>CM077212.1:8277600-8877600 GCA_039654625.1 Rhinogobio ventralis | reverse complement strand
AGCCTCTTGAGGAAAGAACGAATTCCTTTCCTCTTCCTACATTCTGTAGGTTTTTCTGAAATAAAGAGAAAACTATTCAAATGACATCAATTTAAGCAATGATATAATGACAAAACTTACATTTTACTGTTAAATTCTCATCTGTAATGTTACAAATCCAAAGTAATGGAAATATTTCCAAGCTATCCGCCTGACTTCTGGTTAATGCCTGCATAAATGTCCCAAAATCTTATTTCACAATATTAATAGTTACGATACAGTTATTTTTCTTGTTTTATCTGATCTTTTTGGCTTCATTGGGCCAACTCTGGCACATGTGGCTCAGTTCTGGTAATGGCAAAGATAATATGGGCCATATCTCAAAATATATTTATATTCTATTAAATATAATATATTTAAATATACATCGATTTTTATTAAATGCATAGCAACGTATTGTTTTATGTCATTACCGACTCTGTAATACTAGGCACGAAAGCCACTTTGACAATTTTGTGTGTATTTGACAACTCAAAAGTAATAAGTATTGAAATAGAATTCTATTTGGGATTGTATGCTTTCTTGAGAAGCGGCTTTCTGTGCGCATGTTTCGGGGGTGTGTCAGACAGCGCAAGTACCACTGAGTTCATGGCTTATTGAGAACGTTTTGCTAACGTTACCATTAAATTAAGAAAGCGTTATTTCTGAATGTTCCCTGAATGTTCAAAACGTCCAGTTTTTTCAATGTTTCAAAAATGTTTTTTCTTGGTTAAAGGAACACTCTATTTTATAATTTTGCATTATGGGAGCGTCACTTTTGAATGTTCTCTGAATGTTCTGAAAATGTTAGACGAATGTCCAATTAAAATATTTCTAGAAAAACAAAGAAAATGTCTGCGATATTTTGCTGAGCAACAGCAAATGTGACCAGACATCAAGATGATAAAAACTTGAAGCAGTGAAATAGCAAAATCTCTGTCTGTACACTTTACACTGCCCAGCCTGATTTCAGTCTCACCTGTTGAGATCTTGTTCACAGGACAAGCCTCCATGGCACCCTGAGCAGTTCGGCCATTTGAAGTGTCTGTTGGCTCGACAGGAACTTGACCTGGCAGCGGAGGGCACAGCCACTCTTCGGGGCTGTCGGACCTACCCTGTTCGTTTTGGCTATCCGATCCATCGCCACTCCACCTCCAAATTACGTTGTACGAGCCTCTGCTGCTAAGGGACAAGGATGACATGATGCCCGGTAAAGAATCTGTGGAAGCAGTTCTCCTGGATCTGGAGTGGCCTGAGTCTGGAAAATATCAGACATCAAATCAGCCATTGAAAATAGAAATAGAATCTGAGCCATAACTTCTTTATTAAAAGCCTATTCTGACCCGTGCATGAGCATTTAGATGAAGATGAAGTGTATGGGTGTCCATCATCTGAGCTCTGTTGGCTGCCGCTCTGCCGCGTCCTCCTCCTGTCTGCCTGACCTGTGGACACAGAAACAGACAACTCAGACGGAGACAGAGGTGCTAAATGTCTAGGAAGCTCCTGGATCTGTGTCTGGGTCGGGTCTGGCAGCGGATCCTGATCACGGTCATCAGAACAGGGTCTCCAAACCTCCTGACCAGCCGTCTGAGAGAAAGCAGCTCTTCTGGATCTGGAGCGGCCTGAGGCTGGAATATTTCAGACATCACATAGTTAGTAATGTTTTGATGATAATCAATAAACATTGCCAGTGATCAATTACAAATATTGTTACTCTAGTTACTCAAATTGAAAAGTTTTATTTCATATGCAAGGAATCAAATACATGTGATCACTTAGCTGGGAAAATTGAGGGATCAAATGGAATACCTCGCACAATTTTCTTCACATTAATGTAGTCAATCATTGTACAACATCATACCGTAACATACCATAAACAAAATGAAAAACAAAAGCACTCACCTCCACTTTCACCCATCATGTGAGCCATCGATATCCTCCGAGTCCAAACTGCAATAAAAAAAAACAATACAAAATACAATACAATAAAATAGCTTACAACTCCCCTTAGAAATACTAAATTAATTAAATAAAACAAAAATTAAATAAAACTCCTTCTAAAATAAGAAAAGAACAACAAAATAAAAGTATCCTCAGAAATAATGTGAACAAAAATATAACTCTATAAAGGATATATCCTCCGATGTCCTTCTAGAATAAAAGTCTCCTCTCAGAAATCTTCCGAACAGCTTCAAGATCACAATCCGCACAGAAAATATTCTGCAAAAGTGTGTGAATTCGCCTGGTCTCTCAACCAACAGATAGCGATCGGTTCGCGTGTGTATATATCCAGTCAGAATTCATAACACGCGTCGCTATAGCAACTAAAATTCGAATCACTCATATTCACGCACGCACCTGCATACGAGCAGTGATCACGCATCGAATCTGAACACATTTATTGAATAGTTACAAACTTAATGTTGACGTTTTTTTTAATACATATGAGATTTATTCTTTCTGAACAATTATAATTATATTCTGTGGAATTATTCGTGTGCAAAATCTTCATTAGCTATTAACTGCATAAAAGCGTCCACTTTGCAAGGCACTTACAGTCATTGCTTCCGTCCAAAATGCGTGCAAAAAGGCACAAGGGAGGATAAATCGGACATAATCTTATTATAAAGTCTAGATTAATTAAATTCGCCCTTTACTATGGCAAGCCGTTTATCTTAAATTGTTCCCAGCGCTACTCGTCGTAATTGCGTTTTTACTAGTAAGAATTGAATTAGAGAGCACTCTCATCATAATGGTTATTGATGACAACTGAATTAGAGAATACAATTGAATTCGTACTAGTAAAAATGCAATTACTTAACTAGTAACACTGGGAACAATTTAAGATTGCTAATATTAAAATTGCTAATTTAATCATAAGCACTATCTTTCTCAAAAAACGTTTAACAGATTATTTAAATTATAACAGTTTAACTAATCTGTCATGTGCCGATTCGGACTGAAATATTACGGAGTCGGAGGTAGAAGTGTTAGGTATATTGTATGGTAATAAAACAAAATCATCAAAATAAAATTAACTTTAGGCTATATGAATAAAATAAAACTTCAGAACTTTGACTTCACTTTTCCGATGGACGTCAAACAACGGTAATTTGCCCCAATTCTTTTAAATCAAATAACAGAATCAAAGAAATACATCTGAATAAACGCCTATATTTTTTAATCGAAGGGGTGTCAATAAACTGTGAATTCATTGATTGTAGCTACTCAGTTAGCTTAGGGGCTGTGATGAATAATTTAGGTTTTGCAAATTAACAATTCCACGAATTATAAAAACATGAATTTAAAGGTGAAGTATCTAAAAGCAATTCCATTAAATGTATGGCAACAACTAAGAATTTTCCCCGCAAAACTTTGTTCTCAAATTGTTATGTTAAAAACATCAGCATTGCGTGACTACATGTATTTAGCGTGTATTAGCGTTACCTGTAGATTTAAATTTCTGTACAGACGAATCTTTTGCTTTTGACTACGGGTGAATCTCCAGTTGTCACTGATGATTGTCGTTTGGACCTTTCTGGATTACACAAGTTTAATTATTCAATTATGGCTCAATTCTTGCGCCACTCCTATTCAACCTCTATATGCTCCCACTGAGCCAAATAATGAGAAAGAACAAAATTGCTTACCACAGCTATGCAGACGACACAGAGATCTACTTAGCCCTATCGCCTAACAACTACAGCCCCATTGACTCCCTGTGCAAATTGATGATGCCAAAACTTTCTTCAGTTAAACAAAGAAAAAACTGAAGTCATTGCATTTGGAAACAAAGATGAAGTTTACAAGGTGAATGCATACTTTGACGCTAGGGGTCAAACAACTAAAAATCAAGTCAGGAATCTTGGTGTGATTCTGGAGTCTGAACTTAGTTTCAGTAGTCATGTAAAAGCAATAACTAAATCAGCTTACTATCATCTCAAAAATATATCAAGAATTAGATGCTTTGTTTCCAGACAAGACTTAGAGAAACTTGTTCGTGCTTTTATCACCAGTAGGGTGGACTATTGTAATGGACTCCTCACCGGCCTTCCCGAAAAAGACCCTTAGACAGCTGCAGCTCATACAGAACGCTGCTGCCAGGATTCTGAGCAGAACCAGAAAAATATGACCATATCACACCAGTCCACAGGTCTTTACACTGGCTTCCAGTTACATTTTAGATTGATTTTAAAGTATTATTACTGGTATTTAAATCATTCAATGGCCTAGGACCTCAATACATTGCAGATGTGCTCATAGAATATAAACCTAACAGATCAGTCAGATCAGCAGGATCAAGTCAGTTAGAAATACCAAGGGCTCACTCAAAGCAAGGAGAGTCTGCTTTTAGCTATTATGCCAGCCGCAGCTGGAACCAGCTTCCAGAACAGATCAGATGTGCTCCATCAGCAGCCACATTCAAATCCAGACTCAAAACACATCTGTTTAGCTATGCATTTACTGAATGAGCTCTGTGCTTTGTCCGAACTGCTTGCACTTTATTTTATGTTTAAATTTAACCGTTTTTATTTTTGGTATCATCTTTGCATCTTTTTACCCTTTTAATTATTTTATACCTGTATCATGTTTTTATTTCTTTTCATTCTTATTATAACTGTTTTAATTATCCTTTTTTTATTTTTATTTTATTATTTTGTTAAGGCTGTCTGGGTGGAAGAGGTTGAGAGACGGGAAAGCGATCTTGTTAGCCCTGGAGTTAGGCCAGGAAGATTTGTCTGCAAGGGAACTGTTTAAACACACAGTTACCTGACAAATATTTTTTAAATCAAAATCCCTCCGGTGCGAGGACGATCCGTTTAGATCTGCTCTAACGGATAGATATACACTCACCTAAAGGATTATTAGGAACACCATACTAATACTGTGTTTGACCCCCTTTCGCCTTCAGAACTGCCTTAATTCTACGTGGCATTGATTCAACAAGGTGCTGAAAGCATTCTTTAGAAATGTTGGCCCATATTGATAGGATAGCATCTTGCAGTTGATGGAGATTTGTGGGATGCACATCCAGGGCACGAAGCTCCCGTTCCACCACATCCCAAAGATGCTCTATTGGGTTGAGATCTGGTGACTGTGGGGGCCATTTTAGTACAGTGAACTCATTGTCATGTTCAAGAAACCAATTTGAAATGATTCGAGCTTTGTGACATGGTGCATTATCCTGCTGGAAGTAGCCATCAGAGGATGGGTACATGGTGGTCATAAGGGATGGACATGGTCAGAAACAATGCTCAGGTAGGCCGTGGCATTTAAACGATGCCCAATTGGCACTAAGGGGCCTAAAGTGTGCCAAGAAAACATCCCCCACACCATTACACCACCACCACCACCAGCCTGCACAGTGGTAACAAGGCATGATGGATCCATGTTCTCATTCTGTTTATGCCAAATTCTGACTCTACCATCTGAATGTCTCAACAGAAATCGAGACTCATCAGACCAGGCAACATTTTTCCAGTCTTCAACTGTCCAATTTTGGTGAGCTCGTGCAAATTGTAGCCTCTTTTTCCTATTTGTAGTGGAGATGAGTGGTACCCGGTGGGGTCTTCTGCTGTTGTAGCCCATCCGCCTTAAGGTTGTGCGTGTTGTGGCTTCACAAATGCTTTGCTGCATACCTCGGTTGTAACGAGTGGTTATTTCAGTCAAAGTTGCTCTTCTATCAGCTTGAATCAGTCGGCCCATTCTCCTCTGACCTCTAGCATCAACAAGGCATTTTCGCCCACAGGACTGCCGCATACTGGATGTTTTTCCCTTTTCACACCATTCTTTGTAAACTCTAGAAATGGTTGTGCGTGTAAAACCCAGTAACTGAGCAGATTGTGAAATACTCAGACCGGCCCGTATGGCACCAACTACCATGCCACGCTCAAAATTGCTTAAATGACCTTTCTTTCCCATTCTGACATTCAGTTTGGAGTTCAGGAGATTGTCTTGACCAGGACCACACCCCTAAATGCATTGAAGCAACTGCCATGTGATTGGTTGATTAGATAATTGCATTAATGAGAAATTGAACAGGTGTTCCTAATAATCCTTTAGGTGAGTGTATATAGCCCTGGTGGTTCCAAGAAGATTTGTCTGTTGTTTAAACGCACAGTTGCCTGACAAATATAAATTGTAAAATCGCAAACCTCTCCATTTTTCTTCCACTCCAGATAGGGGTGATTCAGGTTATTATATATATATATATATATTTATTCTCTTATGAATATTTTAATTCCATTTCTGTGTAAAGCACTTGAATTGCCACTGTGTATGAAATGTGCTATATAAATAAACTTGCCTTGCCTTGCCTATTCCAGCTGCTGTGAGAAAAGGCTATAAATGATCCGCCGCCACCTGCAGCATCCTCAAATCCTCACATACTAGCCGGACTCCTTCTTCATGTACAGATGTGATGAAATGACGCAAAGACATGCTTGAATTTCCCGCGGAAACCCACCACTACCACTCAAATTCTAACACATTACAAGCTTACCGTTGTGAATCGGTCTAAGGAGATAGTTTTTTACACTGGCTGGTTATGTACTTGCTCAAAAATTGATTTTGGATCATTTTTAACCAAAAAAAAGCAAAAAAGTTACGGACTGCAGCTTTAATCTAAATAACCAATGGGGGTGTCATGCACCAAAATATTACTATTATTATCCACAGACTCATTTATTGTAGGGTTATGTTTTAGACAGACTCAATGCACTGAAGACTGAAAGCATTTATTCAAAGGGGGCATATATACAGATCGGTCATATATAAGGAAGGCGCTAAATAAATAAAGATGACTTGTCTTGTCTTGACTTTTAAAACAAAGCAAATGTGGCTGTGATGACTTGATGACTTCTTCCCAGTCTTGCAGTCTCTCATGTTCTTGCTCAGACGTGGACAGGCTCTGAGTTCCCTGTCAGGTTGGGGTTGGACTTCAGGCTTCGGCTCAAGTCTCGAGCTCAAGCCCTCCACCAAGGACAGCAAGTATGTTATTTCCTATTCAATACAAAGAGTATGTGAACAAGTCAACTCATGAATGATTTTTAGAGCTGATATTCTGTGTATTTTCCTGTTTATTACAGTGAAGCCGCTTTGAAACAATCTGTATTGTATAAAGCACTATATAAATGAAGGTGACTTGACGATAACAAGAAAATTACATTGAACACAAATTTGAAAATCTCATTTGAAATAAGACAAATGATAATAACCCTACTCTGTCTGTAACACTTCCTCACACCTGAAATCACTGATCGAGTGAATCTCCTGAACTTCTCCAATCTACAGTAGGTCATCTCATCCATTTATGCTGTGACATCTGCTCTAACGTTGGCCGTTTAGTTGGATCCCGGGCTAGGCACTGGCTAATCAGATCCCTGTATTCTGTACAAATTTTAAGGAGTTAGTCATGCATCTATGAAAACAGCATCTAAAACATGATTATTATACTGTAAAATGTTCCTTATCTTTACTTTAAAAGTGAAGTATGTAGTTTCTGCGACACTAGTGGCACAGGGCGGAATTACAAAATAAAGCATATTTTCAAAAAACCTTGCAAAGGCCCCTTTTGTGCATCGCGTCTTCCCCAACTCAAACATCACAAACACAGCTCTTGTGAAGGGCATGTTTCAGGTTCAACATATTAGAAATACTTTTAGCTATGTTGCATTTGTCTTTATGAAAATGTATCTTTCTGAACGGGTGCATGATGATGCTGTATGGTATTGAAGCATGCTTTGTATCACAATGCTCTGTTCACTTTGACATGTTCATGACCTGTTTAAGGTATAAATGCAGCAAATTTTGGCTTTCACTTCTGTAACTAAAGCTGAATTTCTTTTCCCATGGCTCCGCCTGCTACAGTAGCCACGCCCCAAACTCTCGCTATACGTTAAGCTATATATAAAAAATCTTACATACTTCATCTTTAACTGTTTCTGTTCAGAGCCTTTGCTTTATGTGTGTGTGTGTGTGTGTTTATCAATGTTATCAATATTATTCACTTACTTTTGGATAAGTTGTAGTTCTGAAATGTAACGTTGGCTTGTCTGATTTCTGTCCAATTGCGAAAAGGAGGACATGCGTGCACCATAGTGTACAACAGCACTCCTAGAGACCAGACATTTGCTGGGATGGCGTGGAATCGAGGTTCTGTTAAGACTTCAGGTGGGCAGTAATATGGTACTCCTGTAAGCAAGACATTTGCACATTGTTGAGCTTTTTTTTTTTTTAAAGCATCAAATAATTAATAAGTTTCAGGTTTCCACACTCCCAAAATGCTCACCAGCGTAAGTGTTGCTCTCGTAGCCATCACTACTAAATAGCTGACCGCAGCCAAAGTCTATCAGCTTGAGCTCCAACGTGCTTTCCTTTAACAGGAAATTCTGCGCATGAATGTCGTTATGAAAAACACCATGCTCGATGCAGATTTGTACTGCCAGCAGAGCCTGTTGCATGATGAACCGTGCTGTTGGTTCATACAGTACGGGTTTACGAACGATATAGTCCAGCAAGCTCACGCAAGGCTCGGGGAACTCCATAACAAGAGTGAATTTTCGAGGATGTTCAAACCACTCGTATAGTTGTATGATGAGCGGGCTTATGGGTTCTCGCCTCATCATTAGCAGCAGCGCCACTTCTGTAACGAGAGGTTTGGGATGCCCAGGCTAGAGAAAAACAGTAGTCAGAAGGTTAGCTGGGTAAAAATCTGAAGAAAACATATCCTTTTTAAATGTATCTTTTTAGATACGTTCAAAAGAGTCTTTTCAGCTCAAAGTTATTTGGTGCCTCTAGGCTTATTTGTCGATCACATTTACACCTAATGCTTCCTACGGGTGTATTAACTACAGTAATCTGCACTTAAACAACTAAATACATATTCAGGTTTTGGCCAACTTACAATATAAAGATAACGATCGTTGTCAATCTTGCGTATCTGCTTGATGGCAACCTGCAACAAAAAAGAAAATCTGTAAGTTGTTTTAAATATATTTTGATGCATGCAAGAGCAAAATGTTTGTACAATTCAGTAAGATTTACCTTTCTGCCATCAAATTTGCGTGTTCCCTTGTACACCCTGCCAAATCCTCCGGATCCAATCATCTCTCCCATGTTATAGAGAGACTCAAAAGACTCTGAAAAACAAACAGAAAAATTTTAATATTTCCTAAAAAAACAAGCCATATTTAGTGAAAAACAAGATGACAATACTGTTTAAAGTTATGTTGGAGAAATAATGACTGGCGATTTACCATTATATGGCTTGACGCCGGAGTGATCTGACGCAGGTGATGATGGCTCAGGATCAGGCTCTGGCTCCAGATCTGGTGGAGGGAAAAAAGGTTCCACAACATCCACAGCACTACTGAGACAACAGCAGCGGAAAGGACTCTTCATAGCCGTCCATAGCCTCTTGAGGAAAGAACGAATTCCTTTCCTCTTCCTACATTCTGTAGGTTTTTCTGAAATAAAGAGAAAACTATTCAAATGACATCAATTTAAGCAATGATATAATGACAAAACTTACATTTTACTGTTAAATTCTCATCTGTAATGTTACAAATCCAAAGTAATGGAAATATTTCCAAGCTATCCGCCTGACTTCTGGTTAATGCCTGCATAAATGTCCCAAAATCTTATTTCACAATATTAATAGTTACGATACAGTTATTTTTCTTGTTTTATCTGATCTTTTTGGCTTCATTTTGCCAACTCTGGCACATGTGGCTCAGTTCTGGTAATGGCAAAGATAATATGGGCCATATCTCAAAATATATTTATATTCTATTAAATATAATATATTTAAATATACATCGATTTTTATTAAATGCATAGCAACGTATTGTTTTATGTCATTACCGACTCTGTAATACTAGGCACGAAAGCCACTTTGACAATTTTGTGTGTATTTGACAACTCAAAAGTAATAAGTATTGAAATAGAATTCTATTTGGGATTGTATGCTTTCTTGAGAAGCGGCTTTCTGTGCGCATGTTTCGGGGGGGTGTCAGACAGCGCAAGTACCACTGAGTTCATGGCTTATTGAGAACGTTTTGCTAACGTTACCATTAAATTAAGAAAGCGTTATTTCTGAATGTTCCCTGAATGTTCAAAACGTCCAGTTTTTTCAATGTTTCAAACATGTTTTTTCTTGGTTAAAGGAACACTCTATTTTATAATTTTGCATTATGGGAGCATCACTTTTGAATGTTCTCTGAATGTTCTGAAAATGTTAGACGAATGTCCAATTAAAATATTTCTAGAAAAACAAAGAAAATTTCTGCGAAATTTTGCTGAGCAACAGCAAATGTGACCAGACATCAAGATGATAAAAACTTGAAGCAGTGAAATAGCAAAATCTCTGTCTGTACACTTTACACTGCCCAGCCTGATTTCAGTCTCACCTGTTGAGATCTTGTTCACAGGACAAGCCTCCATGGCACCCTGAGCAGTTCGGCCATTTGAAGTGTCTGTTGGCTCGACAGGAACTTGACCTGGCAGCGGAGGGCACAGCCACCCTTCGGGGCTGTCGGACCTACCCTGTTCGTTTCGGCTATCCGATCCATCGCCACTCCACCTCCAAATTACGTTGTACGAGCCTCTGCTGCTAAGGGACAAGGATGACATGATGCCCGGTAAAGAATCTGTGGAAGCAGTTCTCCTGGATCTGGAGTGGCCTGAGTCTGGAAAATATCAGACATCAAATCAGCCATTGAAAATAGAAATAGAATCTGAGCCATAACTTCTTTATTAAAAGCCTATTCTGACCCGTGCATGAGCATTTAGATGAAGATGAAGTGTATGGGTGTCCATCATCTGAGCTCTGTTGGCTGCCGCTCTGCCGCGTCCTCCTCCTGTCTGCCTGACCTGTGGACACAGAAACAGACAACTCAGACAGAGACAGAGGTGCTAAATGTCTAGGAAGCTCCTGGATCTGTGTCTGGGTCGGGTCTGGCAGCGGATCCTGATCACGGTCATCAGAACAGGGTCTCCAAACCTCCTGACCAGCCGTCTGAGAGAAAGCAGCTCTTCTGGATCTGGAGCGGCCTGAGGCTGGAATATTTCAGACATCACATAGTTAGTAATGTTTTGATGATAATCAATAAACATTGCCAGTGATCAATTACAAATATTGTTACTCTAGTTACTCAAATTGAAAAGTTTTATTTCATATGCAAGGAATCAAATACATGTGATCACTTAGCTGGGAAAATTGAGGGATCAAATGGAATACCTCGCACAATTTTCTTCACATTAATGTAGTCAATCATTGTACAACATCATACCGTAACATACCATAAACAAAATGAAAAACAAAAGCACTCACCTCCACTTTCACCCATCATGTGAGCCATCGATATCCTCCGAGTCCAAACTGCAATAAAAAAAAACAATACAAAATACAATACAATAAAATAGCTTACAACTCCCCTTAGAAATACTAAATTAATTAAATAAAACAAAAATTAAATAAAACTCCTTCTAAAATAAGAAAAGAACAACAAAATAAAAGTATCCTCAGAAATAATGTGAACAAAAATATAACTCTATAAAGGATATATCCTCCGATGTCCTTCTAGAATAAAAGTCTCCTCTCAGAAATCTTCCGAACAGCTTCAAGATCACAATCCGCACAGAAAATATTCTGCAAAAGTGTGTGAATTCGCCTGGTCTCTCAACCAACAGATAGCGATCGGTTCGCGTGTGTATATATCCAGTCAGAATTCATAACACGCGTCGCTATAGCAACTAAAATTCGAATCACTCATATTCACGCACGCACCTGCATACGAGCAGAGCGCGTGATCACGCATCGAATCTGAACACATTTATTGAATAGTTACAAACTTAATGTTGACGTTTTTTTTAATACATATGAGATTTATTCTTTCTGAACAATTATAATTATATTCTGTGGAATTATTCGTGTGCAAAATCTTCATTAGCTATTAACTGCATAAAAGCGTCCACTTTGCAAGGCACTTACAGTCATTGCTTCCGTCCAAAATGCGTGCAAAAAGGCACAAGGGAGGATAAATCGGACATAATCTTATTATAAAGTCTAGATTAATTAAATTCGCCCTTTACTATGGCAAGCCGTTTATCTTAAATTGTTCCCAGCGCTACTCGTCGTAATTGCGTTTTTACTAGTAAGAATTGAATTAGAGAGCACTCTCATCATAATGGTTATTGATGACAACTGAATTAGAGAATACAATTGAATTCGTACTAGTAAAAATGCAATTACTTAACTAGTAACACTGGGAACAATTTAAGATTGCTAATATTAAAATTGCTAATTTAATCATAAGCACTATCTTTCTCAAAAAACGTTTAACAGATTATTTAAATTATAACAGTTTAACTAATCTGTCATGTGCCGATTCGGACTGAAATATTACGGAGTCGGAGGTAGAAGTGTTAGGTATATTGTATGGTAATAAAACAAAATCATCAAAATAAAATTAACTTTAGGCTATATGAATAAAATAAAACTTCAGAACTTTGACTTCACTTTTCCGATGGACGTCAAACAACGGTAATTTGCCCCAATTCTTTTAAATCAAATAACAGAATCAAAGAAATACATCTGAATAAACGCCTATATTTTTTAATTGAAGGGGTGTCAATAAACTGTGAATTCATTGATTGTAGCTACTCAGTTAGCTTAGGGGCTGTGATGAATAATTTAGGTTTTGCAAATTAACAATTCCACGAATTATAAAAACATGAATTTAAAGGTGAAGTATCTAAAAGCAATTCCATTAAATGTATGGCAACAACTAAGAATTTTCCCCGCAAAACTTTGTTCTCAAATTGTTATGTTAAAAACATCAGCATTGCGTGACTACATGTATTTAGCGTGTATTAGCGTTACCTGTAGATTTAAATTTCTGTACAGACGAATCTTTTGCTTTTGACTACGGGTGAATCTCCAGTTGTCACTGATGATTGTCGTTTGGACCTTTCTGGATTACACAAGTTTAATTATTCAATTATGGCTCAATTCTTGCGCCACTCCTATTCAACCTCTATATGCTCCCACTGAGCCAAATAATGAGAAAGAACAAAATTGCTTACCACAGCTATGCAGACGACACAGAGATCTACTTAGCCCTATCGCCTAACAACTACAGCCCCATTGACTCCCTGTGCAAATTGATGATGCCAAAACTTTCTTCAGTTAAACAAAGAAAAAACTGAAGTCATTGCATTTGGAAACAAAGATGAAGTTTACAAGGTGAATGCATACTTTGACGCTAGGGGTCAAACAACTAAAAATCAAGTCAGGAATCTTGGTGTGATTCTGGAGTCTGAACTTAGTTTCAGTAGTCATGTAAAAGCAATAACTAAATCAGCTTACTATCATCTCAAAAATATATCAAGAATTAGATGCTTTGTTTCCAGACAAGACTTAGAGAAACTTGTTCGTGCTTTTATCACCAGTAGGGTGGACTATTGTAATGGACTCCTCACCGGCCTTCCCGAAAAAGACCCTTAGACAGCTGCAGCTCATACAGAACGCTGCTGCCAGGATTCTGAGCAGAACCAGAAAAATATGACCATATCACACCAGTCCACAGGTCTTTACACTGGCTTCCAGTTACATTTTAGATTGATTTTAAAGTATTATTACTGGTATTTAAATCATTCAATGGCCTAGGACCTCAATACATTGCAGATGTGCTCATAGAATATAAACCTAACAGATCAGTCAGATCAGCAGGATCAAGTCAGTTAGAAATACCAAGGGCTCACTCAAAGCAAGGAGAGTCTGCTTTTAGCTATTATGCCAGCCGCAGCTGGAACCAGCTTCCAGAACAGATCAGATGTGCTCCATCAGCAGCCACATTCAAATCCAGACTCAAAACACATCTGTTTAGCTATGCATTTACTGAATGAGCTCTGTGCTTTGTCCGAACTGCTTGCACTTTATTTTATGTTTAAATTTAACCGTTTTTATTTTTGGTATCATCTTTGCATCTTTTTACCCTTTTAATTATTTTATACCTGTATCATGTTTTTATTTCTTTTCATTCTTATTATAACTGTTTTAATTATCCTTTTTTTATTTTTATTTTATTATTTTGTTAAGGCTGTCTGGGTGGAAGAGGTTGAGAGACGGGAAAGCGATCTTGTTAGCCCTGGAGTTAGGCCAGGAAGATTTGTCTGCAAGGGAACTGTTTAAACACACAGTTACCTGACAAATATTTTTTAAATCAAAATCCCTCCGGTGCGAGGACGATCCGTTTAGATCTGCTCTAACGGATAGATATACACTCACCTAAAGGATTATTAGGAACACCATACTAATACTGTGTTTGACCCCCTTTCGCCTTCAGAACTGCCTTAATTCTACGTGGCATTGATTCAACAAGGTGCTGAAAGCATTCTTTAGAAATGTTGGCCCATATTGATAGGATAGCATCTTGCAGTTGATGGAGATTTGTGGGATGCACATCCAGGGCACGAAGCTCCCGTTCCACCACATCCCAAAGATGCTCTATTGGGTTGAGATCTGGTGACTGTGGGGGCCATTTTAGTACAGTGAACTCATTGTCATGTTCAAGAAACCAATTTGAAATGATTCGAGCTTTGTGACATGGTGCATTATCCTGCTGGAAGTAGCCATCAGAGGATGGGTACATGGTGGTCATAAGGGATGGACATGGTCAGAAACAATGCTCAGGTAGGCCGTGGCATTTAAACGATGCCCAATTGGCACTAAGGGGCCTAAAGTGTGCCAAGAAAACATCCCCCACACCATTACACCACCACCACCACCAGCCTGCACAGTGGTAACAAGGCATGATGGATCCATGTTCTCATTCTGTTTATGCCAAATTCTGACTCTACCATCTGAATGTCTCAACAGAAATCGAGACTCATCAGACCAGGCAACATTTTTCCAGTCTTCAACTGTCCAATTTTGGTGAGCTCGTGCAAATTGTAGCCTCTTTTTCCTATTTGTAGTGGAGATGAGTGGTACCCGGTGGGGTCTTCTGCTGTTGTAGCCCATCCGCCTTAAGGTTGTGCGTGTTGTGGCTTCACAAATGCTTTGCTGCATACCTCGGTTGTAACGAGTGGTTATTTCAGTCAAAGTTGCTCTTCTATCAGCTTGAATCAGTCGGCCCATTCTCCTCTGACCTCTAGCATCAACAAGGCATTTTCGCCCACAGGACTGCCGCATACTGGATGTTTTTCCCTTTTCACACCATTCTTTGTAAACTCTAGAAATGGTTGTGCGTGTAAAACCCAGTAACTGAGCAGATTGTGAAATACTCAGACCGGCCCGTATGGCACCAACTACCATGCCACGCTCAAAATTGCTTAAATGACCTTTCTTTCCCATTCTGACATTCAGTTTGGAGTTCAGGAGATTGTCTTGACCAGGACCACACCCCTAAATGCATTGAAGCAACTGCCATGTGATTGGTTGATTAGATAATTGCATTAATGAGAAATTGAACAGGTGTTCCTAATAATCCTTTAGGTGAGTGTATATAGCCCTGGTGGTTCCAAGAAGATTTGTCTGTTGTTTAAACGCACAGTTGCCTGACAAATATAAATTGTAAAATCGCAAACCTCTCCATTTTTCTTCCACTCCAGATAGGGGTGATTCAGGTTATTATATATATATATATATATTTATTCTCTTATGAATATTTTAATTCCATTTCTGTGTAAAGCACTTGAATTGCCACTGTGTATGAAATGTGCTATATAAATAAACTTGCCTTGCCTTGCCTATTCCAGCTGCTGTGAGAAAAGGCTATAAATGATCCGCCGCCACCTGCAGCATCCTCAAATCCTCACATACTAGCCGGACTCCTTCTTCATGTACAGATGTGATGAAATGACGCAAAGACATGCTTGAATTTCCCGCGGAAACCCACCACTACCACTCAAATTCTAACACATTACAAGCTTACCGTTGTGAATCGGTCTAAGGAGATAGTTTTTTACACTGGCTGGTTATGTACTTGCTCAAAAATTGATTTTGGATCATTTTTAACCAAAAAAAAGCAAAAAAGTTACGGACTGCAGCTTTAATCTAAATAACCAATGGGGGTGTCATGCACCAAAATATTACTATTATTATCCACAGACTCATTTATTGTAGGGTTATGTTTTAGACAGACTCAATGCACTGAAGACTGAAAGCATTTATTCAAAGGGGGCATATATACAGATCGGTCATATATAAGGAAGGCGCTAAATAAATAAAGATGACTTGTCTTGTCTTGACTTTTAAAACAAAGCAAATGTGGCTGTGATGACTTGATGACTTCTTCCCAGTCTTGCAGTCTCTCATGTTCTTGCTCAGACGTGGACAGGCTCTGAGTTCCCTGTCAGGTTGGGGTTGGACTTCAGGCTTCGGCTCAAGTCTCGAGCTCAAGCCCTCCACCAAGGACAGCAAGTATGTTATTTCCTATTCAATACAAAGAGTATGTGAACAAGTCAACTCATGAATGATTTTTAGAGCTGATATTCTGTGTATTTTCCTGTTTATTACAGTGAAGCCGCTTTGAAACAATCTGTATTGTATAAAGCACTATATAAATGAAGGTGACTTGACGATAACAAGAAAATTACATTGAACACAAATTTGAAAATCTCATTTGAAATAAGACAAATGATAATAACCCTACTCTGTCTGTAACACTTCCTCACACCTGAAATCACTGATCGAGTGAATCTCCTGAACTTCTCCAATCTACAGTAGGTCATCTCATCCATTTATGCTGTGACATCTGCTCTAACGTTGGCCGTTTAGTTGGATCCCGGGCTAGGCACTGGCTAATCAGATCCCTGTATTCTGTACAAATTTTAAGGAGTTAGTCATGCATCTATGAAAACAGCATCTAAAACATGATTATTATACTGTAAAATGTTCCTTATCTTTACTTTAAAAGTGAAGTATGTAGTTTCTGCGACACTAGTGGCACAGGGCGGAATTACAAAATAAAGCATATTTTCAAAAAACCTTGCAAAGGCCCCTTTTGTGCATCGCGTCTTCCCCAACTCAAACATCACAAACACAGCTCTTGTGAAGGGCATGTTTCAGGTTCAACATATTAGGAATACTTTTAGCTATGTTGCATTTGTCTTTATGAAAATGTATCTTTCTGAACGGGTGCATGATGATGCTGTATGGTATTGAAGCATGCTTTGTATCACAATGCTCTGTTCACTTTGACATGTTCATGACCTGTTTAAGGTATAAATGCAGCAAATTTTGGCTTTCACTTCTGTAACTAAAGCTGAATTTCTTTTCCCATGGCTCCGCCTGCTACAGTAGCCACGCCCCAAACTCTCGCTATACGTTAAGCTATATATAAAAAATCTTACATACTTCATCTTTAACTGTTTCTGTTCAGAGCCTTTGCTTTATGTGTGTGTGTGTGTGTGTTTATCAATGTTATCAATATTATTCACTTACTTTTGGATAAGTTGTAGTTCTGAAATGTAACGTTGGCTTGTCTGATTTCTGTCCAATTGCGAAAAGGAGGACATGCGTGCACCATAGTGTACAACAGCACTCCTAGAGACCAGACATTTGCTGGGATGGCGTGGAATCGAGGTTCTGTTAAGACTTCAGGTGGGCAGTAATATGGTACTCCTGTAAGCAAGACATTTGCACATTGTTGAGCTTTTTTTTTTTTTAAAGCATCAAATAATTAATAAGTTTCAGGTTTCCACACTCCCAAAATGCTCACCAGCGTAAGTGTTGCTCTCGTAGCCATCACTACTAAATAGCTGACCGCAGCCAAAGTCTATCAGCTTGAGCTCCAACGTGCTTTCCTTTAACAGGAAATTCTGCGCATGAATGTCGTTATGAAAAACACCATGCTCGATGCAGATTTGTACTGCCAGCAGAGCCTGTTGCATGATGAACCGTGCTGTTGGTTCATACAGTACGGGTTTACGAACGATATAGTCCAGCAAGCTCACGCAAGGCTCGGGGAACTCCATAACAAGAGTGAATTTTCGAGGATGTTCAAACCACTCGTATAGTTGTATGATGAGCGGGCTTATGGGTTCTCGCCTCATCATTAGCAGCAGCGCCACTTCTGTAACGAGAGGTTTGGGATGCCCAGGCTAGAGAAAAACAGTAGTCAGAAGGTTAGCTGGGTAAAAATCTGAAGAAAACATATCCTTTTTAAATGTATCTTTTTAGATACGTTCAAAAGAGTCTTTTCAGCTCAAAGTTATTTGGTGCCTCTAGGCTTATTTGTCGATCACATTTACACCTAATGCTTCCTACGGGTGTATTAACTACAGTAATCTGCACTTAAACAACTAAATACATATTCAGGTTTTGGCCAACTTACAATATAAAGATAACGATCGTTGTCAATCTTGCGTATCTGCTTGATGGCAACCTGCAACAAAAAAGAAAATCTGTAAATTGTTTTAAATATGTTTTGATGCATGCAAGAGCAAAATGTTTGTACTATTCAGTAAGATTTACCTTTCTGCCATCAAATTTGCGTGTTCCCTTGTACACCCTGCCAAATCCTCCGGATCCAATCATCTCTCCCATGTTATAGAGAGACTCAAAAGACTCTGAAAAACAAACAGAAAAATTTTAATATTTCCTGAAAACAAGCCATATTTAGTGAAAAACAAGATGACAATACTGTCTAAAGTTATGTTGGAGAAATAATGACTGGCGATTTACCATTATATGGCTTGACGCCGGAGTGATCTGACGCAGGTGATGATGCTTCAGGATCAGGCTCTGGCTCCAGATCTGGTGGAGGGAAAAAAGGTTCCACAACATCCACAGCACTACTGAGACAACAGCAGCGGAAAGGACTCTTCATAGCCGTCCATAGCCTCTTGAGGAAAGAACGAATTCCTTTCCTCTTCCTACATTCTGTAGGTTTTTCTGAAATAAAGAGAAAACTATTAAAATGACATCAATTTAAGCAATGATATAATGACAAAACTTACATTTTACTGTTAAATTCTCATCTGTAATGTTACAAATCCAAAGTAATGGAAATATTTCCAAGCTATCCGCCTGACTTCTGGTTAATGCCTGCATAAATGTCCCAAAATCTTATTTCACAATATTAATAGTTACGATACAGTTATTTTTCTTGTTTTATCTGATCTTTTTGGCTTCATTGGGCCAACTCTGGCACATGTGGCTCAGTTCTGGTAATGGCAAAGATAATATGGGCCATATCTCAAAATATATTTATATTCTATTAAATATAATATATTTAAATATACATCGATTTTTATTAAATGCATAGCAACGTATTGTTTTATGTCATTACCGACTCTGTAATACTAGGCACGAAAGCCACTTTGACAATTTTGTGTGTATTTGACAACTCAAAAGTAATAAGTATTGAAATAGAATTCTATTTGGGATTGTATGCTTTCTTGAGAAGCGGCTTTCTGTGCGCATGTTTCGGGGGGGTGTCAGACAGCGCAAGTACCACTGAGTTCATGGCTTATTGAGAACGTTTTGCTAACGTTACCATTAAATTAAGAAAGCGTTATTTCTGAATGTTCCCTGAATGTTCAAAACGTCCAGTTTTTTCAATGTTTCAAAAATGTTTTTTCTTGGTTAAAGGAACACTCTATTTTATAATTTCGCATTATGGGAGCGTCACTTTTGAATGTTCTCTGAATGTTCTGAAAATGTTAGACGAATGTCCAATTAAAATATTTCTAGAAAAACAAAGAAAATGTCTGCGATATTTTGCTGAGCAACAGCAAATGTGACCAGACATCAAGATGATAAAAACTTGAAGCAGTGAAATAGCAAAATCTCTGTCTGTACACTTTACACTGCCCAGCCTGATTTCAGTCTCACCTGTTGAGATCTTGTTCACAGGACAAGCCTCCATGGCACCCTGAGCAGTTCGGCCATTTGAAGTGTCTGTTGGCTCGACAGGAACTTGACCTGGCAGCGGAGGGCACAGCCACCCTTCGGGGCTGTCGGACCTACCCTGTTCGTTTTGGCTATCCGATCCATCGCCACTCCACCTCCAAATTACGTTGTACGAGCCTCTGCTGCTAAGGGACAAGGATGACATGATGCCCGGTAAAGAATCTGTGGAAGCAGTTCTCCTGGAGTCTGGAAAATATCAGACATCAAATCAGCCATTGAAAATAGAAATAGAATCTGAGCCATAACTTCTTTATTAAAAGCCTATTCTGACCCGTGCATGAGCATTTAGATGAAGATGAAGTGTATGGGTGTCCATCATCTGAGCTCTGTTGGCTGCCGCTCTGCCGCGTCCTCCTCCTGTCTGCCTGACCTGTGGACACAGAAACAGACAACTCAGACAGAGACAGAGGTGCTAAATGTCTAGGAAGCTCCTGGATCTGTGTCTGGGTCGGGTCTGGCAGCGGATCCTGATCACGGTCATCAGAACAGGGTCTCCAAACCTCCTGACCAGCCGTCTGAGAGAAAGCAGCTCTTCTGGATCTGGAGCGGCCTGAGGCTGGAATATTTCAGACATCACATAGTTAGTAATGTTTTGATGATAATCAATAAACATTGCCAGTGATCAATTACAAATATTGTTACTCTAGTTACTCAAATTGAAAAGTTTTATTTCATATGCAAGGAATCAAATACATGTGATCACTTAGCTGGGAAAATTGAGGGATCAAATGGAATACCTCGCACAATTTTCTTCACATTAATGTAGTCAATCATTGTACAACATCATACCGTAACATACCATAAACAAAATGAAAAACAAAAGCACTCACCTCCACTTTCACCCATCATGTGAGCCATCGATATCCTCCGAGTCCAAACTGCAATAAAAAAAAACAATACAAAATACAATACAATAAAATAGCTTACAACTCCCCTTAGAAATAGTAAATTAATTAAATAAAACAAAAATTAAATAAAACTACAAACTCCTTCTAAAATAAGAAAAGAACAACAAAATAAAAGTATCCTCAGAAATAATATGAACAAAAATATAACTCTATAAAGGATATATCCTCCGATGTCCTTCTAGAATAAAAGTCTCCTCTCAGAAATCTTCCGAACAGCTTCAAGATCACAATCCGCACAGAAAATATTCTGCAAAAGTGTGTGAATTCGCCTGGTCTCTCAACCAACAGATAGCGATCGGTTCGCGTGTGTATATATCCAGTCAGAATTCATAACACGCGTCGCTATAGCAACTAAAATTCGAATCACTCATATTCACGCACGCACCTGCATACGAGCAGAGCGCGTGATCACGCATCGAATCTGAACACATTTATTGAATAGTTACAAACTTAATGTTGACGTTTTTTTTAATACATATGAGATTTATTCTTTCTGAACAATTATAATTATATTCTGTGGAATTATTCGTGTGCAAAATCTTCATTAGCTATTAACTGCATAAAAGCGTCCACTTTGCAAGGCACTTACAGTCATTGCTTCCGTCCAAAATGCGTGCAAAAAGGCACAAGGGAGGATAAATCGGACATAATCTTATTATAAAGTCTAGATTAATTAAATTCGCCCTTTACTATGGCAAGCCGTTTATCTTAAATTGTTCCCAGCGCTACTCGTCGTAATTGCATTTTTACTAGTAAGAATTGAATTAGAGAGCACTCTCATCATAATGGTTATTGATGACAACTGAATTAGAGAATACAATTGAATTCGTACTAGTAAAAATACAATTACTTAACTAGTAACACTGGGAAAAATTTAAGATTGCTAATATTAAAATTGCTAATTTAATCATAAGCACTATCTTTCTCAAAAAATGTTTAACAGATTATTTAAGTTATTGACAGTTTAACTAATCTGTCATGTGCCGATTCGGACTGAAATATTACGGAGTCGGAGGTAGTGTTAGGTATATTGTGTATGGTAATAAAACAAAATCATCAAAATAAAATTAACTTTAGGCTATATGAATAAAATAAAACTTCAAAACTTTGACTTCACTTTTCCGATGGACGTCAAATAATGGTAATTTGCCCCAATTCTTTTAAATCAAATAACAGAATCAAAGAAATACATCTGAATAAACGCCTATATTTTTTAATTGAAGGGGTGTCAATAAACTGTGAATTCATTGATTGTAGCTACTTGCAAATTAACAATTCCACAAATTATAAAAACAAGAATTTAAAGGTGAAGTATCTAAAAACAATTCCATTAAATGTATGGCAAAAACTAAGAATTTTCCCCGCAAAACTTTGTTCTCAAATTGTTAAGTTAAAAGAGACAGAACGTCATAGGCGGGTGACGGCATAGACCCGGAAACTATAAAGCATACCGGCAAACACACGCCATCAGCTTCTGGAATAAGGATGAAGCAAGACGCTTGCAGGCATCCGGGGAGTATAGCAGGGTGATGCAGCGTCTCGTTCCCTATTCAGGGAACTAAGGCATAACCGAGACGTTCCCTTTCAAGGGAACTCGCGCTCCGTCACCGCTTTTGAAAACGAGAATACCCACGTCCCCATAGGAGCCGGATGCCCACCTGTGATATTGTCTAGGCGAGCCCCCGAGCCCCCAGAGTAGCATTAATGTCGAGCTCATAGAACCTGACAAAAGTGTGCGGTGAGGACCATCCTACCGCATCACAAATATCATGCAGGGAGGCCCCTGCCAAAGTCCCTGAGAGGCAGCCATACTCCTGGTAGAGTGGGCCCGAACAGCCAAGGGAGAAGGCTGCCCGGCCGCCACATAAGCAATTGAGATAGCCTCGACTACCCACTTGCTACCCACTTGCTACCCACTTGCTCATCCTCTGCTTTGAAGCCGGACCCCCTCTTGAGAGTGGCCCATCACAGACAAATAACTGTTTTGATCTCCTCCACAGGGCAGCTCTGTGGACATAAGCATCAAAGCAGATTAAGTTTTTCCTGGTCTGACGTCAGAAACGGAGGAGGACAGAAGGCCTGAAGTACTACTGGTCTCACAGGATTAGTGGGAACCTTTGGAACATAGCCCGGCCTAGGGTGTAGGAAGGCCTTAGCCATACTGGGAGCAAATTCCAAGCACGAGCGTGCCACAGAGAGGGCTTGTAAATCCCCAATTCTTTTCAAAGAAGAAATCGCAAGAAGAAAGATGGTTTTAAGAGTGAAAAACTTCTCAGGAACTTCTTCGAGCGGCTTGAAGGGAGCCTCAGAAAGGCCTTAAAGGACAATAGCGCATACTGCAGGTCTTAACCTCAAAGTGCCACGGAGGAAACTAACTAGTAGTAACTAGAGGGTGTCGCCCCAATGAAACACCACCCAAAGGAGCTGCTAAGGCCACCACATACACCTTTATTGTGGAGGGAGCTAACCTAGCGGAGAACCTCTCCTGCAGGAATTCCAACACCGCGCTCACGGGGCAGTTATCTGGATCCCACAGGTGATCTCTGCACCATGAGGTGAAGAGTCTCCACTTCAGAGCGTACAGTTTCCTCGTGGAGGGAGCTCTAGAGTGTAGAATGGTCTCCACAACCTCGGTTGAGAGACCAGAACTTATGAGCTGGGCCCCCTCAGGTTCCAAGCCCACAGTTTCCACAGCTCTGGGTGAGGGTGCAGGATGGCACCGCCCGCCTGAGAGAGAAGGTCCCTCCTGAGCGGAATCTCCAGGGGAGAGCCGTCGAGGAGAGACACAATGTCCGAGAACCACACTCGGGACGGCCAGAACGGGGCTACTAGCAGCAGACGGGCCCCGTCCTGGCACACTCTCTCTAGAACTCCCGGAAGCAGAGCAATCAGGGGAAATGCATATAGGGGCAGCCTCGGCCACTCCTGTACCATAGCGTCCAGTCCCAGAGGAGCTGGAGGCGTTACGGAGAACCACAGTCGATAATGTGTGTTTTCGTGTGTGGCAAACAGGTCCACCTCGGCCCTGCCAAACTTCTGCCAAAGGAGCTCCACCACCTCGGTGTGGAGTCTCCACTCCCCGGGCCTCCGCCCCTGCCTCGACAGGATGTCTGCTTCCACATTCAGGCACCCTGGGATGTAAACTGCCCTGACTGAGTACAGTTTCCCCTGGGCCCACAGGAGGATCTGGCGAGCCAACTTGTATAACAGGCCTGCATAGAGACCGAATTCAAACTCATGCCTAGATACGTTATTCTCTGAACTGGAGAAAGATCGCTCTTCTTGGAGTTGAGCCTCAGCCCTAACTTCCTCATATGCGCGAGAACAACATCTCGATGTTGAGCTGCCAGACACACTTCGTGAACGTGCGCGGTAAAAGTGCTAGACCGAAGGGAAGGACCTGATATTAGTACGCTTCTCCCCCGAAAGCGAACCTCAGGTACTTCCTGTGCTGTGGAAGGATGGAGACATATGCATCCTTGAGATCTATCGTGACAAACCGGTCCTCGGACCTGATTTGAGACACAATGTGTTTGAGTGTAAGCATCCT
This sequence comes from Rhinogobio ventralis, assembly GCA_039654625.1. Lineage (NCBI taxonomy): Eukaryota > Metazoa > Chordata > Actinopteri > Cypriniformes > Gobionidae > Rhinogobio > Rhinogobio ventralis. The sequence goes on along the minus strand of CM077212.1, from coordinate 8,853,203 downwards.
GAACTTGAGCTTTGCTACTGAGCGGTTGAGGACGCGCAGATCTAGAATAGGGCGCAGCCCTTCATCTTTCTTTGGCACGATGAAGTACCGGCTGTAAAACCCTGACCCCCTGTCGGGCAGAGGAACCTTTTCTATAGCTCCTTTCTGCAGGAGAGTCTGTACTTCTTCTACCAGCTTCCAGAACATATCAGATGTGCTCCAACAGTAGCCACATTCAAATCCAGACACAAAACACATCTGTTTAGTTATGCATTTACTGAATGAGCTCTGTGCTTTGTCCGAACTGCTTGCACTTTATTTTATATTTCAATTTAACCCTGTTTTTATTTTTGGTATCATCTTTGCATCTTTTTACTCTTTTAATTATTTTATACCTGTATCATGTTTTTATTTCTTTTCATTCTTATTATAACTGTTTTAATTATCCTTTTTTTATTTTTATTTTATTATTTTGTTGAGGGTGTCTGGGTGGAAGAGGCTGAGAGACGGGAAAGCGATCTTGTTAACCCCGGAGTTAGGCCAGGAAGATTTTTCTGCAAGGGAACTGTTTAAACACACAGTTACCTGACAAATATTTTTTAAATCAAAATCCCTCCGGTGCGAGGACAATCCATTTAGATCTGCTCTAACGGATAGATATATATAGCCCTGGTGGTTCCAAGAAGATTTGTCTGTTGTTTAAACGCACAGTTGCCTGACAAATATAAATTGTAAAATCGCAAACCTCTCCATTTTTCTTCCACTCCAGATAGGGGTGATTCAGGTTATTATATATATATATATTTATTCTCTTATGAATATTTTAATTCCATTTCTGTGTAAAGCACTTGAATTGCCACTGTGTATGAAATGTGCTATATAAATAAACTTGCCTTGCCTTGCCTATTCCAGCTGCTGTGAGAAAAGGCTATAAATGATCCGCCGCCACCTGCAGCATCCCCAAATCCTCACATACTAGCCGGACTCCTTCTTCATGTATAGATGTGATGTAATGACGCAAAGACATGCTTGAATTTCCCGCGGAAACCCACCACTACCACTCAAATTCTAACACATTACAAGCTTACCGTTGTGAATCGGACTAAGGTAAGGAGATAATTTTTTACACTGGCTGGTTATGTACTTGCTCAAAAATTGATTTTGGATCATTTTTAACCAAAAAAAAAAAAAAGGTTACAGACTGCAGCTTTAAACTAAATAACAAATGGGGGTGTCATGCACCAAAATATTATTATTATTATTATCCACAGACTCTAGTCTCATTTATTGTAGGGTTATGTTTTAGACAGACTCAATGCACTGAAGATCGCACTGAAGACTGAAAGCATTTATTCAAAGGGGGCATATATACAGATCGGTCATATATAAGGAAGGCGCTATATAAATAAAGATGACTTGTCTTGACGTTTAAAAACAAAGCAAAAATTACTTTTAAAACAAAGCAAATGTGGCTGTGATGACTTGATGACTTCTTCCCAGTCTTGCAGTCTCTCATGTTCTTACTCAGACGTGGACATGCTCTGAGTTCCCTGCCAGGTTGGGGTTGGACTTCAAGTCTCGAGCTCAAGCCCTCCACCAAGGACAGCAAGTATGTTATTTTCTATTCAATACAAAGAGTATATGAACAAGTCAACTCATTAATGATAGAGCTGATATTCTGTTTATTTTCCTGTTTATTACAGTAAAGCTGCTTTGAAACAATCTGTATTGTATAAAGCACTATATAAATGAAGGTGAATTGACTATAACAAGAAAATTACAATGAACACAAATTTGAAAATCTCATTTTAAATAAGACAAATGATAATAATCCTACTCTGTCCTCACACCTGATGAATCACGTTTTCTTTTACATCATGTGGATGGCCGGGTGCGTGTGTCACTTACCTGGGGAACACATGGCACCAGGATGCACTATGAGAAGAAGGCAAGTTGGCAGAGGCAGTGTGATGCTTTGGGCAATGTCCTGCTGGGAAACCAATGTCCTGCTGGGTCCTGCCATCCAAGTGGATGTTACTTTGACACATACCACCTACCTAAGCATTGTTGCAGACCATGTACACCCTTTCACAGATGTCCTGAACAAACAAGTTTGATCCATGGAGACCCCCCCTCGCAACTTACAGGACTTAAAGGATCTGCTGCTAACTTCTTGGTGCCAGATACCACAACACACCTTCAGGGGTCTAGTGGAGTCCATGCCTCGACGGGTCAGGGCTGTTTTAGCAGCAAAAGGGGATCAAGACAATATTAGGATCTGTGTGTATACTAAATATACAGGTGATGGTCATATAATTAGAATATCATCAAAAAGTTGATTTTTATTTCACTAATTCCATTAAAAAAGTGAAACTTGTATATTATATTCATTCATTACACACAGACTGATGTATTTCAAATGTTTCTTTCTTTTAATTTTGATGATTATAACTGACAACTAATGAAAATCCCAAATTCAGTATCTCAGAAAATTAGAATATTACTTAAGACCAATACAAAGAAAGGATTTTTAGAAATCTTGGCCAACTGAAAAGTATGAACATGAAAAGTATGAGCATGTACAGCACTCAATACTTAATTGGGGCTCCTTTTGCCTGAATTACTGCAGCAATGTGGCGTGGCATGGAGTCGATCAGTCTGTGGCACTGCTCAGGTGTTATGAGAGCCCAGGTTGCTCTGATAGTGGCCTTCAGCTCTTCTGCATTGTTGGGTCTGGCATATCGCATCTTCCTCTTCACAATACCCCATAGATTTTCTATGGGGTTAAGGTCAGGCGAGTTTGCTGGCTAATTAAGGGATACCATGGTCCTTAAACCAGGTACTGGTTGATTTGGCACTGTGTGCAGGTGCTAAGTCCTGTTGGAAAATGAAATCTGCATCTCCATAAAGTTGGTCAGCAGCAGGAAGCATGAAGTGCTCTAAAACTCCTGGTATACGGCTGCGTTGACCTTGGACCTCAGAAAACACAGTGGACCAACACCAGCAGATGACATGGCACCCCAAACCATCACTGACTGTGGAAACTTTACACTGGACCTCAAGCAACGTGGATTGTGTGCCTCTCTTCTCTTCCTCCAGACTCTGGGATCCTGATTTCCAAAGGAAATGCAAAATTTACTTTCATCAGAGAACATAACTTTGGACCACTCAGCAGCAGTCCAGTCCTTTTTGTCTTTAGCCCAGGCGAGACGCTTCTGACGCTGTCTGTTGTTCAAGAGTGGCTTGACACAAGGAATGCGACAGCTGAAATCCATGTCTTGCATACATCTGTGCGTAGTGGTTCTTGAAGCACTGACTCCAGCTGCAGTCCACTCTTTGTGAATCTCCCCCACATTTTTGAATGGGTTTTGTTTCACAATCCTCTGCAGGGTGCGGTTATCCCTATTGCTTGTACACTTTTTCTACCACATATTTTCCTTCCCTTCGCCTCTCTATTAATGTACTTGGACAAAGAGCTCTGTGAACAGCCAGCCTCTTTTGCAATGACCTTTTGTGTCTTGCCCTCCTTGTGCAAGGTGTCAATGGTCGTCTTTTGGACAACTGTCAAGTCAGCAGTCTTCCCCATGATTGTATAGCCTACAGAACTAGACTGAGAGACCATTTAAAGGCCTTTGCAGGTGTTTTGAGTTAATTAGCTGATTAGAGTGTGGCACCAGGTACAATTTTCTGAGATACTGAATTTGGGATTTTCCTTAGTTGTCAGTTATAATCATCAAAATTAAAAGAAATAAACATTTGAAATATATCAATCTGTGTGTAATGAATGAATATAATATACAAGTTTCACTGGAATTAGTGAAATAAATCAACTTTTTGATGATATTCTAATTATATGACCAGCACCTGTATGTTGTAAACAGCACAATAAAATATAAATTTTTAAATGTAAATATTTAATGCAAGAAAATGTATTTCAAGGAGCAAGAAAATACATTTCCAATCATAAAATGCATTTAAAAAATAATAAAAAATACAAAGTCACCCACCTCGTCCCTAGGGGAGGTGCGATGCTGTTTTATTTTTTCACAAATATTTTCCAACATGACTTTTGTTTGTAGTGGAAATTGCACACACAAACACAGTGCAGAGCAGCAATGGACACATAGTGAGTTTCAGGTAAGAAATAAAAAATGTTTAGAGTGGTGGTGGGACCAAGATTAATCATAATTCTGATAAAGTGATGGTGCCTTGATTAACAAAAATAAAGATGAATGTTTTAATAAAGCCTGTTATAAGTGAAAATTACCCTAACCAAACTTCATGAATAAAATTTTAAAAAAGTGTGGATACACCTGCTCATTCTTAATTATTACCAATTTCCACTTTTTAAAATAAGTAAAGTGAACAATATTCAATTTCTCAGTCAAAATATACAGTACATATGCTAATAACGTTAAACTAGTAATATTGTACGAAACATTATTTTGTGTATCAACAATTTTTTGCTAAAGCAAAACTGTATTTGTGTGTATTGACGTTTACAACATTCTCATTTGGTTTCACGCAGGCCTGCCCAGATCATAATGGACGCTATGACCTGAGTCTTGACCCTGTGAGACTTCATGGACAAAAATATGGGACGAGAGATGAAGCGGAGGGGAATCTTCCTCAGGCAGCACACTGTTCATAGAGATGTTGAAGGTGAAAGGAAACTAGTGTCATTAGAGTGTGTGTAGGTGACACTGGCTCTATATGATAAGATACAGAGAATGCAAATACACACACACACTGGATTTTTTTCAACCAGTGCACAGTTATCAAGACATACTGTTTACTGCATCAATATTATGGCTGAGTCCAAGAACACGTTGTCTTGGATGTGTTTGTGTGTGATTTAGAAAAAGAAGGAGATATGGATACATTTGACTTTTATGTGTCTAAAGTCAAATGTATCCAAACATGTACATAAAATGACCCCATTACATATTTATCAAAAATATATATCGATACTTTAAAAATATCTACTTTAACAATGAATTTCACCTTTTTTTTGCAATGATATTTTGTTTTTTAATGCAAGTTGGATATTAAAGTGCCTTCAGTGTCTAAGTACTCTTTTAGGGGTCACTGTATGTGCCTATAAGAATTTAGGTACATGATTGTCTGCAGGCATTTTTTAACTGTGTATGAATAGGAGTGTGTGTGTAGAGGTGTGTCTGATAGCTGCAGGTATACACAGACTTTATAAAGGTCTGCGCACTTTTGTGAGGGTCTGTGACAGAGAATATTGCTTGAGCCTTAGGGTCAGATATTTAAGGTAAGTGCAATTACCAAACTATTGGTTTTTAACTGTAATTTAGTTGTGTTGTTTTAACTTGTTTTGCATGTCATGTTTTCATTTTTTTTTAAACTGGGGTTTTCTGCTATAGATAGTTATCAAATATTTGAAACAGTGTATTCCAAATAGAAAATGCAATTAAATATAAAAATTGAATATTTGCATTTTACAATGATTTGTTCATTGGATGCTGAAGTGTATGGAAGAATATTACTTTTTACAAAGCTTTACTTATAATTGCTATATAACTAAGCAATTAGTATGATGACTTAAAAATGTGAAGGCACTTTAACATTTTGAGCACAAAAACAATAGCACAAATTATTGCATGAGCTCAAATTATTAGTCTCATGCAATTCTTTATTTACACACTTCTAATGTATAAGGGTCAACACAAACTAACCCCAAACACTAGATTTAGTGACTAAATGTATAAATCAAGAGGTACAACAGCAACATAATTTGGTCCCACTTTATATTAGGTGTCTTTAACTACTATGTACTAACATTTAAATAAAAAATCATTTGATATGATGCACTTATTGTGTACATACATTTTATTACATTGTACTTATATTTATTTTTTAAAATATTTGCATGTAATTACATCTGTAATTACACTGTTGAGCCTTTCCTTACACCTTAACCCACCCTTAAACCTACCCAACCACCAAACCTCTCAATAAACTTACCCATATCCCACCTCAATAGCAGCAAAGGTATTTTGCAATACAATAGGAACACAATACATTTTACTTATTTTTTGTAAGTACATAGTAGTTAAGGACACTTAATATAAAGTGTTACCCATAATTTTAAGCATTTAACAACAGAGGTCTATAAACAGTTTATATTGTAATTTTTTAATTATTGAAAGTTAAGTATAACTTTAGTAGTTTGTTGCGTTACCAGATCAAAGTATTGTTTGCATGTCAACACTATTCTGTGCTCTATACACTTAAAAATAAAGGTTCTTTATGGACATCGATGATTCAATGCCTCAGACTGAAGGAAATGCAAATACATGCCTGTACAATAGGGGGCGCAGCTCAAACAAACCTTCAGCTGTGTTCTGTCATTCTGGATTGCAGAAGAATAGGACATAGGAGAAGAAAGTTCAAGGCTGAATCCGAAACTGCTCCCTAAACCCTCAATCACTATTCCCTATGTTAGTCCACTAATACAATTCACTTGAAGGAGTGAATGAAAACGAGTAAGCATACATTGTGAGTGAGCATACAACGAGTGAGCCGTTGAGCATACATTGGCTATATACTCGTTATTACGGTGCAATGTGGGATTGAATGAGTGCACTTGATAATGTCCACTATGGTTTTGGACGCCACTACAAATGGCTGTCCTCTCAAATAATGCCCTATTTGAGGATAAAGGGGGTGATTTCGAAATTCAGCCCAAGACTCTGGCTGTGTTTGAAATCGCCCCCATTCACTATTCCCTACATTACTTGACTAATATAGTCCACTTGAAGGAGTGAATGAAAACGAATGTGTGAATTCGGACTATGTGTCCATTCGGAATTGAGTTCGCCGGAAGGGCTGTCACTTTTGCACAGTTTTTGCTTGCTGTTTAATAATCATAGTAATAATCAATCATTTGAAATGTAGCAAACTGGCAGCTCCAGTAGTAATAAAAAGATTTATCTTGAACATGGAAATGTAAAAAACCTTAATTAAACAATTTAATAATCAATTAAAAAGGCATTTATACCTGTATGAAATTACGCTGTACCCACATTGGACCAGTGGTTTGGATAATGGGTGGATGGATGATTCAGCTGCGGGCTCCATTTTCTGGCAAGACACTGGAATTCATTGTGACTGTCACAGTGCATTATGGGTATTCTCTAGACTTTGAGAGTACATTGGTTGTGCACTCGTTATTGTGGTACATTGTGGGATTGAATGAGTGTAATCAATATTGTCCACTATGGTTTCGGACACCACTACAAATGGCTAAAAAAAGTGCCCTATTTAAAGGTATAGGGGGCAATTTCGGACACAGCCTCTCAGCAAAAATAAATCTAAATGTATCTTAAAAAGTTTATCTAAAGTAATTTTGCTTATTAGAATGGTTGAATTGGATCATTGCAGCAGCAATGACATTGGTTAAAAGTGAGATTAAATGCATAAAGTATATTTGTGTTATTTAACAAATTACATTTTTGTGTAATATTCTGAGTTTGCATTTTACTGTTTTTATACATTTTGAGTAATACTGAATCGGTTTTGAGAAGTGAGATGAGTAAATTATTGCTCACATTTCGTCAAGAACTAGAGTAACTATCATGTTTACACAGCGCACACAACGCCTTTCCATTTCTCTCAATGTGATGTTTTATTAACAAATTTCTGGAGGAGCACGTTCAGATAATTAAACCTAATTAAACAAGTGGAGCATGTCAGATAATTAAACCTAATTAAACACGAGTGGAGCACGTTAAGCTAATCAATTTAATCAACGTTAAGAGGTGTATATATAGTGCAGATTTAACTTCTTTTCGTTGACAGTTTTTTAGCATCCCTCCACCACCCCATCTCCTCACTTTGAATTAAGAAAACTCTTATTAAGCATCAACACAATCCATAATACAATACAGTCTAGTTCTAGACTATCTCTATTGGGGGGGATACTCTGGGTTCGGGCCAAAATTCAGAGCCCGGAGCCCTCCCCCGGAGAGCACGCCAAATACGCATAATCTTTACTCTATTTTAATTTGATGTAAGTGTGAACTCGTAAAATGGGGACAGGAGAGGTGTCAGTCAATGAATGGCAAAACAAAGAAACTTGCATTACTTGTAAATTTAAAAGTAATGTGTTACTTTATAGTTACTTTAAAAAAGTAATCTGATTATGTAACTCACGTTGTTTGTAATGCATTACCCCCAACACTGTTTCTAGCTGCTCTGAATGAGAATATCAAAACCAATAATAATGAGCACTGTCTAGTAAGCACACATACATCCATATTCAAATTCCTTACAGTTCACCATGATTCTAATATTTCTGTAAAGTTACTTCCTGTAAAGTTACTTTGACTTGACTTAATATGACAGCACACAGACACGCTTCACTGATAAGTTTCCACATTTGCATACTGCCTTGTGCCACTCACACTCCTGATGTTTTGAGGGTAAACATGAGCTTTAATTTATCTGTCATCACTGGACAGGAAACACACACACACAAATACAGTCATACCAGAGGTCCCGCCATCATGTTTAAGTTGTCTACATCTCTGCTTTGAACTATAACAACCAGTGGAACAAGAAGGATGTTATATAACATCTCACTGTTTCAATTCACTAAAAAGTAATAACATGCAGTTGTTCCATACAGGATGTACTGTATTCCTACTTGATCTGACCTTTTAAATGACATGCGCTGGTTTAACCTAATGTAGTAAAATGTTCATTTAAAACTTTAATAAAATCTGTTAATTTACAAGTTCCCATATGAAGCACATTTAGTGCCAAAACCTCATTGCAGGATAAGAACATACATTCATGCAATCCACTTACAAAATATATGTGCAAGTCATTATTTTTTTGTCTTTTCAGAGGGAGAAATGTCCGTCTGTCATAAAACACACTGGTCAAGCTCAGGCTAGTATAACCTAATAATCCTGACCTAATATATCAAATTCACATTGTAGGAAATTTGTCCACTCTGATACATTACATTTTTACTATGCAGTGTTGAACTGGACCTTGACAGGTTGGACTTTTTAATAAAGCTTATTAGCTAGGAAAGAACAACATGCTAGCAGAAAAGTAACATTCATAAAGAGTTTTAATAGATCTATAAATCTTTTTTTTTTTTTTTTAAATAATCAAAGATTTTAAGAATTGTTTACGTCTGATATAAAATTGACACAGGGTGGACATGTTATGTTTTACACTTTTAGATAAGTCTTCTAAAAATGAGAAGAAGAGAGAATAAATTATGCTATTAGGGTTGCTTTTCTTCCAAGGAAATTATGTCACTTCTAGTAAGTAATGTGATTTAGGGCATATACGATTTTAAAGGGCAAATAGCACCAATGTAACAGGGTGGACTAGAGTTAAAGAGACATACATTTATTTAATGGTTTTACACATTAAAAAAAATATGTATGACAATAAATTGTATTTTATGTCAGATAATAAGTAAATGTACTGTATATACTAATATTCAAAAATGCTAATATAGAAATATATATGTAACCTTTATTTCAAAGTGAAGTTTAGAAAACATGATTGGGGACATGGGAATTTCAAATGCCCTATCAAATGCTTTTTTAAAATATTATTATTATTCTTAGTCACTATTCTTAGTCTAGACACGAACATATTATATGTAATCTGGATTACATAATCAGTACATAATCAGTTCATAATCAAAAAGTAAATACTTGTATTTAGATTATATTGTTTTTTTTAAATACTCATAATCAGACTACATTTTTATTGATTACATAATATTCACAAAATTGCAGTAAATAATTCAGAATTCATTGATTCTTTTACAATTTCCTTTCTAAAAAAACATATCAAATAAGATTTTACTGTTCAAATCAATGTTATAAACAAGTTAGGTTAAAAGTAATCAAAGTAGTCAGATTATATTACCTAAAATGTGTAATGTAATAGATTACGTAACTACATTTTTAATCATGTAATTTGTATTCAGTAATAGACTACAATTTGTAAGTCAAGTCAAGTCACCTTTATTTATATAGCGCTTTTTACAATGCTGATTGTATCAAAGCAGCTTCACAGTGTTAACAGGAAAATAATGCAACAGATTTTGATTCGGCTGTACAGCCGCTCTGGAGAAAACGGGGTTGTCATCCAGCTCATTTCAGTTATCATATAGTGTCAATGCGGGCAGATCAGTAATATTGTTGTAATTTTAGTGTGGTAGTATGACATTCTTTGAAAGTCACACATAAATGGGCAGTACTAGACACAAAACATGTTCATGAGTTTTAAGGTGTATTCTAGGAGCTGTTAAAAGGTTTTCACCATTTGAATCACATTTCTGTCATTACTCCTTAATTAAATGGCCTTTTGATAAAGGAGTACAAAGAAATACAGTAATCAGGTAATAAAAGGTCATGAAAGGTCTATAAAAAAGATAATTAACAAAATATTGTTTGAAAAAGTTTGAAACTGAGTACATATCACACAACAGGACATGGCATGCAATAGTTTTAGGAACTTTATAATTATCCAAATATGGTTTATAAATATGCTAATTACATTGTACTATTGAAATCTACTCTACCCGAGCAGGAAATATAATGCTGTATACGTTTTCTTTATTGTTATAGTAACATTAATAGCAAAAATAAAAAGAGGAGGAAGAATAAGAGGAAGAAGAAAAGCAAGAGAAGCTAAGAAGTAAACAAATCTACCCAGAACTGCTCACCTATCATTTAGAATTTGTGTAAATCTGAGAACATCTATGCATGGCAACCCATGTTGCATGCAAGTTGATTCATATTTTATGTAAAATATTCAGTATTGTTTTATGGGGACATAAAATCCACCAAACTGTAGGAATGACCCATTATTACTCCATATGCATGCTTTAAATTCATTGTGAAGTTAGTGTACTGTATGATAGATAGCAGAGCTGTTTATTGTCATTTTATTGTTATCTGTGGTCAGACTTATATGGAGATGAACGAGTCGGCGAAGAACCCAAACCAGCAGAGCTATTGGCAGGAGACGGGCAGATGGGTGGGCTATGAAGAGACCTATGATGTTGAGGCGGGCCGCTGGAGTCCCTCCCACATCTCCTACCTCACCTTCAAGAGCCTGGTGCAGTTACGCAGGACAATGAACACGGGTGAGCGAGTGACTGTGAGGTTGTTACGGGGTCAAACCTCAGCTCACCTCTTTTAATTCATTTACTTTACATTAAGTTTCAAATCAGTTTCTTCACATTTCTTATGTCAAAGCTGTCTCATGATCACTCTACCAAACATTATAGAATGCTTAACGGATCTATAGTTATGTATGTTATTAGTAATTGTTATTGTACATTATTATACACTACCGTTTCAATGTTTGGGGTTGGTAATGCTTTTTAAAGTAGTCTCTTATGCTCACCACACCTGCATTTATTTGATAAAAATTACAGTAAAAACTGTTGTACTGTGAAATATTAATATTAATTTAATATAACTGTTTTCAATTAATATATTTTAAAATGCAATTTATTTCTGTCATGGCAAAGCTGAATTTTCAGCAGCCATACTTCAGTCTTCAGTGTCACATGATCCTTCAGAAATTATCATTCTATTACTGATTTGGTGTTTAATACACATTTCCTATTATTATCAATGTTGACATTTTTGAAAACCTTGATAGCTTTTTCTCAGGAATCTTTGATGAATAGAAAGTTCAAAAGAACAGCACTTGCTGAATAGAAGTATTAATTATTATTATTTATTTTTTTAAAGCTCACTGACCCTAAAATTTTGAATTACAATGTATCTTAAAATAATGTAGGCCTACATAAAGCACATTTTTATTAAGCTGTCATTTTACAATAGCTTGCAGTAAAAATAAGTGAACATGTTTAATAAAACAAAATTATTTAATTAAGTATTACATCATATAATGATTAATAGATATTTATCATTTATCGATGTATTGTTGATGTATTGATGTACATAAAACAATTGTTCTAATATATTAAGAATTATGTTTGGTTATGACTTATAAATGACAGTTAAGTGTTCCTAAGGATTAACCCTTAAATACCTCGGGTCTTTAGTGACCCGGGGCGTCATTTACTACCCTCCTCCTCATTCATTTTTTAAAGTTAGACATCAACCTTCTTAGTATTCCTCAATCAATTCATTATAAACAATGTAAGAAGAAAAAAATAATAAAATAAAAGAATGCCTGTTTTCCCATTTATTTTTTTGTAAAAATTGTATAGGGTCACAAATGACCCGAGGTGTGTAACTGTGTATATTTATAGTATATTTTTTCTGCACAACACTAATTGAATCTTTGATGACTGAATAAGTGCAATTCACCTTTATTCCACAAGGTGGCAATGTCTGATACACAATGATAAAGTGACGTTTCACTAGGAAAACAAAAGAATAGGAAGAATCATCAGCAAAACTTGAAATGGCTCAGCGATTTACTGAATGCAATCAAATATTAGTGTCACTGTCACTTGATGGTGAATCTGGTGAAGGAGCTGTCAGCCATCAAAATATTGATTTTGAAGATGTTGAAAATGATATTGATAAATAGATATAGATCCGGGTCGCTAAAGACCCGCATATGTAATAATGATTGGTGAAATATTCATGCATTTAAGGGTTACCCTGCACTCACATCCTAGGTTATTAGCAAGTGTGGAATGTGAGCAAGAATGTAACTTCCCTGCACATACTCAGCTGAGACATGCTCTGCACATGCTCCCATAAAACCAGCTCAACCTGTGCTCCTCAGCTTTGGCCATAGTGTTAATGTTCATTGTGGTAAAGCTGAGCCTCAGTCAGAGCCCTCATCCTCTCTTTTGCCTTACTCTTGTTTTTTTTTGCTTTTTTGTTTTTGGTTTAGGTGTGGTGATGCTGGACAAAGAGGAGAAGACACTTTCCAGTATTATTGAGAAGATTGTGGATGCCCTGGTTAGCAAAAGGGAGATTCAGCTAGGGGACAGAGATAAGGTTCTTCAAGCATTAATGCACAAACAGAGGTACTACACACACGTTCTGACAAAAATATCAAGGTATATTCAGTAATTTTCCCTCATTGAAATGTTTTACACAAAAAGAAATACTAAAAAGTAACAAATCATGGTTTGTAACCATTCACTAAAGACAGCTGACTGCAAATAGGGCATTTCTACAATGCAACATTTTACCTTTGCATGATGCTGCATCCACACTAGGTGTCAAGTATGGGTTTAACAATATTCCTACCAAAATATCCCTAAAATCAGAGGGAAATGATAGGTGAATAACACTGATGTAGAAGCACCCAACCCTGGTTGTAAGCCTAAACCTGAAATAAACTCTAAACTTGTCCCTTAAAATCTGATTGGTTGATCCAGGAACATGTTGTACTTGGTCTTGTTGAAATCATGTTCACAGAAGTTTTGTGTGTGTGGAATGTAATTTAAAACTCTGTATGTTACAATACCGTCTTTAGCCGATATATTTTGATGTGAATGCATATGAAAAAATAACAAAGAAAACAGAGCAAGCTACATGCAGGAAAAGTGCACGATTCAAGTTCTAAACATGAGATGTGCTTGGAAACCCATTTCTGCCACATATGAAAAAAATCATGCTTTGGAATTTCTGAATTTCCAACAGTCATTCCTTCAGTCTTCAGTGTCAGATGAGATGAATTATGATCCTTCAGAAATTACCTTTCTAATATACTAATTTGGTGTTTAATAAACATTTCTTATTATTATCAATGTAGAATTTTTTGTGGAAACCTTTAAAAAAAATCATGCTTTGGTAAATCTTAATATGACACGAATGGTCATAAAAAGTTATACAAATTATGACATACCAATTCATATTTTGACCTATTATGTCATAATTTACATAAAATGTGAAATTAATAATTAGGACATGCTAGGTTATAATTATGAGATAAAAAGTCGAAGTTATGACATACTAAGTCATAATTATGATATTAAAGTCAAAACTATTATATAAAAAGTCAAAATTATGACATACTAAGTCATAATTATAAGATAAAAAGTTGAAATGATGAGTTATGACATACTTAGTCATAATTATGAGATTAAAAAGTCAACTCGAAATTATTACATACTAAGTGGCCGAAATGAGCTTCCATAGATTCAAACTAAATCCTAAGACTTTAAAGCAGCTTGCTTTCCTGTCAGATATGAGCTGCTTAATGCATTTGAGACCTGTTTTCATGGTTTTATTCTTATCTGTAAATGTTAGAAAGTCACAAGTGTATTTTAATTTTGCGAAAAGGCTCATACTGCTGACTTCACTGAAGGAGCAGTGAATGGGAGTGCAATAATTCTGAAATATAAATTTTGCTAAATATTTTGACCCCAAAATATTTCAAAACAGCACCACTTTAACTGCAGTACAACTGAATTTTGAAAGACTTTTTTTTAAATACACAGAACTATAGTTTTAGTCAATAAACAAAACAAAAAAGCAATTGTATGTAGTTTCTCCCCTGCTGTACCAAAAACAGCATGACTTCAAAACCGAGGTACGTGCCTATATGTCATTTTTGTGTACCATTACACCCCTAGTTTCAAGTACAAGTACAAATACAAGACATCATTTATATACCAGTGTAACAGTTGCAAAAATGATGGTCCCACTTTATATTAGGTGTCTTTAACGATGTACTTGCTTTAAAAATATATATATAATTGGGGATTTGAAGAACCAGAATATCATAGAGACTTGGAGGTGTACTCTTTAGGGGCAGTAGCACCCTAACAACTGCATAACAATGCGCTAAAAAACACCGTAGCAAGCGCTGACAACAGAATAGCATTTTGGCAGTGAATTTTGCAGGGTCATGCGCCTCGTTTTCTTCAGACTTGTAGTGTTGAAAGCAGTAGTCGTCTTGAACCTATTCACCTTTAAAAGCATTCATTTTATTTCTTTTTCTCTCTCCAGCCAATCAGCAGAGACCCAGCCTCTGACTTCAGGCATGGAGATGCAGAAATTCTCTGTCACAGAGAAAGTGAGCACAAGTTTACTTGTTGTAACTGTTCCGAGCATAACTAAATAGGCCCGTTCACACCAAGGATGCTCACTAATGATACCGGTAAAGTTCACACCACAACGACAGTGATAACAGCACTGAAATTAAAAAAGTTGGAATCACTTTCAGAACTGATAAACAATAAAAACATTGACAATCAGAATCTGTTCTGCTTTAACAAAACTGAAGCGAGTGCTTAGAATAAACACAATGATATCTTCTGCTGGTGTGAACACGAATAAAGTTATAGTTATCGTCCTTGGTGTAAATGGGTCTTAACACATGTAATGTAGTTTTGAATGCAATGGCATATCATTTGACATTTTTTTGATTATGTGGATTTATTCTCAACCAAAGAGGGACACAGCTGATAGTGCAGAAGCCTCGATGGTGCTCGTAGGTGAGGATAATATCAATTCCAGTGTTTTCATTAATTATATCATTTTCATTCATGACTTACTATATTAGTAATGTGTTTCTGTTAGCAAACATTGACTGTATTTTTTACAGCAATAATTGTGTGTGTTTGTGTGTAAGGTGCTCTGGAGTTCCTAGAGAGACCCACACTAGCATTCATGCGTCTACGGGACGCTGTGGTGCTGGAGTCGGCTCTGGAAGCTCCTGTGCCTGTGCGGTTCATCTTCATCCTGATTGGCCCAACCACAAATGACATGGACTATCATGAGTGTGGCCGAGCAATGGCAGCACTACTAGCTGACAAAGTAAGAGAACTGACAGGAAAATCAAATTGCAACAGTTACCTAACAGTTTTCTATCCATTTAAAAAAAGCTCTACAGTATGCAAAGTGCTCCCTGTATTTATATGTTTATAACTTATTCAAAATCATGTTCATGTTTTCTATAATGTTAAAACGCTACACACACAGACCTCCCCTTGTTCTTAATTGTACTGAATGTGCAGTTAAAGTGTGCTTCAAATTTAAAATAAATATTTTTTAAAAACTTGCAGATAATATAATATTAATGAAATAAAAGACCACTTAAGTGTACTTTAAAAAGAATAAACTATAATGACTATCACTTAAGTACACTTAAGTACAAAAGTGCACTTTGTAATAATGTCAAATTAAAAGTTTTACTTTAACGTACCTTTTAAGTCATTATGTATTATTAATATTTTGTCATGCTTTAAAGAAGTACACTTATTTTAATGTGTTGACTGACATACTAAACCACATGTCAAGGGTAAATTTTAAAGTTAAAATATTTTTAAATGTACTACTTTGCAACTTCATTAAAAATGTGTAATTACAAATATATTTAAGATTTCAATAGAAATGACATCAAAGTATATTATAGTTTAGCATAAATGATTGTCAGTGCATTTGGCCATATTAAAGACAACAGAAGTAAATATGAAATTGCATATAAATATGTACTGGAGTCCTACAAAAAAAAAAAGCTCTCTTAGAAAATATAAAATGCAATTAAGGTGCCGAAATTATACATTCATTTCAAACTTAAGTTTATTATCTCTGTAATAAGTACTCTTTTTAAAAGTACTTGAAACACTACGAATGTTACTGAGGAACAGACTCATTCTGACATCACAATATTTACAACTAAAATGACAACAAAATCTACAACAAAAATTTAAAAAAGTGGAGCGGTCTAATAATGCAACCATATTCATTATTTATGCCCCAGGGCATGCTAGGAAAAAGGAGAACGTGAACCGCAAAACAATCATCTTTCCATCTTAAAGGGTCAGTTCACCCAAAAATGAAAATTCTGTCATTAATGACTCTCCCTCATGACGTTCCAAACCCTAACCTTTGTTCATATTCGGAACACAAATAAAGATATTTTGATGAAATCCGAGAGCTTTCTGACCCCCTGATAGACGTTGTTACCACTTTTAAGACCCAGAAAGGTAGTAAAGACATCATTAAAATAGTCCATGTGACTCCAGTGGTTCAGCCTTAATGTTATGAAGCGACGAGAATACATTTTGTGCGCAAAAAACAAATAAAAATAACGACTTTATTCAACAATGTCTTCTCGTCTGTGTCAGTGTCCTACGCTGTTCACGTAGTAAATACAGTCCAGCGCTTCCGGGTTCTACGTCAGAACGCCAGCTCATTATTGGCAGACCCTGTTCACGGGAGCACCACGATGCATGCATGTGATGTTGCAGGAGCTGGCCAATAATGAGACGGTTAAGTATTCTCGTCGCTTCATAACATTAAGGCTGAACCACTGGAGTCACATGGACTATTTTAATAATGTCTTTACTACCTTTCTGGGCCTTGAAAGTGTTAATTAAATTGCTGTCTATGGAGGGGTCAGAGAGCTCTCAGATTTCATCAAAAATATCTTAATTTGTGTTCCAAAGATGAACAAAGGTTTTACGGGTTTGAAACAACATGAGGGTGAGTATTTTTGGGTAAACTAACCCTTTCATTCAGCCTAACTTAAGATTAGAAATAGCACATTTTATGCAGTTTCTCTCTTGTTTTTCTTACACCTATCCTTCACACACAGGTGTTTAACCAAGCAGCTTTCCAGGCTCAGAGTGACCAGGAGCTGACTGACGCCGTGGGAGACTTCATGGACTGCTGCATTGTGATTCCGCCCACTGAGATTCCCAACGAGTCTATGCTAACATCACTCATCCCCTTCCAGAAGAGACTACTACAAGAGAGACTCCGCCCCTCCGACCCCAAACTCCGCCTGGAAGTCAAACCTCGCAAATGTAAGATCACATACACAAAGTACAGGATAAGATAACTGTATATGTACATATACTTACAACAGTTCTTCTGCTAAGGGGGCACATCCAACAGATCAGTGTTTGGTAACACTTTATTTTAGTGTCATTATTACATATGTTACATGCAGTTACTTTAGTTACTCGTTTATAGTAATAACTATAAATTATGCATAATTAAATGCAACTAACCCTAAACCAAACCCTAATCCTAACCCCTATAGTAAGTACAGTTACTTAAAGGAACACGCCAACTTTTTGGGACTTTGGCTTATTCACCGTATCCCCCAGAGTTAGATAAGTCCATACATACCATTCTCATCTCCGTGCGTGCCATAACTCTGTCTGACGCACCCACCGCTAGCCTAGCTTAGCACAAAGACTGGAGGTAAACGGCTTCAACTAGCCTACTGCTTAATAAGTGACAAAATAACGAAAATGGCTTTTCATTTTCATTTTTTGTAGGTCTTAATACATGATGTAACTATACACATCACAACATGTAAATAGGAAAATGTTGGCGTTATTTTGTCACTTATTGAGCAGTAGGCTGGCTGGAACCGTTTACTTCCAGTCTTTGTGCTAAGCTAGGCTAGCGGTGGGTGCGTCAGACAGAGTTATGGCACGCACGGAGATGAGAATGGTATGTATAAACTTATCTAACTCTGAGGAATACGGTGAATAAGCCAAAGTCCCAAAAAGTCGGCGTGTTCCTTTAATATTACTCACATGTACACTCACCTAAAGGATTATTAGGAACACCTGTTCAATTTCTCATTAATGCAATTATCTAATCAACCAATCACATGGCAGTTGCTTCAATGCATTTAGGGGTGTGGTCCTGGTCAAGACAATCTCCTGAACTCCAAACTGAATGTCAGAATGGGAAAGAAAGGTGATTTAAGCAATTTTGAGCGTGGCATGGTTGTTGGTGCCAGACGGAGTATTTCACAATCTGCTCAGTTACTGGGATTTTCACGCACAACCATTTCTAGAGTTTACAAAGAATGGTGTGAAAAGGGAAAAACATCCAGTATGCGGCAGTCCTGTGGGCGAAAATGCCTTGTTGATGCTAGAGGTCAGAGGAGAATGGGCCGACTGATTCAAGCTGATAGAAGAGCAACTTTGAATGAAATAACCACTCGTTACAACCGAGGTATGCAGCAAAGCATTTGTGAAGCCACAACACGCACAACCTTGAGGCGGATGGGCTACAACAGCAGAAGACCCCACCGGGTACCACTCATCTCCACTACAAATAGGAAAAAGAGGCTACAATTTGCACAAGCTCACCAAAATTGGACAGTTGAAGACTGGAAAAATGTTGCCTGGTCTGATGAGTCTCGATTTCTGTTGAGACATTCAGATGGTAGAGTCAGAATTTGCCGTAAACAGAATGAGAACATGGATCCATCATGCCTTGTTACCACTGTGCAGGCTGGTGGTGGTGGTGTAATGGTGTGGGGGATGTTTTCTTGGCACACTTTAGGCCCCTTAGTGCCAATTGGGCATCGTTTAAATGCCACGGCCTACCTGAGCATTGTTTCTGACCATGTCCATCCCTTTATGACCACCATGTACCCATCCTCTGATGGCTACTTCCAGCAGGATAATGCACCATGTCACAAAGCTCGAATCATTTCAAATTGGTTTCTTGAACATGACAATGAGTTCACTGTACTAAAATGGCCCCCACAGTCACCAGATCTCATCCCAATAGAGCATCTTTGGGATGTGGTGGAACGGGAGCTTCGTGCCCTGGATGTGCATCCCACAAATCTCCATCAACTGCAAGATGCTATCCTATCAATATGGGCCAACATTTCTAAAGAATGCTTTCAGCACCTTGTTGAATCAATGCCACGTAGAATTAAGGCAGTTCTGAAGGCGAAAGGGGGTCAAACACAGTATTAGTATGGTGTTCCTAATAATCCTTTAGGTGAGTGTATAAACACAGTGTAACAAAGACTTTTTGAAGACTTCATTTTTTTAAATAAAGTGTAACCCAGTATTTTAGTTAACAATTAAATAAGAACTCAAGTGCTTAATGGCAAACACAAAAATCATGATGATAAATAATTGCATACGAGTAATAAAAAATATGAAGTAGATGAGGGGTTCAAGCAGTTGAAACCTCAATTGCTATGCTATTATGGGATACAATTGTAGCCTAAAAGTAGTCTAAAACTTTCTTAAACAAATCATTGGAGAGTTTCCTAGTTATGGATGAAATTTGGCATGTGTCCTCAAACTATTCAGGCATCTATGTGTACAAAGTTTAGTTAAGTTTGGACATGTCACTGAGAAGACATTTTTTATTAGTTAATATGGGCCACAGACACATGAACAATTTCATTTTAAATGTGGTAAATGCTCAATGAAACATTTCTATAATAACTTTTTGGTAGGATTATCTCTAGATGGTATACATTTTAAATTTTGTGTAAATTGGACCTACAGGCTAGGGCGATTTTGAAAAAGTAGCTTTCAGGAAATGTAAAATGGCAGAAATATTACCCGAAAATATTTCCATTTGATTTAGGAGTATTTAATATAAAAGTGAATTGATTATAACTAGGAACTGTATAACCTTAAAGTGAACTTAGTTATTAACTAAAAAAATGAAAATTGGAAATAATGTAAATTAAATTTGTGCACAAATCTAATTGAGTTCATTTTAATACACAGAATAAAAACTTACTGGTATATTAAATTCTGATTGTTCAGTTTGCATCCTCAAATATTTTGTAACACTTTACAATAAGATCCCATTAGTTGACATTAGTTAATTCCTCAACTAACATTAACAATGAGCAATACTGTTACAGATTAGTCCAAAGAGGAAGACAATGATGAATAAAAATGAAACAAAGTTTATTTAAATGACTCAAATATAATCCAAGTAGCGTAACAGTTGTCAAACATAAGCATCACCAAACCCCTGAGGAATGCACTGAATGTAACTAAATACAAAGGTAAATGAGGGATAAATAATAAACACCTGTGATAATTAATGAATAGCCATGACAACTGATAAGTCGCGGGAAACTGAACAAAGCAACCCTTGTGACTGAAACAAACTAACTAAAAGTCCATGAAAATTAAATTATCTAAACAGAACTGACGAATACATTTGTTGCAGTTTTTTTTATTCTTTGTTAATGTTACTTAATAAGCATACATGTGGTCATTTTTTAGTTCATGTTAGCTCAAGTCCATTAAATAATATTAACAGATTCTTTTGATTTTAATAATTTATTGGTAAATGTTGAAATTGATATTAGCTGAGATTGGAACCTTATTGTAAAGTGTTACAATATTTTGTATAATGACACTACACTATAAAAGTGACCCAGAAACAGATTTCCTACATGGCTGTTCTAGGTTCTTAGTGGAAGCCTGGTAATAAAATACTCAATATTCTGTGAAATAAGGGGGAAATGTACAGTCAGGTGGTCATTATCATAATGTCATTATCATAAAATAAACCCCTTCTGAGTTATATAAGATGCTTCCACTTTGGGTCATTATCACCTTGATGGTGTTTACTTTATGATAATGATTGACTGTACATTAACATTAAAAATCTTTAAAAAAAATTCTTACTGTTAACAGAGCAGATATCTAATGCTAATTTATCTTCCCACAGCTTCAAAATCCTCAGGACCCCCTCCAGAAGATCCTCTAGCACGTACCGGTGTTCCATTCGGTGGCATGATGAGAGACATGAAGAGACGATACCAACACTACGTCAGTGACATTACTGATGCTTTGAATTCTCAGGTTGTTGCTGCCATCATCTTTATCTACTTTGCTGCACTCTCACCTGCCATCACCTTCGGAGGTCTCCTTGGTATGTATGTTTAGCCTAAAGAAAGCTTCACTCACACTGCACACCAATCCCATTTGTTTCCCAAATATGGTCTTATTTCCCAAATCTGTCTGTACCGTCTAAGCTGAACAGCCAATCGGAGTTCTCTCTCTCACCAACGGCCCAACGCCGATTCAACGGCTTCCAGATTAAAAACGGGGCATTTATTCCTATAAGTGCCAGCAGGTCAAATTTACCTATATAATGCCGATTTATACTATACTACTATATAATGTCATTTTCACGCCGCTTATGTTTTAACGTTCTATGTTACTAGGAGTTTCACCCACTGAGATAGTGATAATCAGTTTTAGTCACAATGGATAATATTACACCACCCAAATATGTATTTATTTCCTTCTAATTCTCATTGTCATTGTATGCTGGTTTAGCCTATATTCAGTGATTAGTGTAGCCTGCTTAAAATAGCCTTGAATATAAAAAACAACAGGACAAAAACATATTTGACTAAAATAATAATTTCATGACTCTAGACATTACTTTGTAAAGACAGTGGCATAATACAGTGACATAATGGGTGTCAGTGACTCAATGTTTGTTTTATTGTTTAAAGAGCGCGTTAGTAATAATCGTCTATGGGAGGGTCCACATCGCGTGTACACTTTGCTTATTACACACACAGGGCAGCAGCAGCACACAAACATTTTTAAATATTAAAAATAAAAGGATTCCTCTCTGGAGAAGCGTTAATTTTTTTCCGCTTGCTACGTAAATAGCGAATCCACCATGGCGCAAGTGCAACTGGCTTTTTAAAGGGAATGGGCGATGAGACTCTGATTGGTTTATTGCACGTTACGCCTAAAACACAAACCAATACTCAATAAGGGGATAGGAACAACCCTTTTAGACCATGCGGCAGGCGCGCCAACCATTTTTTTCCATCGTTAAACTAGCAAAAGTGGATTGGGACACGCCCTAAGTGCACTTTAGACCATGTGCTTAGATTGTTAAAATAAGTTTTTTAGCCATATCAAAACAGTAATCATGTGCATGGGTAAATTTTACCCGCTGGCGGTTTTAGGTATACAACGACCCCTGGAGGTTCTAGTGTTAAAAAACAGGCCGACATTGCCCGATGGCTGAACGTCGGCTTGGTGTGGCCCGGGCCCGGCCTTTAAGGACTGAACATTCACACTATCATTTTGCAAGTGAAGTAATGATTCTTTTTTTTAGAGAACAGCTGTGTGGAAAGAGAAAACAGAAAATGTAAAATTTCAGAGGCATTACTGTACTGTAATACATTTTCTCATTTATTGTTCATGAGTAAATGTCACATTATATAGGGAAAGAGTGAGTGAATGAGTGTTTGTTTAACATTACATACACAGTGCATCCTAAATTATCAAAAAAAAAACAAAGCAAAACTACTTCAAATCCACTAGGACATTTACAAAAATCCAGATTGGGCTCAGTCTTGATAAAGCTAGAAAAATAACAAAAAGATTTAAATTAATAAATTAAATTGGTCAATTGATTAAAAAATATTTAATTAATTTAATAAATTGTATGATATATGACATTTACCAAAATTCAGCTTCTTACACCTTACCTCGCACTTGAAGCAATGAAGCATCATGCTGGAATTCATGTTCGGTGTCTGAAAATTCCGATTGTAAAATTACAGCTTCAAGTTTTCAGATGAATCAACTCAGAACTCCAAATACAAAATTTTAAATTGTACAAAACCTAGGCCAAAGGTCAAGCATTAGAATTTTTAAGCTGCATTTTCATAATCTAAATATATCTCAGAAAAACAATTCAATTTCGTTCAATGTCTAGAAATTTCAAACTATAGGTCTTCATGTGTTTTTCAGCTGATTAATTACACCAAAAATCTGATTCTTTCTACCTTTCTAAGCAAAGCTGAAGAGAGTGAACAATTCGAATTAAGACTTACGAAAGCTGACCTTATAAACTTTTGTTTGGCACTCTTATGCTTCCCTTCACAGCTGATAAGGTGGATAACATGATGGGTGTGTCGGAGCTGATGATCTCCACTTCAGTGCTGGGCATTATCTTCTGCCTGATCGCTGCCCAACCTATACTTGTTATCGGCTTTTCTGGGCCGCTGCTGGTGTTTGAAGAAGCTTTTTTTAATGTGAGTGTTTGTCTCTTTTTAAAATGTTTATTTGATATACAGCGTCAATCTTGTGTAATTGAAATTCTCCCATCATGCTTTCCCTCCTGGCTGTAGTTCTGTAAGTCTCAGGGCATTGAGTACATCGTAGGCCGAGTATGGATTGGCATGTGGCTGGTGGTCATCGTTGTGGTTATTGTTGCCTTGGAAGGAAGCTTTCTGGTCCGCTTCATTTCCCGTTTTACTCAAGAGATCTTCTCCATCCTCATCTCCCTCATCTTCATCTACGAGACCTTTGCAAAACTCGGCAGGGTACACACTTTATTTACCATTTTATTGTTTTGCTGCATTCTTTTACATCTTCATGCAACCATCCCTGTATATCTTTTTGCTTCATACATTTTTGCTGCATGTTTCATTTTTAGGAATTTAGTTAACCGGAGACAGAAGACCATACTCAGCTGTTATCACATGCAAAAGGCAACCGACCTAGAGTATTAGGGGTGGGCAATATGACCAAAGTCTTATATCACAATATGAGTAATTTTATTTTAACGATTTTCACAATATAGTTATTTTTGCTTTAAATAAGGTTTTTATGATATACATTTTTTTGATTCCATTGAAATCTTATAATTGTCATCACCAATTTCAATATCACAAAAAAACTAATACTAGCCCAAGTAAAAAAAAACTCAAGCTTACTGAAGACAAGTAAACAGTCAGTGATAAAATAAGAACAAAAAAAATAATTACAAGCAATAGGACAAAACTACAATAGAAAAAAAGACAAATGAAATAGACCTACCTGAAAAATTCAAGCACTAAATAAGAAATACTAGGCTACATAAATTGTATAAAGTAATTAAATGTACAAAATACACTGCATAGTGTTCACTGTGTAAATTCAATATAAATGTATTCCTATTAAAGGGGTAATGAACTGGCTTTTTTATTTTTTATACTGTTGTCTGAGGTCAAATTATGACGTTCGCGTAGTTTTTACATTCAAAAACATCAAATGAATAAGTAATAGGCGATTTTCTACCCTGGTTTTGAGCCTAGCTCCTGGAATGGTCTGTTTTTATGGGTGTGCCGCACTGAAGACTTGGAAGTAAACGCCCGCTGCTATGATTGGATAACAGTTTTGCATATTATAATGAGTTTTGACTCCCCCGTCAGTACACCTGGGGAATTGTTTTGAAAACTTCCAATGTAGAAAAACAGGAACCGGAATGATTTGCCCACAGGGCTCGCAAAATGTGTTTATCAAACAAACACAATGATTTATCTCTCATGATTTATGATTTATCTCTCACCCGCAATTCATTGGAATGTTATTTTTTATTACTTGGCCCACGATATAACCGCGTACCGCACATCATTAACACACATCCACACACACACATAAGCCAAGTACGCGCATCAGCAAAACTTCACTGCAGACAAATCAGCATGTTCAAAACTTCCGTGATTGTAGTTTTCCTTCAAGTCAAGGGAGTGAACAATGCACATCAAGAAAGGAATGTTATTTCACTATTTAAGATAGCCCGTCGGGCAGGCCGGTGATACATTTTGGTAGCCCGACTGGAAAACACATTAGTCCCGGGATGTCAGGCTAGCAAATTTGCGAGCCCTGGCCCATACATGTTTGAGTCTGATCCCGAATCGCAGGACAATGAACCAACAACACCTCAAATACAAAGGATACTCCTGTGACAGCGTGGTATCGTTAATTATGTTTAGTTAGACACGTACACATAATCAGTAGATATCAAACGATCTGTAACAATGCAATACTATCACATATAAAAAACATTTTACTACATAAGTGTGTTGCACCATTCCGGACGGATCCAATATAGAAGGCCAGCATTGTTTTTTAATCTCATTCTATCTGCAAATCCAGTCTCTTGTTTACGAAAGAAATCACAGTGAAATGAAGCGAACAAACGCTCAATGTCTTACCCACGTGAGCTGGAACTTCATTAAAAATAAACTTTCCTAATATTCGAATGGGAGGAAGCTTATGCAGCGACTGTGTTCTTCCACAACCAGGCACTGCACACTAAGGCATGTTTATTGCTTGGTAGCTCGATCCGGTTTAGAGCCTATGTAGGCCTATGTTATTTATGTTACATGTCATGCGCGAGGGCTACAGAATTAGGTGTTGGTCTTCTTCTGTTGAGGCGGCATTTCGCTGCTCTCTGACGTCACATGGAGGCAAATTCGCAGATCCCTCATTTGCTGAGCCAGCTGTCAATAAAAGCTTTTATTTGACTAACAAGGAAGTTTTCAGCTCTGAAACTTACAGGATATTCTTATATTACGATGAGCTTTTATATATCAAAAGCTCAAGGAAAAGTTGATTTCTCAATTCATGACCCCTTTAAAGTTACAAAAGTGATTCAGTCAGGAGCAATTTCTCTTTATCTTCTGTTGTTTGATTAACATTAAAAACACAGACATCAGCAGGTATATTGGGTTCTATCACTTTAAGACCGAATGCACTGATGTAATATAGGCTACTGATACACATGCACTTTCTTTCTCAACTGTTAACGTTCACTTAAAGGAACATGCCGACTTTTTGGGACTTTAGCTTATCCAGGAACTTTGCTGCTGTACCACGGGTGCAGCGGCACAATGATATTACGCAGCGCCTGAAAATAGTCCCCAGCACGCTCTCTGTGCAAGCAGGTTGTCACGTTGGTTATGTTGACGGAAGTTAGCCTATTTTCAGGCGCTGCGTAATATCATTGCGCTGCTGCACCCATGGTACGGCAGCAAAGTTCCTGGATTATTACACAGGAATGAGAGTATAGTCCCTAGCCATATCGGTCTAGAAAATTGCAACTTTTCATTTTGCGTCGGTCTTAGTACACAATGTAACTATACACATCACAACGTAAATAGGAAAATGTTGGCGTTATTTTGTCATTTATTGAGCAGTAGGCTAGATGGAGCCGTTTACCTCCAGTCTTTGTGCTAAGCTAGGTTAGCGGTGGGTGTGTCAGACAGAGTTATGGCATGCACGGAGATAAAAATGGTATGTATAGACTAACTCTGGGGGATACAGTGAATAAGCTAAAGTCCTAAAAAGTCGGCGTGTTCCTTTAAGACATAAATGACTGCTTATGAGGATACTTGCAAAGATGGCCATTTTGACTCATAAGTGTGTTGTGTGTATTTGACCGTTCAAGCACAATAATGCGGCAAAAGCAACTCAGTACTCACACAGTTTATGAGCAGCAGCTTCAGTGACGCACGTCTCTGAGACAGCGCTCGGAAACCATCTCTCATACCGAAATAAGCTCTCTTTTACTACTTATTGCACTACAACAGTTTAAAATAACTTGTTTTTAAACAGCAATGCTTAAAACGCATGCAATTGATAAGCTTTCGTGATGGCGAGGGACAGCAATGGCACATGAGCACGTAACCATGATAGAGACGATAGTCCAAATGGCAGAATCACTGACATCATTCAAAAAACAGCTAAAAACCCATCTCTTCCGTGAGCACTTAATCTTATCATAAAAAAAAAAAATAATAATAATAAATATTTATTTTTCATCTATCCTTCTCTACACCCTCCCTATTCTAGCTTAGGCTACTCTAAGCAATGTCCTAAACTTAGTATTTGAGGCACTTTTTGCGTTTCTTCGCCTCTTCATAACGGATCGCTTTCTGTACTCCTCAGTTGTAAGTCGCTTCGGATAAAAGCGTCTGCTAAATGCATAAATGTAAATATTTAAAAATGTGATATTAATCATATCATATAATAAAATATAATGTATTATTAGTACTGTAAATCTATATTAAATTATTAAGGGATCTCCTTCAATGCTTTCAGAATCTTTACTTTTTTAAATGATTTTGTTTCTATATTTTTCAGATATATTTCTATATTAACATATTTTAATGACAGCATATTTATTGATCAAAAATGATTTCTTTTATTCATCAAAATAAACAGTAAATAGTTCAAACTTTGCTCAAGTGATTGTTTTGAACAAGTATTAACTTGGGCATTATTAAAAACATTATTTTAGCGAAAGTATTATTATCAATACTGTGTGCCTTTTGCCCCATGCTGGTGAGCCTTTTACCCCCCTCGACACCCCATACATTTTTAAGATTTTTAAATAAAATAAACCACTTCTATGATTTATATTTTCACACAAAATCTGTTGCTCCATAAATGTTCAATACAAACATATATATTTTTCTGTATATCATACATTATAGGGGTAGTGAAAAGCACATTTTTCTTAAGGTGTGCCTTTAGCCCCATTGTACCCTACTATAATATTGTACAATAATATACCTTTCTCTCTTTTTTATCCTTCATTCTAGGTTTTCAAAGAACACCCTCTTATTCTGAATTATGAACATTTAAATAATACAGTTGAGGACCCTTGGCACTCAGTTGTCAACTATCAGAAACTCCTGGATAATGCTACAGGAAATGTATCTGTCGTGAGAAGCGTTCAACACCAGCCTTATCCCAACACCGCTCTTCTGTCCATGTGTCTCATGTTTGGCTGTTTCTCCATTGCATACTACCTACGCATGTTCAAGAATGGCAAATTCCTGCCAGGCAAGGTAAATAGATTCTTGAATATTGTGATCAAAATATGACAACTTGACTGTTTATAGCAGTCTTCGGATTGCACCAGCTGTTTGTAAGTTCTTACTTTAAATTGGAACATAAAGTTCCACTAGAGGCTTAGTAACTATGAGCTACTTTGTAACTCTGTACTTAATCTGGTTGCATCATTGGTAAGAGTGTAGCTACTAGGTCGTAAGCTCTCCGTAAATTAATGAGTAGCCGTATAATATGACATTTACCATCAGTGATTCAACAGTAGCCTTGAAATTCACAAGCAGAAGTTGTGTTGAAATGCTGTAAATTTCAGTTTATCCTGTTATGGTTGATTCTAACTTCTTTTGTCTCACTTAACTAACGGCAAAAAAATTTTACCATTGAAATACAACACTTAATCATGAAATAATACAATAGGTATTTTTACATATAAATTACATTCTGAAACTGTACTTTAAATGAATAAGAAACAATAAATACAGATACAAAAAAACATTATTATGATTGATTTTACATGACATGCACAACGCAGAGTGGTGCACACAGAGGGTTTGTCATCAAGAGCCGCAAGTCATTTATTCACACAATGTTCTCTCTCTTAAAATGTAAATGTGTTTAAATGTCAACATTATCATATATGTCTATAGGACTGAAGTGTGTCAGGTAAAATATGAGTTTATTGATGGAATGCAATCAATCTGCTGTTTGTTCCAACCATTAAGGCTCATTCACACCAAGAACGATAACTATAATGATAACGTCTCGGTTACGTATGTAACCCTCGTTCCAACTGAGGAGCCGAAAAAGTGAGTCGGCCCTTCAGCGGAAGCACAGCTCCTGGCGACGGGACTTACATCTCCGTTCCCTCCTTCAGGGAACGAGGGTTACATACGTAACCGAGACGTTCCCTTTCAGTCGGTCATGTTCGACGTACGACGGAACTGACCGACGAATTGGGGATCCCTACCAACACGCCAGGAAGGAGCTCACAGGGTTAGCCATTTCTGGGGAACACAACTGGAGACAATAGACGCACGTATCCGGCCCAGTGGGCGGGAGTTGCATTGCAAGCCGACACAAGAGCAGGTACTTCGCGTTTACCGGCCGCTGGAGGCGAGTACACGGGAAGAATCCGGCTCTACACGGAGGCTATAGAATCTAGCGAACGTGTTTGGTGTCGCCCAGCCCGCAGCTCTACAAATATCTGTCAGCGAGGCGCCTTGAGTCAGCGCCCAGGAGGAGGCTACACTCCTAGTGGAGTGAGCTCACACCACGAACGGGCAAGGCACGTCTTGGGACTGGTAAGCCAAGACGATAGCATCCATTATCCAGTGGGCTAACCTCTGCTTGGAGACAGCCTTTCCCTTCTGCTGGCCTCCGTAACAGACGAAGAGCTGCTCTGAGGTCCTAAAGCATTGAGTCCGGTCAACGTAAGCGCGAAGAGCGCGGACAGGACACAACAAAGATAGGGCTGGGTCTGCCTCCTCCGAAGGCAGCGTTTGCAGGCTCACCACCTGGTCCCGGAAGGAAGTGGTGGGAACCTTGGGCACGTATCCGGGCCTGGGTCTCAGGATGACGTGAGAGTTGGCCGGCCCGAATTCTAGGCACGATTCGTTGACCGAAAGTGCATGCAGGTCCCCTACCCTCTTAATGGAGACCAATGCAGTCAGGAGTAGTCTTCATAGACAGGATTTTTAACTCTGCAGACTGCAACGGCTCAAAGGGAGGGCCCTGAAGTGCTCTTAGCACCAGGGCTAAGCCCCAAGAGGGTTAGTCTCCTCGCACCTCTGAGGAACCTGACAATTAAGTCGTGCTTACCTAAGGACTTACCTGCTACTACATCGTGGTATGCTGCTATTGCGGCGACGTACACTTTGAGGGTGTAGGGAGACAACCTTCGCTCCAACCCTTCTTGTAGGAAGGAAAGCATGACATTAACCGAACACCTTCGGGGGTCTTCCCAACGGGAAGCACACCAGTCAACGAACAGGTTCCACTTCAACGTATAGAGGCGCCTCGTAGAGGGGGCTCTAGCAGAAGCGATGGTGTCTGCCACAGCCTGTGGCAGGCCACCTAGAACCTCCGCGTCCCGTCCAGGGACCAGACATGAAGTTTCCAGAGGTCTGGACGCGGGTGCCATAGTGTGCCCCGTCCCTGAGAAAGAAGGTCCTTCCTCAGGGGAATTGGCCAGGGAGGGGCTGTCGAGAGGAGAGTCAGTTCAGAGAACCAGGTCCGGTTGGGCCAGTAAGGCGCAACTAACAGAACCTGCTCCTCGTCCTCCCTGACCTTGCACAGAGTCTGTGCTAGAAGGCTCACTGGGGGAAACGCATACTTGCGTAGGTCCCAGGGCCAGCTGTGTGCCAGTGCATTCGTGCCGAGGGTTCCCCCGGTCAGGGAATAGTATGGCAATCGGTCGAGTCCGGAGAGGCAAACAGGTCTACCTGTGCGGCTCCGAAAAGGTCCCATATCAGCTGGACGGTCCGGGGGTGGAGTCGCCACACTCTCCCGGAGGTGTCGGCTGGCGAGAGAGCTCGTCGGCTGTCTGGTTCAGCGCACCAGGGATGTGAATGGCCTGAAGCGACCTCAGATGCTTCTGACTCCACAGGAGGAGATGGCGGGCGAGTTGCTTCATGCGACGGGAGTGTAGACCACCCTGACGGTTGATGTACGCAACGGCCGCAGTGCTGTCCGTACGGACCAGCACGTGCTTGCCCTGAAGCGGCTTTTTGAGGCGGCTTAGAGCAAGACGTACTGCTAGCAACTCGAGGCAATTTATGTGCCAATGCAGCTGGGGCCCCGTCCACAGACCCGAGACTGCATGCCCGTTGTACGTGGCCCCCCAGCCG
Source organism: Rhinogobio ventralis (assembly GCA_039654625.1). NCBI lineage: Eukaryota > Metazoa > Chordata > Actinopteri > Cypriniformes > Gobionidae > Rhinogobio > Rhinogobio ventralis. Next base: position 8,822,021 of record CM077212.1, on the reverse strand, counting down.
GTGGAATAGGCATCCGTGAAAACCACAGCATGCCTGGACACCTGTTCTAAGGGCACTCCCGCCCGTAGAAACAAAGGGTCCGACCACGGGCTGAAGGTTTGGCGACAGTACAGGGTAACTGGGACCCGGTACTTGCCGCTCTGCCACGCCCATCTCGGGACTCGGCCATGAAGCCAGCGCTGAAGCGGTCTCATATGAAGCAATCCGAGCTGCGTTACCGCGGCTGCAGATACCATATGCCCCAGGAGCCTCTAAAAAAATTTCAGTGGGACCGCCGTCCTGCTCTTGAACGTATTCAAGCAGTTCAACACTGACTGGACTCGCTCCTCTGTGAGGCGCGCAGTCTGACTGACCGAGTCCAGCTCCATGCCGAGATAAGAGATCCTCTGTGTGGGACAGAGTTTGCTCTTCTCTCGGTTGACCCGAAGCCCCAGCAGGCTGAGGTGACGAAGCACCAGGTCCCTGTGTTCGCACAACTGTTCCCGAGACTGGGTGAGAATGAGCCAGTCTCCGAGATAGTTGAGAATGCGAACGCCGCGTTCTCTGAGCGGAACAATGGCTGCCTCCGCGACCTTTGTAAAGACGCGAGGCAACAGGGACAGCCCGAAGGGTAAGACTTTGTACTGATATGCCTTCCCCTCGAACGCAAAGCGTAGGAACGGTCTGTGTCGAGGGAGGATAGACACATGAAAGTACGCGTCCTTCAGGTCGATCGCTGCGAACCAATCTCGGGGACGGATGCATTCGAAAATGCGTTTCTGCGTTAACATCCTGAACATTAACATCCCAGTTTGAAAACCCCTTCTGTATATTATAAGCATGCGCTGCAGTTCTGTCGTCTCAAGGTCTTTAAAGCAGGATGAATTGTGATTGGCTGTCAATATTTTTATTGTTCATCAGCTCAGGAAAAAAAACTTTTGAAAGTGATTCCAATTCTTATTATTCTTTTAAAATTAGAATGGTTTTTAAAACTGTATCTTTACTATTATCATTATAGTTATCGTAATTGTTGTGAACGGGCCTTTATTCCTGGTTGGAGACTTAACTTACGTTTAATATTATTTTATTAATATTATTTTGTTCGTCGGCCAGAGGAGAACTGGCATCCCGACTGAGCCTGGTTTCTCCCAAGGTTTCTCCATTCTGGCCCTGAAGGAGTTTTGGTTCCTTGCCACCGTCGCCTTTGGCTTTTGGCTTGCTCAGTTGGGGACACTAAAATTTCAACTATATTACTGATCTGCCTGCATTGACACTATATAATAATTGAAATGAGCTGGATAACATCACTGTTTTCACCAGAGCGGCTGTACAGCCGAATCAAATTCTGTTGCATTATTTTCCTGTAAACACTGTGAAGCTGCTTTGAAACAATTGGCATTGTAAAAAGTGCTATATAAATAAAGGTGACTTGACTTGTCTAAGTCTTACGTTTTAACTTTAATGGTTTAATGGTGCAATGCAAACATATTTAGTAGTGTGTAAGTTGTAACTCACTGCCCATTTACATCGCAACTAGGCTAAGTTGTAACATACGCACAGCTGGTGCAACCTGCCCCTGGTTTTCCACTGAGTAGGTTCCATTAATGTAACGATCTGTTTGATGCATAGATTCGACGTTTGCTCGGTGACTTTGGAGTTCCCATTGCAATTTTCCTCATGGTTGCTATCGATATCAATATTGAGGATACATACACTCAGGTATGTTTGTTATTTAGTATTTGTGAATATTTAATCGGATGAGTAATGGCTGCGTTTATAGACAGATAACACTTGGCACCAATTCAGATCCAATCCTATAAAGTTACTGTCTTGACCTCTCTGACCTTTGACTTGTGTCACAGAAACTAGTGGTGCCTAAGGGTCTTCAGGTGTCCAACCCTAAGATGCGGGGCTGGATAATCAACCCTATGGGTGAACACAAGCCCTTCCCTGTGTGGATGATCTTCGCCTCTGTTGTTCCAGCTATGTTGGTCTTTATCCTCATCTTCCTTGAGTCTCAGATCACCACGTGAGTGATGTTTTCTGAGAAATATGATTTGGTACAATCAGTTTCCCCTTTAACTGACAGGATCAGGCTCCAACAAAATTTTCTGTCCTCAGTGAAGTGAAAATATACTAAAAATAAAGGTTCTTTATTGCCTTTGATGGTTCCATTACGAATAATTAAGATCCATGGAATCTTCCCAATGCACAAAAGGTTTTTTATAGTGGAAAAAAAGATCTTAAGAGTGTTAAGATCTATTCTTCACACTAAAAGCATCCCAAAGGAGCATTTGCGTACTTATGCACTATTCTATGCTATCTTTTTAAAATTAAACAGTGTGAGTAGTGTGTTCATGCTGAAAATTCCACAAAAAAAAATTGCACTTTAAATACCTGAATGATGCACTTAATTAACCGGAAAAAAACAAAGTGTGGAATGCTGGACACTTCATGCACTCAACTGTCGCAGCTTTATTCATGTAGCCTGAGGGTAAGGGTTATCAGAATTTGATGTTGAAAGGCAAAATAACTGTATAAAATGTATACACTATACAGTTGAGTACATAGTGCATAGTATAAGTGCAGAGTGTATAGTGCATCATTTGCGACATAACTTAAAGTCCCCCTGTAGTCAATAATTGTATCCCTTAAAGGCACAATTATTAAGGATTCAAAGGATTCAAAGATCCAAAAACCACTAGAACAGTGTTATATATTTTGTTGACTTGTGTATACTTGCATTATCTCAGATGTTTCCAAGAATATTTAAATCCAGAGAAATAAGCAATTTTAACCAGGACATGGACCAAGTCTGTGCGTCGCCTATCAATGACATCATACCTGCCATACCCTCGATTTCCGGTTTTATTTTGTAGAAACCATAACACCAAAGACGCTTTATTATATTATATGTTTTATTAGACAATGGAACAACTGTATGGATACATTTATAGACAGAAAACTAATTATTGTGCAGTAATACAGCATTTTCTCCATCATACAATATGTTTTAAAACGAATTGCATGCCATTTAGCAACACAAGCCATCCAGCATTTATTAATATGATATTCTAATATCGATCTAGCTTACTGAAGTGTGCAACAAGTATAGCAGCCGCCAAGCGAATGCTGAGTAACGTTATAACATAATTTTCAACACACTCAAATGTATCTAATATGATAAAACAGCGCTGCGTTACCCCACATACGCTTGACTGGAAGAAGCGGAAGCGGCGACTGTGGCATAAAAAAAGCTCTGCTGTTGCCGAGCTTTGCAAATTAGCCCCGCCTCCACTCAATCACGCAAGCTCAGAATACCAGATACACTCTGTCAACTTTCCTGTTGTAAACGCTGCACAATGGCAAGTGGAAATACTTGTTTAATTCAGCCATATATGTTTGAACCAGAAACTGGTTCAGAAGAAGTGGAAGAGCGAATTATACAGGGTCGTCTACAAGCCGTTGTATTAGTAACACATTTTATGTATCGCTCTCTACCACGTCGGACACATAATGGTAATTAATATGAGTAGACTTTTGTTTGACTACATTAATAAATAGCTAATAATGTGTTGCTAATGTTACACAAACCATGTTCAAACTCAGAGTCAGACAGCTGCCTTCTTAAAATCAGCATCCTTAGAAACTTAGAACATCAGTGGAGAAAGGCATATACTGTAGTTCATCATAACATCTTAATATATATCATATACATAATTGACCTGCTATATTGCTAAATGTACCTGACTTTTCATATCAACAGAAAAATATACCGGGATAACCTGACTTCTCTTGAGACTCCCCTGCTTCACAGCACAGTTAATGATATGCTAAAGCCCACCCGCACGTGGTATTATTTGTGATATTTGTGATGTAGACAACAACACCGATTTCAAACCGTGTTTTTGAGGCTGTCTTTGGTTCACGGCAGTTTTAAGGATAAAATTCTCAGCAATGGTGTTGACATGAATTTGCACATGGTTTGTCTTAAAGCATATTAAAAACACCACATAGACATATTAACAACATTAAAAACTTGATTTTCAAGGTTCTTTGGGAACCCAAAATGGTTCTTCTATGGCATCATCATGGTGAACCCCCCCCCCCCCCCCCCCCCTTTGGAACCTTCATTTTAAGAGTGCAACATGAAGTAAACAGTACTATGGAGCAGTATTACACAGTGTGACAGAAATTGAAAGTGACTGGTTGGGTTAGTGTGATGACCCTTGCTATTGGAGATGAAAGATTCTACCAACGCTTTCAAAAGAACATAAAAATAGAACAAAAATTATTTGCTATGCTAATTTATTTATAAATTGATCTTTTCTCTTATCTCTCATTTTTCAAGACTAATTGTGAGTAAACCAGAGAGAAAAATGGTCAAGGGTTCTGGCTTCCACATGGATCTTCTCATCTTGGTGAGCATGGGAGGTCTGGGTGCCATATTTGGCGTTCCTTGGTTGAGTGCTGCAACTGTACGATCGGTATCTCATGCCAATGCCCTGACTGTCATGAGCAAGGGCCCAAAACCTGAGATTGAGAAGGTTCTGGAACAGAGAGTCAGTGGAGTAATAGTCGCTTTGCTTGTCGGTATGTTGACATACGTCTAACGTTCTTCTAAACCTGGTTCTTACAGTACTATACTTCCTAGAGGTACATTAACATCTTTTCTGTCTGTCTATTTGCAGGTCTTTCAATCCTCATGGAGCCCATTCTAAAAATGATTCCTATTACGGCTCTGTTCGGAATCTTCCTCTACATGGGAATCACATCCCTCAGTGGGATTCAGCTTTGGGATCGAATGCTGCTCCTCCTTATTCCCAAAAAGTATCACCCCAATGAACCCTATGTTACAAGAGTATGTGCTACTATTACTCTGTTGGAATACTTTGCATTATGATTTCTCCTTGTAAATGTTACATTCTCAAGGTTGGTTGCCTTTTGCATGTGGTCTCTGTCTCCCTCTGCAGGTCAGCACCAGTAGGATGCACGTGTTCACTGCGATCCAGATCGTGTGTCTGGCAATCCTGTGGATGGTGAAATCGAGCCCTGTGTCACTGGCTCTACCATTCATCCTGATACTCACCATCCCTCTGCGCATGTTCATGACTGGACGACTTTTCACTGAGCAAGAGATGAAATGTGTAAGTGGCGCACTGACAGTCAGAGACAACAAAAAAAGTGTTTATTGCAAGTTGGAAACAAAGTGCATTGAACTTACCATTACATTTTCATAATAATCAGGTGTTCTAAATATTAATTGTTAAAGAACAGTAACAGTACATCCTAAAAGAACAGTTTTCCCTAAAATGAAAATTCAATCTCTGTGGAATATTTTTAAGAATCTTCCTGCAGGTATTTTCATATAGTTCATACAACAACTCTTCATAGGGACCACAGCTCCAAAAAAAAAAAAAAAAAAGATCACCTACCAGTAGTCCATTTGACTTACATGCTATAGTCCAAGTCCTCACTTATAGTCCACTCAACTAATATAACAGCTAATATTAAAATATGTACCTCTGCTGGCTCACATATTTCTGATAAATATCGTTTTAGCCCAATTAAATTGGTGTAATGGCCTTTTTATTTAAAATCATTTAAATAGATTTTTAAATGAATAAAAAGAAAAAATAACAGTAAAACTACGACAATAATTATTTTGTAAAGTAATCAATTTTAACTATTTACAAATACATTTTTTATATTAAGATATACATACACTTTTAGTCATATTTTTAAATGAGTAAAAAGAAAAAATCACAGTAAAACTACAACAATAATTATTTTGTAAAGCAATCAATTTGAACTATTTACAAATAATATTTTTATATTAAAATATACATACACTTTTATTCGTATGCGATATTCCTCATCAGTCGACATATTTAGAGGGGGGGAGGGTGGTGGCTTCCATAGATTGATTTGGAAAGACATAAGGTTGAGTAAATAATGACAACATTTAAATTTTTAGGTGAACTATCCACTTAACATATCTTAATAATTTCCATTGTACTTTGTATCATCAATATAGCTTGACGGTGATGATTCCAAGGCAACATTTGAAGAGGAGCCAGGAGTGGACGTGTATTCCGAAACTCAGATGCCATTATAGATCCTTTTAACAATCAACTTTTCATGTCAACAGAATTAGAGTGCAGCCAGCCCATGAAATTTTTTGACAAAATTATGCCCAACCAAGTTCATTTTACTGGTGTATGTGTTTTCTCTGTCTGTAAATTGTTATCATATTGGTCTATTACAGTTCATACAAGATGACGTCATCATGACATGCAAAATTTAAATGTACATACAAGTGCCTTTTATAACTTTTGCACTAATATTCAGTAAGGTACTGCATTATGAAGGTCTTTAAAATGGGACATAGGGCCAGGTCCAGCACATCACACAGCTAAGATATTGTCCCTGAATAAAGAAATGATGAATGTATTTTTTTACAAATACTTTGTCTTGTTGGAGGATAAGATTTGCTTTGCCCCCCATATAAAGATGTGCTATTATTAGTCCAGATGTCATTGGGCTAGTAATGATCTTTCAAAAACAAAAAATCTTTAATTAAAAAAAATCTTAATTATTCCAAACTTTTGACCTGCAGTGTATTTCTTAAAGAATATGTAGCCTATTTTATGCTGTCAGAGATAGATCTACATTAAAAAAAATTATGTGACAATGCATAAAAGTGGCATATTTGAAAAATTGGTTGGTGTAATGGCCTTTTTATTTAAAATAATTAAATGATTTAAATATATTTTTAAATGAATAAAAAGAAAAAAATAACAGTAAAACTACGACAATAATTATTTTGTAAAATAATAAATTTTAGCTTATTTAAAAAGACAAAACAGCCGATGTAACAATGCATAAAAGTGGCATATTTGAATTTTTTTTTTTTTTTAATCTCCAAAACTGAAGCTCTTGTGGGGTGTTCCCGGTTTGCAGTGGTCAGTATCTGTCAAAAGTGGCCCAAGGAAGGAACAGTGGTGAACCGGTGACAAGGTCATGGGCGGCCAAGGCTCATTGATGCACGTGGGGAGCGAAGGCTGGCCCGTGTGGTCTGATCAAACAGATGAGCTACTGTAGTAGCTCAAATTGCTCAAGAGGTTAATGCTGGTATTGTTGCAGACGCACAGTTCACTTGTATAGGGTGTTCATGGACCGGATTCCACCGTTCCAATATGGCTTTCAGTTTATAGATAAATCATTAGCAGGTAAGATTTCTATATATTCATCCTGAATCCTGAAAAAAATATCACAGGTTATAAAAAAAAAAAGAAGTAGCTGTTTCAAACATTGATAATAAATCAGAATATTAGAATGATTTCTGAAAGATCGTGTGACACTGAAGACTGAAAATTCAGCTTTGCATCACAGAAATAAATTATATTTATAACTATATCAAAATAGATGATATAAAATAAATGGTAATAATATTTCACAATATTACTGTTTTGACCAAATAAATGCAGTCTTGGTAGCATAAGAGACTTTTTTCAAAAACATTAAAAATAGTAATGTTTCCAAACTTTGGTACTATATACTGGTATATATATATATAATCTTACATTTATCTTATAGTATATAGCAGATGCGACAAGATAAGTTAGAATTGAATCCCTTTAATGAGAACTTTCGTTTAATTTCCATTTACCTTTTCTCAGACCTGGCTAGACGATTCAGCGGTGAGGCATTTCAGCATAAGATGAACGAGGATCGATTGATCAGGTCTGGGCGAAGGGAAATGGAAGTCTGCAGACGGGGATAAGAGATTCAACGCTGAATGTGGAACTTTGTTTTGTCAGTGAGGAAACACTTTAGGGGAAATGTGTCTTTGGACCATTTGTATGTGTTCCCTTTCATGCGCAAACCTTTAATGTGACAAATAACTAGTAGATTCGTATGAGATTTCATTATTGATTTGATCAGATGAGCAGCTTCAGTCAGTGCAGTGAACAGACCAGCAACAGCAACAGCCTCCATTCCAGAGCTGGTGAGTGACAGTACTATCCATATAATACAGATAAACAATATAGATCACGCCATAGTCTGTGTTGGGATTTTCGCAGTCAGAATAAAGTATAACCTCTTACGACTCAAATTCAAGTCAGTAGAGGGCGGCTATCCAAGCCAATGGACGCAAATCTTACCTGTAACGTTAAACGTCTTTATAGTAATCCATTTTCTCATTAATCATATTTAATTACATACCTTGTCATTTATTATCTTATTCCATTACAGCATTTTGGTATATCTGTGCCCAAGCTTCTGAACGTAGCCTGTTATTTCATTCAAGGCAAACGAAGGCAAGACGGGATGTAACGTTACGTGTTATCGTGATCAATCATCGATTAACGAAATTATATGATGCCTTTAACCCTTGTTAATAAGAAATGGCCTTAATCATTGCGATATGATATGCGAATGTTTACAGTATGGAGTATAAACGGCTTTTATTCAAGGAAATGCATGGAGTATCACTATTCTTCTAGCAGCTTTTGTACAGCGGTGTGTATTAATATATTCGATTGTTCATAATATTATAAGTCAACCAGAAATACACGGTGAGGACTTTTGTTTTGTATGCCTTTTATAAATGCAGCAGGGATCATATTTTTGCTGTCTCATTCCCTGCCTGTGTTTCTGTTTGTCTTCCTTTGTTTGGGTTGTTGTTGTTTCAGCCTCTCCTCAGCCCATGCCTGCTGCACTACAGCATGTAGACAGCAGTGCTTTCTCCTGGAGCTTTTGCAAATGAAAATGGAGGACGTGTCTCTGTCCAGTATGGACAACAGTAAGATGGAGGTGAGCCTTTGTTTTTCATGTGTTATATATTCTGCATAATTGGATCACTGTTGAATATACAAACACTGTACATGCGGGTGTTTCACCTTTGTGTCATAAAGCTTGTCTCTCATGATATACATTTTACACTCATTTTATTGGTTTTCCCTGCTGTGTCCAGTGAGTGCGGTGTGTATATGATGTTCACCGTTCTGAAGGTTACAATGTGATTCAAGCGCATTAACGCTTGCATGTGTTGCGCCTTCACCCACAGGGCTTTGCTCAAGAGATCCTGTCTGACCTGGTGGAAGATGCCTGTTTGGGTCTTTGTTTTGAAGTTCACAGGGCTGTCAAACAGGGATACTTTTTCCTGGATGATACAGACCAGGAGAGTATGAAAGACTTTGGTGAGACTCGGACACATTTCTTAATTATGGCAATCAACTGTTTGGTCTCTTGAACACATGGATGGAAATGTTGCTTTATTTCACACATTTTTATGCGATATTCCAATTTAGCACATATGTTAAAGGATTAGTTCACCCAAAAATAAAAAATTGTCATTTACTCGCCCTCATGTTGTTCCAAACCCGTAAGTCTTTTGTTCATCTTCGGGACACAAATGAAGAACTTTTTCATGAAATCTGAGAGCTCTCTGGCCCTCCATTGACAGCTATGCAACTACCACATTGACGCCTCAAAAAGTTCACAAAGAAATCGTAAAACTAATCCATATGAATTAAGCGGTTTTGTCCACATTTCCTGAAGAGACTCGATCGCTTTATATGATGAACAGATTTAATTTAGGCTTGTATTTACATTTAAACTTTAATTTCAGCGAGCATAAACAGACGCTCAACTGAACCTGCTTGACGCGTGATAACAAACCTCATTGGTTCTTGTGGAAGCTCAAACGTGCTGCGTAACACACGATAATGAACCTCATTGGTTCTCGCACATCAAGCGAACATGTTTGAGCTTCTGTTTACCATTACTCTGATGTGTGTGTTGATGAATGTTTATATGTGAATAAAAGCCTAAATTAAATGTTCATCATATAAAGCGATCGAGTCTCTTCATCAAAAATATCTTAGTCCAAAGATGAACGAAAGTCTTACAGGTTTGGAACGACATGAAGGTGAATAATTAATGAGAGAATTTTCACTTTTGGGTGAACTAACCCTTTAAATTTGCAACTTTGGATGAAAACATAGCTACTGGTATGAGCAGAGTCATGTGCAGTCATTTCACTAAAATGGTTGAAAATGTTCATTTTGATAATGATTTTAAAGCAGGAACTTTTTATCAGGCATATTAGCGAAATTTCACAGGCAAATGCACAGCACAGCTCACACAAAAGTCTCTTTCAAACCAGACAGCTTTATGTTGGTCAACTGCTTGAATTCGAGTGACCAACTTGAATCCGTTGCAAAATCTGCGCAGGGAAATCTTTCACCGTCACGTGAAATTCACGATCGCGTAGATTCTAATTAAGAACTAGATTTTGCCCATGAAAATTCGTAAACATTGATAAATGTGACCACACCTTTAGATGGTTCATAACTGTCGGGAGGGTGCCATAAGGAATAAAGGAATAGTTTGCCCAAAAAAAGAAAATGATTGTCATTCTGAACCCATCACTTTCTTTTTTTTCCCCTGTGAAACCCAAAAATAGTTATTTTGAGGAATGTTCACGCTTCCCTTTTCCATAAAATGAGTGAATTTGATCTGTATTGTCAGGGTGCTTTCAGAGTAGTTCTTTTGTTGCACACCCGGGTCTGTTTGGATGACGTGAACGCTGTTTTCCAAACTCTAACTTGCACCTGTGAACTTAAATACACTTTTAAAAGGAGATTTGGGGTATGGATCATGTGAACTTCGGTACAGTTTGCTGCTGATATCATTGCAAGCATACTAAATTGTGGAATTTAACCACTATTGAAGCGGGATTGACATACTGCAACATTGCCGAGCAATCGAACCAAATGCTACAGCACGCTCAAGCTCCAAAAAGCCATAAAAGCAAAATTCATGTTTTTGCACGTTTCATGACATTGGATTAGTCCCTTTTAAAGATTGTTAAAAAAATTGAATAAATGAATATGAATAAAACATTTAATTAAAATAACTTTCCCTTCCCCTTGCAGCAACACCTCTTCTCTGATGATGTGTTTACTGACGTGAGGATGGGACAACCTGTCAATCACATGAGATCGACCAATAGCAAACCACAAATATCCAACAATCCAATCAATTCCAGATAGACAAAATTAAATCCCACCCTACATTTTTGACTTGTTCGAGAAGTCATTTCACATCAATATCTCACCATAGGGAAGAAAAGACTATCGCTACAATTTCATGCCGACTTTAAACATAAATATGGGAGCCTTCTAACAGCAGCTGCAGTGATGCAACAATGACTTTACCAATTCGTAAATCCCAACTTGTATTTCAGGCGGGACATGTTCTGCCATATTGCGTGTTGCACTTTTACTGTGTTCATGCCTTGTCTTAATTACCATAAATAAAGCTCTATGCTTTCAAATCACTCTCGCTGTACTTTGATGTCACACACTGATCGGTCTGCACAGTGCCACTTCAAGTCGAACACACCTTAGATCTGCAGTGGTCATGTGGTACAGCGGCCACACGGTACAACTCAGAAAAGTTTACACGTTGTAATTGCAAGTTCTACAAGCATGTAAAGGCTTTTTACAGTTCAGAATCATTATGGTAATTATGACATGGCATGAACACAGCTTTTCTCTCAATCATTGTAATGTGAGTGAACCATCTTGATTATATGTGGTATTTGGAGGAACAGACCCAGATTTAAGCCATCTATAAGTGAAAATCCACCTGAAACTCATTTTTCACTGTGTCTCTTGTAGAAATCGTGGACCAGCCTGGAGTAGACATTTTCGGGCAAGTGTACAACCAGTGGAAAAACAAAGAGTGTGTGTGTCCCAACTGCAGCCGGAGCATCGCCGCCTCCCGCTTTGCTCCTCACCTGGAGAAATGCCTCGGCATGGGCCGCAACAGCAGTCGCATTGCCAACCGCAGGTATTATGACTAAACCTTACCTTCACCGCCCAGAAGAAAACTATAGATGTCTCCTGAACCACAGGCAAATGTTCATAAAAGGTTGTGCTTGTCTGAATGTCTGGAGTCCATTATTGATAATGCTGGTCATGTGACTGCACTTTTGGAACATGTGATGGTAATGTGTGTGTGTTTTAGAATTGCAAGCGGCAACAATACGAACAAATCAGAGAGTGATCAAGAAGACAATGATGATGTCAACGACAATGACTGGTCTTATGGGGCAGAAAAGAAAGGTGAGACTGTTATACATCACCTTTCTTTGGAATATTCTAGATTATTGCTAAACCACTCTGGACTTCATTACATAAATAATGACTGCAACTCTTTATGAATGTCTCTTGTGTGTTTTTGCATTTTAACATTATATTACAATATTTTCCTTTTCAGCCAAGAAGAGAAAGTCAGATAAGGTATTTTTACATTCTTTGAAACAACTTGTACTCTTGGTAAGTTTGTTTTACTGTTACAGATGTTTTTTTTTCAGCTCTTAGATGGCCTCTCAGTATTTGTAGCCACAGAATCTGGTGCTATAGACCTAACTGTAGCATTAGTTTATGAAAGGGTGTAGAATTCTTATCCACAATTCTTGTCAACAATAATGTTTTGGCTACAAGCTGTTCATACAGAAATTAGCTCTCTAATCAGTGCTGGACTATAGCGTATTGTGCCTGCATTTTATGTCTTTTCATTGCCTTCTTTGCATATATAGCTGCAGGCTAATGGTTGACGTGTCTTTTCTTTCTGTACAGAATCCAAATTCACCAAGAAGATCCAAATCCATGAAACATAAAAATGGTAAGTATGTGCCCTTCCATCCAGAGCAACAACAGTATATTAACATTATATCAAGTGTTAAGGCCCCGATATACTCACGGCAAAGTTTTTTTTTTTTTTTTTTTTTGTTATTCAGGGTATAATTTTTGCAGCGGTATACTGTTAGCGAATATCCCAATGCCACCTATACCTATATATGCATTGCATACTTTTCCCTCAATAGAAAAATAAACGAAACAGAAATGACAGCAGTGAGAAAACAACAGTTAAGAAAATATCTGATCATAGCGATGTGGATATGTTTATTTATATAGCACTTTATAGAATAAATTGCTAACAAGCTGCTTTATTAGGGCTTTGTGATTTAATCGTAATTGATTTTCAGTTTTAGCTTCCAACGATTATAAAAACAAGCTAATCGGCGTGAAATGATTATTGTGCCGCTGCCGCATTCCGTCCCGCGCAACCTTCCTTTCCTTCACAGCGGTGCACTTTCGTTCCTCCCTAAAAGCCCTAACTTGACATTCAAATCAACCAAATAAATGTGTTGTAAAATGCATTCTACTTAACTGCGGAACGTGCTTGATATTAAACAGAATTATTAAAAGCGTATGAAGCCGCGCAAGAGATGCTGTTCCCTAGGCGCCTCATGTACGTGTGCGCTCCGAGACGGGGTGGAATGCGCATAAGCAAAGTATAGTGTGGGCTTCAGATATGTGCCTAAACGGTCAAATAACCTACATACAATTATGTCGAAATGCCGATTTGGTAAGTATGCTTGCAAGCACTGTCGGTTATGTCTTAAAGGGATAGTTCACCCAAAAATGAAAATAACCCCATGATCTACTCACCCTCAAGCCATCCTAGATGTATATGACATTCTTCTTTCAGACGAATACAATCTGAGTTATATTCAAAAAAGTCCTGGCTAATCCAAGCTTTATATATTCGTCTGAAAGAAGAATGTCATATACACATAGGATGGCTTGAGGATGAGTAAATCATGTGGTAATTTTCAATTTTGGGTGAAGTGACTATCCCTTTAAGTGAATGTGAACCATAGACTGTAAAAAAATATGGAGGTAGTGTCTGTGATGTCACCCATAGGATTCTGAAGAGCAGTTTTGAAGCGAAAAGTAGGGTCGAGCTGGCCGTTGCCATCTTAGCAGTGCGTCACTCCCGGATAACAAAATGGGCAAAGAGGCGGGACGTGGGTGGAGCTGAGGTGACGCGATGACTAACAGACAGCAGATAAATGGCTATCCACCTGTCACTCAAAGTGGCCACGCCCTTAATTATGCAGAACTTTAAGGCTTTATATAATGTAAACGAATGAGCTATAAAAAAAAATCACCCCCCTCACAATTGTCATGAAGGGCAACATTAGCTATATAGACCAAAACCACAATTTGTACCAGGCTGTAAACATGTTTTTTTTTATGCTGTAAAGTTGGGCATTTTAACATGGGGCTCAATGAGATTCTGCTCCCTTCTGGAGCCTGTCTCTAGTGGACAGTCGATGAATTGCAGTTTAAGTCACTTCCATATTGGCTTCAAGAGAAACTGGGGGAGGTTGCCGCTTGATGTGAACACTGAGAAAGAGCGTGTGTGCAACAGTATATTGGGTCTGTGCAGCTCTTAAAGTGACCGCAGCCTAATAAATCTGATGCAGTCATTATTGTTAATCAAACAACAAAAGACAAAGATAAAGTCAACCTAAAACCTAAAGCACTATTTATTTAACTTATTTATTTTGTTCTGTTATATTTTTTGTCGGTTATGTTTGTAGTTTAGTTTCTTTGTTCTTATTGTATCACTGACTGTTTACTTGTTTTCTGTAACTGTTTTGAGGACTTTTTGCTTACATTAATTAACATAGTATTAGTTTGTGCTGAAGAATTGATAATTGTGAAATTTCATAGACATTTAAAATGACCCATATCATGAAAAGACTTTCATCATATCACCCACCAATAATCGTTAAATAATCGTGATTTCAATATTAAGCAAAATAATCGTGATTTATGATTTTTACCATAGTCAAGCAGCCCTATGCTTTACAGTATTAAACATAAAAAACAGTGTCACTTTCAATTAGAATTACAACTTTCCAGTGTGTTTTGACAGACTGAACAGAAGAAATTATCTGGAGAAGATTTCCACGTCAAAGAAGGCGGAGCCTCAGAGCCACACCTACCATTACGTTTTCACCACGGACCAATGGTAGTTCGAAGGGGTTTACTAGCTGGAGCAAACTTCGCTTTGCCAAGCTGTTTCGACTCCCAACACGAACTTTGTTTTGACCTGATTTTGTTCAAAAATACATGACACGCACACACACATACACACACAAGTTCAACTTTCTTTAATTTAGCTTGAAGTATATCAGGGCCTTTAGGGGCCATTCACACAGAACGCATTTTTGTGTTGAAAAACGGAAACACACAAGTACACTTCTTTTTCTTTTTTTTCTTTTTTTATAAAGTTGAACTACTTTTAACGTAAGCACCTCATTTTTAGAATGTCGTGTCAAGCATGTGACACTGCAAAAGACACAAGCGCAACAATCAACACATCCGTCTAGCATGTTTACATTGAAACCAATGGAGATGCAGCGCAGTGGAATGCAAAAACAGATTCTGTGTTAACGGCCCCTTAAAGTGCATTTAGCATGTTCAAGGTCCAATTTCAAAGCTTTACATGCTAGTTGAAAAAAATATAGTAAGTGATATTGTATGCTAACAGTCTTTATTTAAGTCATTGAAAGTTATTGGCAAAAAGACAAGACATTATAATTAACTGACTGGTGAATAATTTTCTTAAAGCTTTGCTGGGTCCTAAACGGCGTGTGGAGAATCAGGACAGTTTGTGTGTTTTGCTAAGAGACAAGACATTCTCTCAATAACACTGTGGGTAGCAGGAGTCATTCACTACCCACAGTGCCACACGGTTTACCCTATCACAGGATTGTGTGAGCTGAATTATGCTGATCAGTGGAGGAGATGTGGACTAATTCTTTTGTCATTCAGTTTACATTAGTTTTTTTTTTTTCCTTTAATTTTACGTCTTCAGACATTTTTGCACAATCTCTCATATCCTGTTCATGCAGCTTTGATGGCTGGTCTCTCAAAAATGGCACATCTAGGATAGAGGAACTTGCACGATGCTCTCAGGGAGGAAGTTAGAACTCAGATCATCATATCGGCAGCCAGAAACAGCCGAGTCATAGACGTTGGGCCAGTTGAGCTCTCCCATAACTTAAGGTGCAGGATTCCCTCTAAATCATTCTCATATGTAATTTCTCATTCTGGGAGGATTTTGCATCCGTTAATAATGAAATTGTTAAAGATTAATAGCAAATCAAGATCATAAATCAGTGTAAACTGTTCCCCATCAGGTAATTACTACACAATGTTTTAATATAAAAGTGTTCTGAGAATCATGATCCAGTAGAGTTGTTTCTTTTCTCTGTAGTTCAATAGCCAAAATGTGGTACAGTTGTACTATGTTATGTCACTAGTTCTATAGCATATTATCATACTACATTTTTTTTTCTTCTCAATAGTAAGTTATTTGTTACAAAGAGAGTTTGGCATAGACCTCCAAAAAGAATTAAGGCTTGCGAATATCTTTATCATTGTAATTTGTTTATCTTTTCTCAATTTTTTTTCATGTATTAGATGTTTACAGTGTAAAGTGTCCTGTGCGGTCTCACTTTGTTTGTAACTGTGTATATATATTTGACTAGGTGAAAGATGCTGCTATCCTGACCGTGAGCCATATGCTTATGGGCATGTCATCCATGTAATAAAAAAATCAGAACTCTGAACATACTTCATGTGTGTGCTACACATTTATTTCAGAAATGTGGGTGTTGTAAAGGCACCCATTTCTGACCACGATAGAGATTTTACATGAAATAGGATTAAAAAATGTAAATATTTTTTCAAAACCCAGAGTGAAGCTGGAGCTGAGTGATTACAGAACGGATCCACTCATGTACATTGTTCCAGTTTGTGTAAAATCCAACGTTTGATGCTTTGGCTTATTTTGGAACTATTTTCATTGGCACATAATAAATATACATATTAACTGGCAAGTTTTTGTATAGATGGATAGTTCTGGTCCTCAGAATTGACTGGATGAGCTACATTCAAGGAGTCCTGATATTTAATACATCACTCCGTATCCGAATATTCCCATTTAGGCTTTCCACAATGACAACATAGCAGATATATTTTAGAACACATGCTTTTTAATGGCGCAAAGTTGATCAAATGTAGTACTCAGACTCAGTATGTGATTTGGACACATTGTGAAATTTCACAGTTTGTATCTCTCAGCTTGTCTGTGTTTAGTGCTAAATCAAAAGAATGCTTGTATTCAGAACAATAGGACTTTTGATTGTGTAATATTATAGAGTACCCCTTAGGGAAAATGTGATTTTTTTTAATCAAAGTAATTACCCATTAAAAAAATAGGAAAACTTCATTTCAGTAATAAAAAAAAAAAAAAAAAAAAGCATTACTTAACAAAAGACGCTCACATAGACAATGACATCCATGTGCAAATATTTTGGAAAAAAATAATGATGGTGACACTTTTCCTAATAGTAGAAAACTTACGTGTATTTAACCACTTTTGCCATTTTTAATATTTTTATTTTATTTAGTCTTTATTTGAAATTATATGGATCCATCCCAATTGGTGATACTTAAATAGGCTACATTTCACGTACCTCTTGCATACTTGTATATTATCGCACACAAATATTGCAGCTTTCATTTCTTGTTAGTTCGTCTTGGAACTATTTCTCTTTGTGGAAGCTTTACGTTCAGAGTGTTGTTGGCCCACTTAATCAGCGGATGCTAGGGGGTGCGCAAAAAATAATATTTTACCAATTGTATTTTTAGGGCTGTCAAAGTTAACATGCTCTCAAGATATTAATGCAATTTTAAGCAATGTTTTTTTTTGACAGTGGATCACATTCTAATAGTCCCAACTATGGTCAGAAATCATGAGAGAAAACAAATATGCATAGGCCTATAACGTTTGTGTTAATCTCAAATATGCTGTCCTTTTTTTATTTTTTTTATTAAATATAACAGGCAATTTAATTTTGGAAACATTTTATTTTTTAGTTTAAAAGTGTAAATGGGTTTGTATACATTAAAATGTATATACGTCTTTAAATTTTAGAAAGGGTCGGTCTGTCGCAAGGTGATGAGGGTATTTGGGGGGTCCAAGGCATCTAAAAGTCAAAAAAAAAAAAAAAAAACCTAGGTAGATTATTACGAGGCAAAGTTATTTGGCAACCCAGGGGGAGGAGATCTGAGAAGCCACACACACACACACACTGATAACTGTAGACATTGGTCAGGCTCTTAAAATGTTGTTGAGAGGAAACCATTAAGATAAATGGGGGTTTGACAAGCTTTAGAGGAAGAGATGACACATTCAGCGGACATCGATCGACAATTAGAGATGGGAGAATAAATCGATATTTGAACGAGATGTGGTTACGCACGTTTATCGAGTGACTCAGTAACGGTTTTGATTTTGTTTCTTAACAGTTATTAGCGGTGAAAATAATCGAACATGGCTAATAGATCGGGTTTCCCCGTCAACCCCAGTACCCCAATAAACCCCAGCATGAACCCCATGAACCCGGGCCACAGCAGCGCAATGAGAATGCCAGCAATGCCACAGAATTCACCCTACAGAGGGATGGGCAGTACTCCCAACCAGTATCACCAAGTAAGTGAAGAAAACACTCTTTATATTTGTTATCTGAAGCGTTTAGCATCACGCCATAGCTTCAGTCTTTCCTTCTGCCATTTCATTAGCAACATTGACGATTTTTTAGCAGATTTATGACATTAAAATGGTCAGAAAATAATCTACAAGGATGCTTCTTTACAAAACTACAAATAAAAATGTTTTTAAAACACTTAAAGAGCGCTGAGGCCCACGAAGAATAAACATATCTACTTCCGCATTTGGGTCCAACCATGAAGAAAACGCGCGTGCTTTACTTTGAATAACTTAGTTACCTGCAAACAATCGGCTCAGCAACTAACAAAAAAGTTATTTGGTAATACTATTCCATTTTGTTATATACCATGGTAATACGATTTTATTTCGACATATAACATGGTAATACCAAAATGTTTGAATATGTTGGCTACCATACTAATATTATAATATTTACTGCGCTATTACCACTCAAATGCCGTGTATATGAATATGGTATTCATTTATTTATTACCTCATTATATTTATCCAAGTTAAAAGCTATTTGATATCGTCACTGTAACACTTTGCAACAAATTCTTATTAGTTATTTAATTAATTTACTGAAATCATTAACAAATGTGTTACTGTGTAACATTAATTAAAAAAATCCAACTGTTCATTGTTAGTTCATGTTTGCTCAGGTCCATTAAATAATATTAATATATGCAGCTTGATTTTAATAATTTAATAATTATTACATGTCAAAATTAACTAACTTAATTTAAAAAATGCTTTAGAACTATTAATTCATGGTAACTAATGTACTAATTTTAACAAATGTAACCGTATTGTGAAGTATTACTGTATTTTGTATGCTGCCTTTATAGGCTATTTTAGTCATGGAGTCCTACATGAAGTTTTACGTTGGATAAACTTTACCTATAATAACAGTCTGCTATTTGTGAGTGTTAAAAGTAGTAATACTCAAATCCTGCAATTGTATCCACAGCGCCCAAGTATGCCACCCAGCCGAGGAATGCCAATGGGGGGTATGGGGTCTATGGGTTCCCCTCTACCTGGTCCGTCTTATAGTGGAGTCATGCCCATGCGACCTGGGATGCCTCAAGCCGTGATGGACCCCACCCGGAAGAGACTTCTTCAGCAGCAACAGCAGCAGTCCGGGGGTCTTATGGGTCCGAGAAGGGGGTTAGTACATTTAGTATCATTGTTTGCGCATGTATGGTCAAAATATTTGACGTTACAGTAGCATTCATTTCACTTCACAATTCTGTGTCGGGGTTATGGGCCTTATGAACAAAGGAGGGTTTTATTTTTGGAGCCCCAAGTATAGTTTGTTTTAGATGATGTTAAAGTTATTTTTTATTTTATTTTAATGGAATATTGCGGTATTTATTATAAATTATTTATTTATGCCCATCATTCTTTTTTTTTTATTTGTGTGTAATTAGGGCTGTCGCAGTAAAGGAATTTCAATATCGCAATATGCAATATTATTGCCATATTATAAGTATTTTTTATTATTTTGCTATATAAATAAGCTGGATGGGCTGCTATTATATTTATAAAAGTTAGTTCTGATTCTCAAATCTGGCTGAACAAGAGGCTTTCAAAAAGTTCTGATATTTCAGAAGCATCAGCACTGACATGTCTCTGTGCACGCTAGACAGGCTGTCAGTCAGTGCAGTTACTAGAGGTCAACCGATAGTGGATTTTACAGATAACGACAACTAGGTTGGACCGCACTGGCCGTTAACCAATTAATCAATTGATATATTTTTTTAAACGGAAACTGAATGAAAACAAACATAATGCATAAAATAGTGCTGAACTTTATTACAAAAATGGAAAAACTGTACTGAACCATGAAAATGTACTGTACTTTTTAAGTATAAAAAAAAGTATATGTTAATCATACTTTGATCATTCATGTTCATAATGCATTAACTAATGTTAAGAGATTAGGGATGCATCAATATAAAAAATTTTGATGCCGATAACCAATAACTCTTTATATTTGAAAGCCGATAACCAATATATTGGGCGATAAATCTAAATACAAATTTTTATAGAATTTTTGAGAACCTGATTAAAAAAACAAAAGTCTTACCATTAAAAGTCATGTCCCAAGAACACAATTATAATGTTCTCATTATAATTTTATGTAGCCTGTGATTCCAATCATATTTCAAGCTATTCAAAACCATCATGGCAGACTGGCATCTGAAGTTACTCAGCTGAAGGAAATAATACATTATTTATCGGCTTTAACAAAAGAACTAGCATTGAAATTAGACATGTATATTATATGTATACTTTAACACTTTTTTGCCTCTATTTTAGAACACTTGAAGATTATCTAATCAAAATAACAAAATATGTATTACAGTGACAATAACAAGAACTGAAATCAAATGCGTTTCTGAGAAATTACGTTTCTGTTGGCTGCATGACAATACAGTTTGCTTTCTCATGACACTAGATTTTAATAAGCCACTTCGCTGCATAACAAATGCCTAAAAGCGACCAGCTGGATATAAACTAATGCAAATAGATAGTAACAGTTGTGACATTAAACATTTGGGTTGGGCATGTGTTTTTGTCACAGTTTTAACCACTTGAGGTACTGCTCAATGGCAAACATACTGCTGTTCTCCACTAATGCAGCATCTAGTCAACAAATTAATTTCTTTATAATTGTTTGAAAATATGTACAGTAGTGTACTGTATATGTATCGTTCATTGTCTGTTTTAAATCCGCATATGAAGTGTCCCTCTCTGTGCAGCAAGCAGCTTCACGTGTCAAAACAAACAACACGAGGTGTCAGTAATTTTTTTTTATTTAGCTTCTAGAGGCTGCTCTCGTACTATATAATGACAGCGGACCCTTCTCAGCCGCTCCAGCAGTAGATGCAAAAATGGATTTGGATATGGATTTTTGCCGATAACAAATGGTTCCAGCAATCGGTTATCGTGCTGGTTAATCTGCAAAACGGATCAATCTCGACCTCTAGCAGTTACATTGTTATGCCAGTAGGTGGCGGCAAGGGATGTCTTTATGACTTTAACTTTGAGTGCCACTTCACAAGGCTCAATTGACGATCAACGCATCACCTGTGTAACGTTGAAGCTGATGTTTCACTTTATAGAGATCAATAGCATTGATTCAATGCATTGAACAGCACTGACTCCAATCTTTGGAAATCCCGTTAAAGGTGCAGTGTGTAGTATTTATGAGGTTCTATTGACAGAAATGCAATATAATATACATAACTATGTTTTCAGTGGTGTATAAAGACATTACGTAATGAACCGTTATGTTTTTATTGCGTTAGAATGAGCCATTTCTATCTTCATACACTGCGGGTCCCCTTACAGTGAAGTCGCCATTTTGCACCGCCATGTTTCTACAGTAGCTCTAAATGGACAAACTGCTCTACAGAGTGCTAGCTACTCTCTGCTGTCTCAGACGACGACATCTTTGTCTTGTGTCAGCCACCGTAGCTTCTCTATGTGCTTCGAAAGGGAGGGGTGAGTGGTGGGCAGTTGCAGTTCGCAACCTCACTGCTAGATGCCGCTAAAATTTACACAGTGCACCTTTAAATGTTAAAAGGATACTTTTGACAAATAAACAATTAAACATGCACATAAACACAATAGCCAATATATATCATGTCACCAAAAATTATCGCAGCCATGTCCATATTGTGCGATAAGTCGATATATTGATTATTGCTACAGGCCTACTTGCAAACTTATTGATCTTACTGATGAAGTGTTTACTGGTACGAGGAAGGGATGACCTGTCACTCACATGAGATCACTGCAATAGCAAACCACAATGATCCAATCAGTTCCCGATGGACAAAATCAAGTTCAGTAAATATAGTGCGCTACTTTTTTTCTTGTTCGAGAAGCAGTTTCAGTCAGATATACGTCACAATAGGGAAGAAAAGACTATTGCAAATTCCGTTTCATGCGCACTTTAAAAATGTGGTACTGAACCCAAAGTGTCATTTGCCACAAGATGGCTTCTTTGTCCTTCTAACTCAAAGTTTCATTTGTTTTACTTTGCCACAGAAGCCTAGCATAGCTGTAAATTTACAACATTTAAAACATTTTAAAGTCTCAACCATGGGGCAGATGTATTTGTTATTACTGATGTTTGCTTAAGCATTTTGAACAAAACTGTAAAGGGATAGTTTACCCAAAAATGAAAATGTCGTTCCAGACCCGCATGACTTTCTTTCTTCTGTCGGACATAAAAGAAGATATTTTTTTGTCTTAATGTGGTCACCAAAACTGCTTGGCTTCCAACATTCTTCAAAATATCTTCTTTTGTAGTCCGCAGGAGAAAGAAAGTCATGCAGGTTTGGAATGACATGAGGGTGAGTAAATAATGACAGAATTTTTATTTCTGTGTGAACTATCCTTTTAACCATAAATGTTGAAGGCACAATATGTTAGATTTTTATATTAAAATATATTTAAATATATTAAAATTGTATATAAAATATATAAGAACTCGATTCTGCGCTGTTTGTGTGCACGTTCTCAATCAGCTCCTACCTTCCTAGGTCGTGAATCAGTATATCGTGTACAGGCCGATTCCCTGATCAGTGCCCTGACTACTAAAATAGGGAGCCGATTGAGACGCAGTCACACAGACAGGACATTCACAGACAGCGCATTCTCTTGTGTCTTGTCGCGCTTAAATGGTTTAAAAGCATTTGCATGAATTAGCTTGTGATCATATAATGTAACGCTAGGATGATAGAAAAACGGATGCTGCGTTAATTGCGTTAAATATTTTTAAATATTTTTAATATTTTTAACTCAAATGTATTTAGTATAATTGTTTTAACCATGTAAAACAGCACTGCGTTACCCCACATATGCAACGCAAACAGCGGAAGCGGCCGACTGCAGCATAAGCATAATAAAAGCTCAGAGAAGCAGGTCTCTCGCATTAGTATTCGCTCCCACAGGCTCTCTGCGCATCCTGCTTCATGCCACCGTAATGTTAATAAAACTTTAATACATTCGCTCATTCAGGAACATGATTTCTGCCCGAGTCTGTCGGATTCCTTTCCATCGGCTGTGGAGGTGAAAAGTCAAGACTACAACTCCCATGATTCCATCAAGCTTCACCTTTGATTTGAATAAGCCACCACTAGCGGCGAAACTTACATACTGTGCCTTTAAACGTTGGTTCTTTGTGATACGAGCATGACTGATTAAAGGTCCGTTCACACCATGGACGATAAATATAACGATAAAAATAGTTCTAAAAATCATTCTAAATTAAAAGAATAGCAGAGTCCACACTGCAACAATAATGATAATGGCACGGAGAAACGATTCAGATTCAGAATTTCAAATTCAGAATAATTTTTTTTCCAGCTGATGAATGATAACAAGATTGACAACCAATCAGAATCCATTCTGCTTTGAGCTCGAGCATTTAAATTGGTTGATGACAAAACTGCAGCATGTGCTTAAACAATTGTATCGTCCGCTGTTGTAGACGCTAATATAGTTATCATTGTAGTTTATCTTTATAGTTATCGTTCTTGGTGTGAACGGGCCTTAATACCTTAAATTATGCATGTAGTTACTAGTTGAGGAGAGGTATGCTATTGCTGATGCAAGCAATCAGATGATTTTTTTTGGTTTTGAATGATAAAATAGGTAAAAAATCTCATTAGGTCATTTCGATAGGAATCCATGCGATCTGAAGTTTTGCGGAAGGGCGAAAGAGTTCCCCACGCAGATTTCACTCATGTTCAAGTTGGTCTGAATTGGTTGGTGCGAATTAGCCACGTTGACCAACGGAAAAATGCTTGGTTTGACGATAACTTCTGTGTGAGTGGTGCTTCATGCATTGCTGCACATTTATTTGAACAAAATTAGTAACCGAGACTCCTTATGAATCACATTCCTCTTTTATGTAGTTTATTGTGTTAAAAGTGCTCCCAAATGGAATTGTTGGAATTAAAAAAAAATCTTGTTTTTTTATTTTTATTTTATATACACTACCCGTCAAAAGTTTGGAAACTTTACTATTTTGATTGTTTTTGAAAGAAAACAATCAAAAAACAATTCTGCTCACTAAGCCTGCATTTATTTGATTCAAAATACAGCAAAAACAGTATTATTGTGAAATATTTTTACAATTTAAAATAACTTTTTTTCTATTTGAATATATTTTAAAATGCAAATTTTTTTTTTGTGATTCAAAGCTGAATTTTCAGCATCATTACTCCAGTCTTTAGAGTCACATGATCTTTCAGAAATCATTCTAATGCTGATTTGCTGCTCAAAAAAACATTTATTATTATTATCAATGTTGAAAACAGTTGTGTACAATTTTTTTTCAGGATTATTTAATGAATAGAAAGTTAAAAGAACAGCATTTATCTGAAATATAAAGCTTTTGCAACATTATAAATGTCTATACTGTCACTTGATCAATTTAATGCATCCTTGCTGAATAAATGTATAAATTTCTTTCCCCCCCAAAAAAAAAAAAAATTCTTACCGACCCAAAACTTTTGAACGGTAGTACAATGTTACAAAAGCTTTCTATTTCAGATAAATACTGTTATTTTGAACTTTGTATTTATCAAAGAATCCAAAAAAATTTTTTTTGCACAACTGTTTTCAACATTGATAATAATAATAAATGTTTCTTGAGCATCAAATCATCACAGAATGATTTCTGAAGGATCATGTGACACTGAAGACTGGAGTAGTGATGCTCAAAATTCAGGAATAAATTACATTTTAAAATATATTCAAATAGAAAATAGTTATTTTACATTTTAATAATATTTCACAATATTACAGCTTTTTTTGTATTTTTAATAACATAAATGCAGGCTTGGTGAGCAGAAGAGACTTTCAAAAACAATCAAAATAGTACAGTTTCCAAACTTTTGACTGGTAGTGTGTGTGTGTGTGTGTGTATATATATATATATATATATATATATATATATATATACACTCACCTAAAGGATTATTAGGAACACCTGTTCAATTTCTCATTAATGCAATTATCTGATCAACCAATCACATGGCAGTTGCTTCAGTGCATTTAGGGGTGTGGTCCTGGTCAAGACAATCTCCTGAACTCCAAACTGAATGTCAGAATGGGAAAGAAATGTGATTTAAGCAATTTTGAGCGTGGCATGGTTGTTGGTGCCAGACGGGCCGGTCTGAGTATTTCACAATCTGCTCAGTTACTGGGATTTTTACGCACAACCATTTCTAGAGTTTACAAAGAATGGTGTGAAAAGGGAAAAACATCCAGTATGCGGCAGTCCTGTGGGCGAAAATGCCTTGTTGATGCTAGAGGTCAGAGGAGAATGGGCCGACTGATTCAAGCTGATAGAAGAGCAACTTTGACTGAAATAACCACTCGTTACAACCGAGGTATGCAGCAAAGCATTTGTGAAGCCACAACACGCACAACCTTGAGGCGGATGGGCTACAACAGCAGAAGACCCCACCGGGTACCACTCATCTCCACTACAAATAGGAAAAAGAGGCTACAATTTGCACGAGCTCACCAAAATTGGACAGTTGAAGACTGGAAAAATGTTGCCTGGTCTGATGAGTCTCGATTTCTGTTGAGACATTCAGATGGTAGAGTCAGAATTTGGTGTAAACAGAATGAGAACATGGATCCATCATGCCTTGTTACCACTGTGCAGGCTGGTGGTGGTGGTGTAATGGTGTGGGGGATGTTTTCTTGGCACACTTTAGGCCCCTTAGTGCCAATTGGGCATCGTTTAAATGCCACGGCCTACCTGAGCATTGTTTCTGACCATGTCCATCCCTTTATGACCACCATGTACCCATCCTCTGATGGCTACCTCCAGCAGGATAATGCACTATGTCACAAAGCTCGAATCATTTCAAATTGGTTTCTTGAACATGACAATGAGTTCACTGTACTAAAATGTACCCACAGTCACCAGATCTCAACCCAATAGAGCATCTATGGGATGTGGTGGAACGGGAGCTTCGTGCCCTGGATGTGCATCCCACAAATCTCCATCAACTGCAAGATGCTATCCTATCAATATGGGCCAACATTTCTAAAGAATACTTTCAGCACCTTGTTGAATCAATGCCACGTAGAATTAAGGCAGTTCTGAAGGCGAAAGGGGGTCAAACACAGTATTAGTATGGTGTTCCTAATAATCCTTTAGGTGAGTGTGTATGTATGTATGTATATATATATATATATATATTTCTGCTTAGTTCTGCTCAATAAACCTTTGAGGAAAGATTCATAATTTTCAAATGTTTATAAAAAATAATGATTGTTTCACTGTAAATCTTATGAGGAAAAAGTTGTTTGTTTGAGGATAATTATGTGGCTTACACTTTAGATCTCCAGTACTCTAAACTTTGCACTCTGTAATTGAAATAATATTTTAACATATATTTGTGTTGAGTCATGTGTCTTACACATCTGCTCTACATTTTCAGGGTGAAGAGGCGTAAGATGGCTGACAAAGTGCTCCCACAGAGGGTAAGTTTAACCAGAATAGTATAAATCTGTTTTTTTGTGTGTGTGTGATGCTGAAGTACATAGTTTCTCATGATTTTGGTTTTCCTCAGATCAGGGATCTGGTCCCAGAGTCTCAAGCTTACATGGACCTTTTGGCCTTTGAGAGAAAGCTGGACCAGACCATTGCTCGCAAGCGCATGGAGATACAGGAGGCCATTAAAAAGCCGATCACGGTAGACGTAATAGACTGCAGTAGCAATTCAGAGATGAATTCATAGTTTAAAGTTTAAGGGAAGTTCACACATTTACTCTCCCTCATGTCATATGACTTTCTTCTGTGAAACACAAAAGAAGACATTTTAAATAAGTGGTTCTCAACTGGTTTGGCAATGGGACCCACATTTTCCCATGGTTAATAAGCCGTGACACAATCTTTTAGGAGTTTGACCTAAGTTACCAAATTTATTGGTACTTTTTGGTAATTTCATGACTTGCTAATTGACAACATAACTACAACATTGAATGCTCATAGTTTATTTTACGCTTTATTTATAATGAAGTGATATACAGCGTGCGCCACCACATTTGCACATGCAATTGAAGAGTATGCTACGAGCACAGTATAAAGTCTGACAGGTCAGGAAAGTTTACTTTTCTGTGGTGAGACTTTTTATTTCGTAACAATTTACGAAAAGAATGTTAGAATAATGACACTGACATATAGCCTGAGCGCAGATACTAAATCGTGACAATGCGTTTTTCTTAGGCACTCTTGTCTTTACTTAAACTGCATCTGACAAAAAAGTCAACAGCTTTTAATCATACATATCTTTCACAATAAAAGTCTTTTAAAAGTCAATAAAAGTCTAAGAAATACATAGAATTACATTTGTTGTTGTTTCTTTGACTGCACAGTCCGCGGCCCACACAAAACCTTCTTGCGACCCACCAGTTAAGAAACACTGTTTTAAAGAATGTTGGTAACCAAACTGTTTTGGTGACCTTTGACTTCCATTTCTCAAAATTTTCTAATTTTTTTGGGGTGAACTAACCCTTTTTGCTTTAGCTTCAGTATTTTTTCAGTATTCTTTTTTTTCTACGCCAACATGAAGAAATTAACCAAATTGTTTATTAACTCAAAGCGCTTTTCTACTCATCCAGCAAAAACGCAAACTGAGGATCTACATTTCTAACACCTACACACCTGCCAAGCCAGAGGGAGAGGAGGCTGAAAAGGTGGCATCCTGGGAACTTCGAGTGGAAGGCAAACTCCTGGAGGATGTATGTAATGATTTTCACTATGTGTTCACTTGTTGGCATGTATGTGAACTCTAGGCAAGGTTGGGCGATCACACAGTGGAGTCCATTTCCATTTCTTGTTTCATGACAAGTATCAGCTCTAGATAAATCTGAATGTGTTGAACTTATACTTAATGCTTTTTATTTGGCAGTCTTGAGTCTCTTGGTCTGTTGGCCAGCTTAACTGCACTGGCTCATGTCCTCAGCTCACTCCTTCAAACCAGATGTGCTCTAAGCTGTTCCATGTTCCCAGAGTTTTTAAGGAATGGGAATTGAAACTTTAGCCTATTTTGTGAAATTAGTCAGTAAACATCTAAGCATGTATTTGCCAGCTGAAGACCTCTAGCTGTGCTGCTGCCACATGAAAAGAAGAAATTATTCTTTTCTTCACTTTTGAGTTGTTATAAGTTGTTTGGTACTGCAAGGGAGGAACAGGCAAGGCGTTGCGCAAACACATACTGGCGCAATAGCTGTGTGTGCTGCTTCTAAAAAAAAATCCATCCAGTGCGGTCAGCTTCGAACAATGCAGTATCAATCAAAGGCATGAACGCATTGAAAAAGATCTCATGTTCTCTCTCCCCTTTTCCCTACTTCTTTCTCTCTGTCTTTCTAACTGTCCTTAGCCTGGGAAACTGAAACGAAAGTTTTCATCCTTCTTTAAAAGCCTGGTCATTGAACTGGACAAAGAACTTTATGGCCCAGACAACCACTTGGTGGAGGTATGACATTATAGTGTTATTATAATAATAATGGGGGGGTTAAATAATAACTGGCTCTAATGACACATATATTAGTACATGAGATTATAGTGCTCCACAAAAGCTAAATATTCACAAGTTACATGATATCCCATAATTACTGGCATAAAAATTAGGATGGGAAGTCATTGGTTCTTAGGGGTGATTTATAATAATTGCAATAACTGGGTAATAACTTGGTACTAATCCTGAACCGACCCCTAAACCTAACCTTAACCCATGTAGTTACCTCATATTACCCAGTACTTTCTTAGAGAAGTACAGGTACTGTAAAATAAAGTGCAACCAAAATATGTACTATCTTGCAGTAAATCCAGTCATTACATCTGTAGTCATATATTTTTCTGTGTGTCTTAGTGGCACAGAATGCCCACAACTCAGGAGACAGATGGTTTTCAGGTGAAGAGACCAGGAGATGTGAATGTGAAATGTACTCTCCTTCTCATGCTAGACCACCAGGTATTACATACACATCTCACAAACACATACACTACCAGTCAAAAGTTCGGAATAATTAAAGGGATAATTCACCCAAAAATGAAAATTCTGTCATCATTTACCCACCCTCAAGTTGTTCCAAACCTGTATGAATTTCTTTCTTCTGCTGAACACAAAGGAAGATATTAATTATCTAAGATAATTAAGTCTCTTATGCTCACCAAGGCTGCATTTATTTGATGAAAAATACAGTATTTTTGTAAAATATTATTACAATTTAAAGGAACTGTTTTCTATTATAATACATTTTAAAATGTAATTTAATTCTGTAGCGGAAAAGCTGAGTTTTCAGCAGCCATTACTTTAGTCTGCACCATCACATGATCCTTCAGAAATCATTCTAATATGCTTGATTTTGTGCTCAAATTTTAGTTATTATTAAATGTTTTATTTGAAATGGAAATCTTTTAGAACATTATCAGCTGGTTTCACAGACAAATCTTAAAGGAACACTGCACTTTTTTTGAAAATAGGCTCATTTTCCACAATTCCCCTAGAGTTAAACAGTTGAGTTTTACCGTTTTCGAATCCATTCAGCCGATCTCCGGGTCTGGCGGTAGAACTTTTAGCATAGCTTAGCATAGATCATTGAATCTGATTAGACCATTTGTATCTCGCTCAAAAATCAAGGAACTTTGCTGCCGTACCATGGGTGCAGCAGGCGCAATGATATTACGCAGCGCCTGAAAATAGGCTAACTTCTGGCAACATAACCAACGTGACAACCTGCTTGCACAGAGAGCGTGCTGGGGATTATTTTCAGGCGCTGCGTAATATCATTGCGCCTGCTGCACCCATGGTACGGCAGCAAAGTTCCTTGATTATTACGCAGGAATGAGAGTATAGTTCCTAGCCATATCAGTCTAGAAAATCGCAACTTTTCATTTTCCGTCGGTCTTAGTACACAATGTAACTACAGAAGAGTCAAGTTTTAAATAGGAAAAATAACGAAAGTCTTTGGGCATTTTTTAAGGAGGTGCTAACGGTCTAATCAGATTTAATGATCTATGCTAAATTATGCTAAAAGTTCTACCACCAGATCCGGAGATCGGCTGAATGGATTTGAAAATGGTAAAACTCTAGGGGAGTTGGAAAATGAGCCTATTTTTTTTTTAAAAGTGCAGTGTTCCTTTAAGCCCAATCCCAGACTAAAATGCATGTTTGAGCTGTCTGAACTGAAAGCAACATATCGTAAAATATGTCAGTGCCATTGTTTTGTCTCTGCACACCAGTAATGTTTTTTTTACTAAGGCACATTTATAAAAGCTACTTAAATGTCCTAATTGAACTAAAGCCTAATCCTGGTTTAATCTAAGCCTGGTCTTTACTGTCACTTTTGATCAATTTTATGCATTCTTTCTGAATAAAGTTTTTTGTACTTAACTTTTTAATTAAACAGCAGAAAACTGTGTTCATATTGATAATAATAAGAAAAGGTTCTAAAGCAGCAAATCAGCATATTAGAATGATTTCTGAAGGATCATGTGACACTGAAGACTGGAGTAGTGATGCTGAAAATTCAGCTTTGTATTACAATAAAAAATAACATTTTGAAATATATTCAAATAGAATAGAACTGTTCACTGTATTTTTATCAAATAATTGCAGCCTTGGTTAACATAAGACACTTATTTCAAAAGCATTAAAAAAAAAAGTAATTATTCCAAACTTTTGACTGGCAGTGTATATGTATTTTTTCATTGACAGTTGTCTTTAGTTTACATCACAGAATCATTCAACAGAATTTTAATGTTGTGAATCATGCTACTACCACTTGCTAGTCAGAAGCAGGTGACATGGTTAGATACGCCCATGAATCCAAGATGCATAATCGTTATTTTTTGGTACATTTTCCCTTTAACTTAAATTTTCAATTTTAAAGTTTGTTTTGTCTACTTTTATGAGAACACTAGCATATAGCCTCAAAGCTAACAAACATGGACTAAAAGCCAAAAAACTAAAATAAAGAAAAGAAAAGAAAACTTCAGTCTATTCATTTCATTAGTTTGTCATTTGTCATTAGTTGGTTTTCTTTAATGATATGATGATCTATCATCTTACTTCTCCTTCTACTCGACTTAGCCTCCGCAGTATAAGCTGGATCCACGTCTGGCTCGATTGTTGGGAGTCCACACTCAGACCAGAGCCAGTATCATGCAGGCCCTGTGGCTCTACATCAAAAACAACAAGCTGCAAGACTGCCATGAGAAAGAGTACATTAACTGCAACCGATACTTCAGACAGGTACGCAAAATGTTTAGCACTCCTAGAAGAAAATTACTGATCTCACAATTCTTTAAAATCCAGTGCCTAGTTGCAACAAACCACTTAAGACAACTCTTTTCAGTTTTTACCCTTTTTAATTATAAATGAACTATCACTAAGTTTCTTTTCTTAACTTAATAGATTTTCTGTGACAGCCTGCAGAAGCTCAATCTAAAACACATTAGAATAGAAACAATGCAGAAACCCTGGTATCTAAGTATCTTTGTATTTAACACTGTCTGCCACAACATGCTTTCACTTGCCTCTAAGCCATTGTTATTACTGGCACAGCTGTGCACATCCTACCTAAGTGATAGATAGCAATTTTTTCTTTTTTCCAGAAATAGTAATTTTCCACTGCCCCTGACCTGTCAACAGAAGTGTCCCTCAAGGCTCGGTTCTTGGCCCAATTCTCTTTGTAGTCTGTATGCTTTCACTAAATTGTAATGAATGAAACCAATGAATTATATTACTCGGTTTAATTTTCCCCTGTTATGCTGATGACATTCAACACTGCGTTAGCTCCTGTGTTACTTACGTCCTTCTTGTCAATGTCAGATCTCTCTTCAAACTGCCCATGTATACGAAGAAGGAGAGACCCAATACAAATGTAAAGATTTGATTATCTTAAGGGGATTTCGCACCGGAGGAACCTTTTCATAGTTCCTATTACTATTGGCAGAAGTACCCGGATTTTGACTTGCAGGAACAAGGAACGAGTTTAGTTCTAGGAACTCCTTTTGGAGGAACTAAAGTAGCCCCTAGTTCAGAGTAGGGTCTAACCCAGCACAATAGGAACTACCAGTGTATGCTGATTGGCCGAATGCACGCGAAACACCAGCACCTGCCATTTAAAAAAAAGCTGTGTACAGTACACACACAGATTATAGCCTATACACTCACCTAAAGGATTATTAGGAACACCTGTTCAATTTCTCATTAATGCAATTATCTAATCAACCAATCACATGGCAGTTGCTTCAATGCATTTAGGGGTGTGGTCCTGGTCAAGACAATCTCCTGAACTCCAAACTGAATGTCAGAATGGGAAAGAAAGGTGATTTAAGCAATTTTGAGCGTGGCATGGTTGTTGGTGCCAGACGGGCCGGTCTGAGTATTTCACAATCTGCTCAGTTACTGGGATTTTCACACACAACCATTTCTAGAGTTTACAAAGAATGGTGTGAAAAGGGAAAAACATCCAGTATGCGGCAGTCCTGTGGGCGAAAATGCCTTGTTGATGCTAGAGGTCAGAGGAGAATGGGCCGACTGATTCAAGCTGATAGAAGAGCAACTTTGACTGAAATAACCACTCGTTACAATCGAGGTATGCAGCAAAGCATTTGTGAAGCCACAACACGCACAACCTTGAGGCGGATGGGCTACAACAGCAGAAGACCCCACCGGGTACCACTCATCTCCACTACAAATAGGAAAAAGAGGCTACAATTTGCACAAGCTCACCAAAATTGGACAGTTGAAGACTGGAAAAATGTTGCCTGGTCTGATAAGTCTCAATTTCTGTTGAGACATTCAGATGGTAGAGTCAGAATTTGGCGTAAACAGAATGAGAACATGGATCCATCATGCCTTGTTACCACTGTGCAGGCTGGTGGTGGTGGTGTAATGGTGTGGGGGATGTTTTCTTGGCACACTTTAGGCCCCTTAGTACCAATTGGGCATCGTTTAAATGCCACGGCCTACCTGAGCATTGTTTCTGACCATGTCCATCCCTTTATGACCACCATGTACCCATCCTCTGATGGCTACTTCCAGCAGGATAATGCACCATGTCACAAAGCTCGAATCATTTCAAATTGGTTTCTTGAACATGACAATGAGTTCACTGTACTAAAATGGCCCCCACAGTCACCAGATCTCAACCCAATAGAGCATCTTTGGGATGTGGTGGAACGGGAGCTTCGTGCCCTGGATGTGCATCCCACAAATCTCCATCAACTGCAAGATGCTATCCTATCAATATGGGCCAACATTTCTAAAGAATGCTTTCAGCACCTTGTTGAATCAATGCCACGTAGAATTAAGGCAGTTCTGAAGGCGAAAGGGGATCAAACACAGTATTAGTATGGTGTTCCTAATAATCCTTTAGGTGAGTGTATATATACACCAGAAACTAACTATACGAACATGGAAAAAAAGTGATAGATGGACCTCTCAACCTTAGCTAGCGACATTGGGCATCAACCACACAATGCAACCAGGAAAATGGCCCTAGGGGTTCCTTTGGTTCTCGGGGAACCACCCTGGTGGCTAGTTACTAGAACTACCTGGTGCGAAAGCCCCTATGGAGACTTGTTTGGGCCCACCTTGCAATGCCCTTGTCAACCATTCAGAAAACCTTAGCAACCATATATAAACACCCTGCATAGTGTCAGGGAGCTTTGCACACGGAAGTGCCACTCTCTTTGTCTTCAGAATTTAGTTTAGTGATTGATCTAAGATGTTTATAGACCAAGAACTCATTGGTTACAGGCTGAGCCATGTGTCACTGTGTCAACTGTTGTAATCTTGCAGATTTTTGGATGCCCCAGAATGAGATTTTCAGATATTCCAATGAAGCTCGCTAGCCTCCTTCAGCACCCCGATCCCATCGTCATCAATCATATCATCAGGTGTGTTCTTATGGTTTCTGTTCTGAATGTTTTCTGTTTAATTTCTCTTTTTTAATTGTTTTTAATACAAAATGTATGACTTATAAATATTTAACCTACTAAACCAACGCTTGATCACACTAATGTTTCTGAATATAGCTTGCACCTACAAATGAATTTCTCAGCAAAACTAAAATTGTATTTATTTTAAGTGAGTGAGTTTGAGGGAAAGAAAAACAGCCAACTCGTGCCCAGGGGACTGTTGAATATGTGTAATGACTATTCTATATATCTTCTTATATTAATAGTAGAATTATTTGATTTTGACCAAATGCTGCTTTATTGCTGTATAATTTTGTCAGTGTGGATCCCAATGATCAGAAAAAGACTGCATGCTTCGATATCGATGTTGAGGTGGACGACCCTCTGAAGGCTCAGATGACCAGCTTCCTGTCATCCACAACCAATCAGCAGGAGATTGCTGCCCTGGAGATGAAGGTGTGTGTGTAAGGACGTAAATGACCTAGTGTAAATTATTCTCCATTTATTATATAGTTATATATTTTAAGTTTAATGCGTTAAAAATATTTAATGCAATTAACGCATCTGTTTTTTCTATCATCCTTTGGCTAGCATTACATTATATGTGACCCGTGCTGGCAAAATGAGTCGAAATGTGCACAGGCTAATTACGATCTTCAGAAAAAAGAAGTGAAAAATGTCAATTTAAGTCGAATTTGAGCTTTTCACAAAAAATTTTTTATTAAGCCCTTGTCTAGCGATCCCAATGTTCTAAATAGCAATGAAACATCTAAAAGTATCTTTATTTGTACGTTGAGTCCATGAAAAATGCAGTTTTTCTCTGCTCGCTTCATGGCGACTGTGCTTCCTCTCAGCACAAGTTTGGTGTTGTTTTAAAGAGCAGCATTCCAACTTTGTGAATATTCATAGCGAATTCTCGATGGTATGAGTCTGGACCAATGATCCAGATATACACAGAATTACAGTACTTCAAAATACCTGTCTTGACGAGTATTCATGCAAACATTATATGTTATGTCTTAAGTGAATGTTTGGTTAACTGTTAGGGAAAAACATCTGATTTGTAACATTATATTAGATACGTGCGGTACAGTAGGTCTATATATATAGGCTGTCTGTTTCATTACTGTCAATCAAAAAATTGTGGTATCATGGGAAAAAAAAGTTGAATAAATATTTTTCCTATAGATATATGGGTTTGACTCAGTGTGGCCAAATTTGGTGTTATTACCAGGGATTTTAAGGTATGGTTGGTAGGTGATTTTTCTGATTCCAACAAATCATACATAACTTTGAAGGTTTTTTTAATAGAGAATGTAAAAATAACAATAACTCATTTTTGACAATTTGCTCATTGCGACTCATTTTGCCAGCTCGGGTCACATATGATCACGTTCTTATTCATGCAAATGCTTTTAAACCATTTAAGTGTTACGAGACAAAAGAGAACGCGACTGTCTGTGAATGTCCTGACACACACAACGCACAGAAAGACTCGCTCCAGTATCGCGCGCACAGACAGCGCACTAGAATTGAGTTCTCTTTCGCGCTTGAACAAACAATGACACAGATTTATGCCAAAATGCCCGTTTTGTCGAGTATTCTCATAAGATCAATCTTAAATTAGTTAAATAATTTCTTAATTGAACTTAAAGAGTTGTGAGAAAATGAGATGCGCATGACAGCACGTCAGATCCGCGTCATGTTCGTCAGTGGCAGATCTTAAAGTGACAGCAGCCTAATAAACCTACTGCTGTGATGTCTGTCATTAATGTTAATGTTAAAGAACAAAGGTAACAGAGAAAATTGTAGCTTTAATAAGGATTAATCTGTATTTAATTTATAATTCATGCAGTTAAGAAAGGTGTTTGATAACTTTTCATTTTTGATAACTATTCAATTTCTGTCTATATATATGTCTAACAGGTAGGAAAGCCACAGGTAAATATGACATTTATTATAATTGGTTTATGTAAAGATTGTTTTAAGGTGACTTGAATTAAAAGTTATTTTTTTAAAGCCAAATAAATGTTGAAAGTGTTAGCTTTCAATTTGTGCTGTAATGTTGAATGTCTATCATTAATGTTAAAAAATAATAAATTCATAGAGACATCAGTAGCAGTATTAGTATCAGTGATACTGGCCTTCATTCATAAAAAGATGCCATTACCACAAATAGTTAAAATATACTGTCTTTAAGTTGTTTCTACATTAATTTGGAGAGTAACTGAAATTATTACAATAAAAAATATATAAAAATGTTTTTAATCTTGATTAATTACAGAAAAAAAGGTGCGATTAATTAGTTATTTTATATATATATATATATTATTTTTTTGTGTGTGTATGTATGTATGTGTGTATATATATATATATACACATACACACACACACACACAAATATAAATATAAATATAAATATATGTGTGTGTATGTGTGTATATGGGGCAATTTTTAACCAAACATTTACATTCTCCATAAGATCCATGAGACTATTGAATCCATCAACCAGTTGAAGACCCAGAGAGACTTCATGCTCAGCTTCAGTAACAACCCGCAGGACTTCATCCAGGACTGGCTCAAGTCTCAGAGCCGAGACCTCAAGGTACGCTGAGAGCTTGCACCATGATTTGGATTTTCCTTATTGGATTTGGTCGTTCTGACTTTTTTTCCCATCTGTCATTTATGGATGTTTTGCTTTGGTTTATGCAGTTGATGACGGACACTGTGGGAAATCCAGAGGAGGAGAGGAGAACTGAGTTTTATCACTCACCCTGGGTCACAGAAGCTGTTGGACGCTATATATTTTCAAAGGTGAGTGCTTGGCATTTCTTTCCATTACAAAACACATTAGATGCTATAGCATCTATAATACTATAAAAAAAAAAAATATCTCTATATATTTTTTTATTTGGTTTTCAGGTCCAGCAGAGGAGACAAGAATTGGAACAGGTACTGGGAATCCGACTCACTTAAGAAGATACAGACTCCAGATCCAGTCATCCAAGAAATTAGCTCAAATACAGATGAGAATAAACGGAGCAATTCCAATAGGGTCCACACACCATCGGTGCACGGGCCCTAATAAAGCCAATAGAGTCACTTCATATAGAAGTATTTGGGTGCTGGTATTGTTTGGTATATTGCATAAACGTCTTGTCAGCTGCAGCATTTGCAGACTGTACCATCACACACACCTGGTCACATCAAATTTCAAATGCTGTTACGTTAACTGGAACGCTTCTGTATATATCTTCCTCTTTGAATTCAATCTCTAATCTTCTTTTATATATTCTGAAAATGTAATATGAAAATAAGCCATCCAGTTTATTTTCTTCATGATTCAGTTTTTGACACACATCTTACTTTTATTATATCCTGTTAAATAGGGCTCTTTTTTTGCATATTTTACAGTAAGAAATACTGTACTGTAAAACCCCTATAGGTAACAGATGCAACACGGCTTATTGTTGTTAATTCATTTTGTGTTTATAGTTTGATAGTTAATTAATTAATTAGGATTTGCTGAACTCCATCTACATTCACCATTTTGTCTCCTGAAAGGTTTTAACTCCGCAAAGGCTATTTTCACAAATGAATTGCACAATTTTAAGTTGGGATGCAGTAACTTATAATTAGGTTGACTAGTAATGAAAATGCAGTGTTTTTCTTCTTTCAATAATGTGGATTTTTCCATTTGGACTCTCAGGAAAATATGTGCTGCACTGCGTTCAAGAGCCATATTTTTGTGTTTCCACCCCAACGGGAACTCCAGCACATTTGGTTGTCCAGCTGGTTTAGTTCATTATGCCAGACTTTCTGTCTTCATCTTGTTAGTGTGTTTACAAAAAATTTTTTTTGCTGTTCGTGTTCTTATTTAGTGTACAAAACAAGTCTGCTGAAGTGGTACAGTCCGTACAGCAGTGACTGAATTTGTAAAAGATGGTGTACCAACCATCAGCATATTCTTTATTTTTAGGTATTCAAAGCCATATTTTTTCTTTTTAATAAGTAGTTTAGTTTAGTGTGTACTTGTACATTCCAAACAGCTGATGGAAAGTTTCTGTTTAAGTGGGTTGTAATATGTGGTCATTCATATTGGTGTTGTCATTTGTGGTAAGTATTGATGACAGCTATTTAATTTTCAAATAAGGAATATAACAGGTTCAACATCTGTGACTTGCTGCTGATCGCCACAGAAAATTACTTTTGACTTTACAGTTTATAAAGTGGTCAAAAACTAAATGTGTTGCCAGTCGTGTGCTTAAAATGAGATTTTGACTTTCGATTTTGTTAATTGACAGCATGCCACAGATGTTGTCGATACAGCTGAACTTTGAATGTTCCTTTCAATGGTTTCATTTTGATCATAGCTGAAATTTTCAGACAGTATTAATGCTGATCTGAAAAGCAACAAGCTCTTGTACTTTTGATTTACTTGTGAGTGGATTAAGCCCTTTTTGTGTAAGTGCCAATTAAGTTCTTACAACTTAAGTTCTGTTTTATATTTTTGTATCAATCAAATGCTTACCTTTTGTACTTTTTTACTGGGAAATTGGAATATTTTAAACAATAAAGTTGTTTCCATAAAAGGGAATTCACATGTGACTAAACATAATATAAAGTATGTTATGATCAAAAAAACTTATTAGCAACCTAATTGATGGAATATTAAATGTTGTCATTAGATTAAATATTTATGCAGAAGTAAGAATCAGGTATGCCTGTCTACTAGAGGGTAGATTGTTTGTTTGACAAAGCCAAACACCAGTCATGTTGATGCATGTAGTGTCTGTAGTCCTGGTTAGTCTGGTAATACCGGTATCCATTACAGTTTTTTTTAGAAACGCTAGGACCTGTTTCTCAATACGTCGGTCGCTTTTTCAAAACTTTTCACACAGTTCTCCTAACCAACTTTAATCTTGGCACAGCAGTTAATTTCACATTCAAAATGCAAAAAAATCTACCAAAACACTTCATACATGTCTCAAATCAACTCATTCTTCCATAACAATAGCAAAGGTTTTGGGAGGGCTTCAGCAGACATATTGTACAATAGCAACAGCAACTAGAATATAAATTTCCTGAAGAAAATGTGAGTGGTGCTTGCAGTTACCATGGTGATATTTACAGATGGGTTTCTCACCCGAAACACAGCAGATCCCCATGTTTGTACCATGTTCTGGTGCTGAGATATGGCTTATTCATGTGTTTGTACAGTTGCTAGGGTACTCTATAGGGTTGCTAGGGTGTGCTTATACAGTTTATGGCAGGGGTGTCCAAACTTTTTTCGAAGGGGGCCAAATTCGATGTTTTGGACACACTTGGGGGTCGGTTCCTTTTCTATCATTTGTATATATATATATATATATATATATATATATATATATATATATAATATTACATGTTTTGTTTTTTGGAAACATGACAGATTGAGCTGAGCTTGAGCTGACAGTAGAGTAGCTTGAGATAGGACACAGATGTAAATTTAATACACAAACAGTATCTGTAAAAAAGAACAACCTCGTTTTTAAAGGGTGAAGTTTTTGTTTAGTTAGAACACTACTCATTTAAATAAGAAGAATTAAATAGAGTAGTCTATTTAGATCACCACAGGTTAAATATTGTAATATTTTGTGTATAATATTGTTTCTATATCTAGAATGGCTTTATGGCATTATATAAACACATTTAATATAAGTACAAATGCATAAACTGTGAGCTTATGACAAAAAAGTTCTGTCTATTACTTATTTAATACATGTCTACATTCATAATACATTTATAAAATAAAATGAGATATTAACCTACATTTCTGACAAAATACCATAGTTACAGTTAGTGTTGCCACAGTAAATCCATGATAAGTGTTGGTGAATTGTTTGAAAAGTATTCTAACTGGATCGTTGTGGCTCTGTTTCTCCTGATTTGCACGTTAGTGTTGTTGATTAAATCAGCGCTTTTTCAACTGGCTTTAAACTAATTAAATCTGAGATATTGCTTGTAAGTGTTGTTTTATGGTTGCTAGGGTACTCTAAACGGTTGCTAGGGCATGGCTAAGAAGTTGTTATGTCACTAACGTTACTTATTGGCTGCCTGATAGGCCGAGTCAAAAGAGCCCAGCCTCAACATTTACATTGTTCCTCTCTCTATACCGTTACCAATTCCACATTACTCTTCGTGGTTGGATGTGATGGGTGTCTCTCCAGCCTGTCGGTGGCGCTAGAGATCACATCCTCTTCAGTCTGCATCACGCCCGAGGAAAACATAGCGGAAAAAACGCCGCTGACGGACGGAAGTTTGTTATGTTCAAGATGGCGTTGGACGGGGTTGATCAAGTAAGTGTTATTTATGTGTTAAATCTTCTAATATGAACAGTATAGTTAAGCTGTTCGCTAGCATCACATTATTTCATAGATGGAATCTGCTGTAATTGTAGTGTTTAGAATTACAAGATAAAATGGCTGGATTTAACGCGCCTGCTCCGAATGAAGCAGAGTTTGCTGTCTCATTGTGTCACTGAGACTGATCATAACATGGGATAGCTGGATATATTACATGAAAAATTATAAATATTCCGCTATTAGATGCAAAATCACTGATTATAACAGCAGAAATCTTTCATATCTAATAATAAATAATATATATTTGATTATACTTAAGAAATATCACATCTCTGATCATGACACAATCACAGAAATCTAACGTTACTCTCGAATCATAACGTGAGAAATTTCTCATTATACTTCATAACATGGTAAATGTATAATTTAAGAAAACCTCATGAATCATCACTTTACTCCACCTGACACTGTTACACTACCTGACCGTTAATAACCTGACTGTATGTGGTATTGATATTATTGTCAATAATTTTTGCAGATGGATATTGAGGAGAGTAAAGGAGGCTCTGGGCTCCGACAGTATTACCTGTCTAAAATCGAGGAGCTTCAGGTGAGAATTGCCATGAATTGTAGTTTGGCTGACACACAATTTAATCTGTAGATATTAAGAACCCTTGTCAAAAAAAGGTTCGTTATTTACAATTTAATTGATTACATTTTTTTACACTGCTGTTCAAAGGTTTTTGATTGGTAAGACTTTTAAAGTCTCTTATGCTCACCAAGGCTGCATTTATTTTATTAAAAATACAAAAAACATTAATATTGTAAAATATTATTAAAATGTAAAATAAATGTTTTCTATTTGAATATATTTTAACATGTAATTTTTTATTGTAATACAAAGCTGAATTTTCAGCATCATTACTCCAGTCTTCAGTGTCACATGATCCTTCAGAAATCATTCTAATATGATGATTTGCTGCTCAAGAAACATTTTTGATTATTGTCAATGTTGAAAACATTTTTCAGGATTCTTTGATGAATAGAAAATTCAAGAGAACAGTATTTATTTTAAATAGAATCTTTTGTAACATTATAAATGTCTTTACTGTCCCTTTTGATCAATTTAATGCATCCTTGCTGAATAAATGTATTAATTTCAAAAACTTTTAAAAAGGTAGTACAATGTTGCAAAAGCTTTCTATTTCAGATAAATAAATTGTGCATTCAGTATAATCAAGTGCACTTCTTTTTCACAAAGGTATGTTGTGTCTAAATTTGTTTGTCTCTTTACTCAGTTGACAGTGAATGATAAAAGCCAAAATCTCAGACGTCTGCAGGCTCAAAGGAACGAGTTAAATGCCAAGGGTAAAGCTTTTTTATGAATGTCATTTTTTTGGAGATCAGATGCAAATGCCAAATGGCTTATGCTAAAAATATAATCAGTATGACATGACAGGATGTGTTTTGTTTCCTTTAGTGCGCCTCCTGCGTGAGGAGCTTCAGTTACTACAGGAGCAGGGGTCTTATGTAGGAGAGGTGGTGAGAGCCATGGACAAGAAGAAAGTGCTGGTCAAGGTTTGACAGCCATTGTTTCCTGCTTTTCTAATGAGTATGATCAGTGATGAGATTGTTTATTCATTTGTATATTTATGCTTTGTTTTTAGGTGCATCCTGAAGGAAAGTTTGTGGTGGATGTGGATAAGAACATTGATATAAATGATGTAAGTGTTTTGTTTTGGGTTTAACCAAGGCTGCATGATAATGGTTAAGCTGTTAATCACGGTTATTTTGCTCAAATTCGAATCGTTTTTTCTCATTTCATCAGAATTATTGCTCTTTTGCATAAGAACAATTCAAGAGAACTAATAGGCAGGGTTTATTTTACCTAGTTTATTCTGTTTATATCATATACATCAACACACTCTCTTCATTACAAAAGCTGGTAAAACAGTAAGAAGCTTCTCTCAAAAGCTGAAACAGTGAAATTCCTAATATTAATTCCAATAATTCTGAATTGTTAATATTTTTCTATTAAAACAAGAGAGGTTAAGTAAAACCCAAAGCATACTTCAGTTTTTACGAGTAAACGGGTCTGCGTACAGTGTGCAAAAATTTGTCACCATTACAGTATGCGCATACTGTATGTGCACAGCCCGATTTTTGTAAAACCGCATTGATGAGGGGGTTCTGCGATTAGTTTAAAAGAATACAAAGACGTTTTTATCTGTCATGAATCATTGCATCATTGCATGCTGTATGCATATGCTAGCGTACACGTAAAAAAACAAGTATACTTTGGGCTTATGTGCATTTGTTCAGCAACCACAATCAAACAGTATAGTCAAGATTCATGTTTAGATGTATTAAAGTTCGTCACTGAGAAGGTTTGCTTGCAGTTTTAGTCACGACAAATAGCACAATCTGCTTCGTGAAGAAACATTCTGCTCTAATGAAATGTAACACAGCCAGTCTATTGCAATGGATTTAGTTTGCGATAAATTTAGTTTAGAATAATTAAGAATTGTCATATTTATTTGATCAATAAATAATATTGTGAACATTTAAAAGGACTGTTTTCAACTTGAATATATTTTAAAATGTAAATTATTTCTGTGGCAAAGCTGAATTTTCAGCATCATTATACTTTCTTTTTTTTATTATTATTATTCCAAACTTTTGACCTGTTTTGTACATATGTCTCATTTTCGGATAATCAGCTGTGCAGAGATTTTTTAAGTACAACACTGGGCAGAAAATGTATCCATTTAAGAGAAAAGCTCTGATTGGGGGAGTTTTACTCTTGACATCTGGCAACCCCAAGCAGGAAAGCTTGTGACCAATGTAAGATCATGGAAATGTCAAATGGGGGAAAAAAAATTTTCAGGGGGAACTAAACACCGGACGGTTATGCTTGCTTAATTGTAAGAAGCAGAAATTGTGATAAAGTAGTAGTACACCTCAACCTGAGGTATCGTTCATGACTAAAACCGAGGGCTGCATGATTAATTGCAATTTAATTGGACAAGAGCAATTAAATTGCGCTTAATCATGCAGCCTTCGGTTTAATATATATATATATATATATATATATATATATATATATATATGGTAGTGAACTAAATTCTCATTTCCACTAGGTAACTCCAAATTGCCGTGTAGCACTTCGTAATGACAGTTACACGCTTCACAAAATCCTGCCAAACAAAGTGGACCCACTCGTCTCGCTGATGATGGTGGAAAAAGTGCCCGATTCGACCTACGAGATGATTGGAGGGCTGGACAAACAAATTAAAGAGATCAAGGAAGTGATTGAGCTTCCAGTCAAGCACCCAGAATTGTTTGAGGCTCTAGGAATTGCACAACCTAAGGCAAGTGATAGCGTTGCACATTCTTATCAGGTCAATCATGTCATTTAAAAACATGCTACCTTCTCAATAGTAGGTCTGTTGGGCAGCCCTTCATATTTTGTAATGTGTGTGTTGGTCTGCAGGGTGTGCTGCTGTATGGACCTCCTGGCACAGGAAAGACCCTGTTAGCCAGAGCCGTGGCCCACCACACCGACTGCACCTTCATCAGGGTGTCCGGATCAGAGCTGGTGCAGAAATTCATAGGAGAAGGTTGGTAGGCTTCCAGACAAATCAAATTTTACTAGCTAGATGTTTTACATGGAATGAAAGAACAAATAAGAGAAATTCTACATAAATATAATATACAACTTCATAATAAAGGACTTTCGATTTTAAACAAAAACTTTGCTTGATTGATTTTGGGGGGAAAAAACTCTTCTTTTAAACTCTCTTGTGATTTTTATCATGCTAGCTGCTAATTCAAAATACACACTTGTACAACCATCTATAACAAGTTACATTATTAGGAACATAAAGTAAACATTGTCATAATTCATAAACAATAAATGAATTGTTTGGCATAAATGCACAGCATTCATTAATTGCACACTGCTCTGAAACTGAGCCTGTAGAACTTGCAAAAGCTTCATGTTATTACTTTGAATGTGCAGCATCGCTTACATTTATTAAATTAAATCATAGCTTTTTGAAGTTTAATAGTCACATTACAGACCATTGACCTAAAATTTCATTTTTTTTATTTGTCTGTGCTCCTTAATACACTTTAAAGTGTCTAATTTTAGTCGCAAATGTGAGTGAAGTGCTCGCACTATCGATTCCTGTATGACTTTCTTCTGT
Source organism: Rhinogobio ventralis (assembly GCA_039654625.1). Classification (NCBI taxonomy): domain Eukaryota; kingdom Metazoa; phylum Chordata; class Actinopteri; order Cypriniformes; family Gobionidae; genus Rhinogobio; species Rhinogobio ventralis. Next base: position 8,777,058 of record CM077212.1, on the reverse strand, counting down.
TAGAAGAATTTTCTCGCTGCTATTTTCCTTATAATGAAAGTATATATTGACCAGGGGCTGTCAAGCTCTAACACGCACTATTAACCTATTATCAAAACAGTTTAAATGAAAAAATCTGCTGTATTCCAAGTTTTCTGAAGCCATCTGATAGCTCTGAAATTGTAAAATTAAACAAAAAAATCAGTCTGATTTCTCAAGCTAGATTCCTTGTCCTAGTTTGACTCAACATTTTTTTCTGTGTTGATTCCAGGAGCTCGTATGGTGCGTGAGCTGTTCGTCATGGCCAGGGAGCATGCGCCCTCCATCATCTTCATGGATGAGATCGACTCCATCGGCTCTTCTCGGCTGGAGGGCGGATCAGGAGGAGACAGTGAGGTGCAGAGAACTATGCTGGAGCTCCTCAACCAGCTGGATGGATTTGAGGCCACCAAGAACATCAAGGTGAGAAGCAAACATCTGCAGAGAGAAAAGTTTAAGATTGCAAACTGTCAGTTGCTTATTTTATTACGGGCTAAACCCAGTGGTTTTATCAGAGTTTTTTGTTTTGTTTAATTTGGGTTTTTAGAAGCTTTCGGATATAGCAAACATTTTCTGTGTGACAGCAACCCTTTTGAATACTTTCCAAGGTTTACCATATGTCTTGTATAGGGATCTTTGATTTCCATGATGTTTAAAATGCAGGCAGAATGGCAGAATCCAGTCATAAAAATGGAATTTACAGTAAAACGTGGAATGTCACAGAATTTGTCACATTTTAGATGAATAAATCAAAAATAGAGCTGTAGTGTCTATGAAAATTAAAGTGCAAAAAGACTGCTATTTAAATTGGAAGTCAGCGTGTGTCTGTGTGAATGAGTGGCGTGGTTTCATCCACTACACTTACTCAAGCACATGTAAGATGTGACACTCGTGCTGTTTTCAGCGCCTGCCGTCTCACTATATGAGGATATGAACTTCATCTCCAGAGCTGCTCTGAGAGTCACTTCACCAACATTTCATTTAACATATACACCCAGAAATTCATCTTCATGACAACCCGTCAAAATAAGGTTGGTTTAACTTGAAGAAATTGTATATAGACACATATAGAAACATATATTGTACAGTAGTACATCTAGTATTGTACATCTCAAAGTAATAATAATAATAATGATAATAAAATGAAAACTTTATTTGAAGGAATATCTCAATTTTACCAGTAAACTTCTGTTTGTAGCAATTTGTTTGCCCAAAAAAAATTTATTTTAAAAATTTAAAGATTAATTAAATTGTTAAAGTGCCTTTATTTGATTACCACTGTTTTTGATGATAAATTTGTATTAAATCATAAATCCAGACAAATTAAAAACAAATGAAAACAGACAACATAGAATTCATAAAGCAGAATTAATTAAAAGGCTATCAGCCAACTATCGAGTAACATTATCAATGCATGGTTGTGAAAATGTGATGTGGCTTAGTATGATTATCAAATTTGAAAGATTGCAATTTAATTTAAAAAAATAGTCTGGTGTGCTGCACATGAAGAACGACACTGTGTACTTTTACACCCGAGCAGCTCATGAGCCAGTGTTTTCAGTCTCAGAGCGACCCTGTTCGCTGTACACTGCTTCACACAAACCCCATATCTGCAAGCGCTTTGAGTTTGGCTCGCTTATAACGTGCATTTGAAAATGGAACACGTGCCAACCATCTTCCCAAGTTTGTAATATGAATGATTCATAAATCTAGCAACAACAGAAAAGCTTCAAGGGCTCCCTTTGTTTTTCTGCCAAAAATAAAAGCTCTGTGGTTTAAATAGTTTAAAATGAAGAAATATTAGTGTTGTAATCTTACTGTTCTGTAAAATTGTCACATTATTATTACTATTAAATGCTCAGTTTTTTTTTCCATTTGTAATAGTAATATACTGTATTTCTTTATTTATATTTTAATAAAATACATTTATAGTGATTATAATATAGTATTTGAACTGCCTTTCCAATCACCACCACCAGGGGTGCTGTGACCAAACAAAACTACTCAAACTTACATTTATGCCATTGCTATGCTTTGTTTTTATAATATTTCTATAAGAAATGTCTTAATTTTACTGAATATTTTCTTGTTTTCTTTAGGTTATCATGGCAACAAACCGTATTGACATTTTAGACTCTGCACTTCTTCGACCAGGCCGTATTGACAGGAAGATTGAATTTCCCCCTCCCAATGAAGCGGTAAGCTGGGATTGTTACATATGTTTAAATTATCTATATCATCTTGATACTGAAATACATCCTTGTATTTGTATGACTCTCTAATATTGAAGGCATAAATACTAACAGTAGCCTCATAGTGTTATGATGTTCTCTGCAGGCCCGTTTGGACATTTTGAAGATCCACTCTCGTAAAATGAACCTTACGCGTGGTATTAACCTGCGCAAGATTGCAGAGCTGATGCCAGGAGCGTCTGGCGCTGAGGTCAAGGTGAGGTCACGGGATCAATCTGTGCGGTCATTTGCAGTCATTTATGCGGCACTTATTCAGGAGAAGCAGTGCTGAAATCAGCATCAATGTAAGCTGTTTTTATCTGTGCTTGTTTGACAGGGTGTCTGCACAGAGGCAGGGATGTACGCCCTGAGAGAGAGGAGAGTCCACGTTACCCAAGAGGATTTTGAAATGGCAGTGGCAAAGGTACTAAAAAAACATGTTTTTTTTTTTTTATTTGTGCTTTTAGTACAAGTAATATTTGAACCTACATCCTAATATTAGAGCCATTTGTTTCTATGGATATCTCTAATTTATAATTTACTATTTTCACAGGTGATGCAGAAAGACAGTGAGAAAAACATGTCCATCAAGAAACTCTGGAAGTAAACATTAGACTCTGTAATCTGCAGTTTTTTTTCGTCTTTAAGTTGCTTTGTCATCACCCAAATGTATTCAAAAATAAATTGTTTCTCACTTAGCACGGTCGTTTTTCCTTTCCACTGTAGAAAGTAGTTGATTGAAATGCACTTACAATTTTAAAAGTTGTTTGTCCCATAGACCTCTATGGCAGCTTGTTTCTGCCATGGAATACAATTCTGACTTTCTTTCATGTAATTTATACTTGACTATTTGGACTTTATAACTCACAGTTGCTATTCTGATTTTATTTCTTGCAATTCTCGTGAGAATTGGGAGTTTATAATTAACAATTCTGACTACTTCTCTCAGCATCGTGAGATAAATTGTCACAATTACCTTTTTTTTATTTTGTGGCGGAAACAAGTTGCCATTGGCCTCCACTGTAAGTGCAGATGACAAAGATAAAGGGCAATGATAAGAAAAGCACAGAATCTTTGAACTGAACGTAACCTTGACCTAATTTAGAGCTTCTTTTGAGCACAGAAGCTTTGAAACGGTTTCATGATTATGAATTTTGATGCGGAGTATGCTTTTGTCAATTTATTTCAAGTTTTGGTTCAGTCTGCCTTGTCTGGGACATTGTTTTTGGAGTGATGCATTTGCTGGCTTTCATATGAAAGCATCAAATGTGTTTATCAAAGGAGAGGAGACTTTAAATTTACAAGACAATGCATGTACATTTGAATGAAATACGCCACATGCTGACTGGGATGTTAAACACAAAACTCATTGTGTTAGTTTTGTGGTAAAGCGTTGACTGTTTGTTCCCTGGTATGTAGGTTATTTTTTCTCAACTGACATTTCAATAAAATAAGCTCAGTACTGTCAAAACCATTAACAAAGAAATAAAAAAAAAATGTTTTTTACATGGAGCAAAAATAAATAGACAATATTGATTGCATAATATATGTAGACTAAACTTGAAATGAAGTCTCCTTCCACCATGAGCCATAAACTGACATGCACTATATTGCCAAAAGTTTTGGGACGCCTGCCTTTATGTGCACATGAACTTTAATGACATCCCATTCTTAATCTGTAGGGTTTAATACAGAGTTGGCCCACCCTTTGCAACTATAACAGCTTTAACTTTCCACAAGGTTTAGGAGTGTGTTTATTGGAATTTTTGACCATTCTTCTAGAAGCAGATTTGTGAGGTCAGGCACTGATGTTGGACGAGAAGGCCTGGCTCACAGTCTCTGCTCCGTTCATCCCAAAGGTGTTCTATCGGGTTGAGGTCAGGACAAGTTCCTCCACACCAAACTCGCTCATCCATGTCTTTATGGACCTTGCTTTGTGCACTGGTGCACACAAAGTTGGGAGCATGAAATTGTCCAAAATGTCTTGGTATGCTGAAGCATTAAGAGTTCCTTTCACTGGAACTAAGGGGCCAAGACCAACCCTTGAAAAACAACCCCACACCATAATCCCCCTTCCACCAAACTTTACCCTTGGCACAATGCAGTCAGGCCAGTACCATTCTCCTTGCAACCGCCAAACCCAGACTCGTCCATCGGATTGCCAGATAGAGAAGCGTGATTTGTCACTCCAGAGAACACGTCTCCACTGCTCTAGAGTCCAGTGGCGGCGTGCTTTACACCACTGCATCCGACGATTTGCATTGCACTTGGTGATGTAAGGCTTGGATGCAAATGCTCGGCCATGGAAACCCATTCCAGGAAGCTCTCTATGCACTGTTCTTGAGCTAATCTGAAGGCCACGCGAAGTTTGGAGGTCTGTAGCTATTGACTCTGCAGAAAGTTGGCGACTTCTGCACACTGTGCGCCTCAGCATGCGCTGACCCCACTCTGTGATTTTACGTGGCTGAGTTGCTGTTGTTCCCAATTGCTTCCACTTTTATAATACCACTAACAGTTGACCGTGGAATATTTAGTAGGGAGGAAATTTCACGAATGGACTTGTTGCACCGGTGGCAACCTATCACGATTTGTTTGTAGAATTAGTCTGCATGCCTAGGTGCTTGATTTTATACACCTGTGGTCATGGAAGTGATTGGAAAATCTGAATTCAATGATTTGGAGAGGTGTATATTTCACAATTTTTGTATTTTTAATAACATAAATGCAGCCTCTGTGAGCAGAAGAGACTTCTTTAAAAACATTTAAAAAATCTTACTGTTCTCAAACTTTTGACTGGTAGTTTTATTCTTTTTTTTTTTTCCACAGAAGTGTTGCAGGTCCGTAACATGACATGTTCTGTTGTCCTATAATTATTAAATATCATGCTGATATTTGCACATGTAAAAATAATAATCATGGGTTACAGAAATGTATCTATTCTAATTTAATTAGAGATTTATCTGCCAGGATAAATAACTATTATTAGGGACAATAACTATTATTGGGATAATAATAATTATTCTATAATTATTATTACTACTGCTTATAGATGTCCAAATACCTGCAGTACTCCGACTCTGCCAAGGAAAAGTGCGTACGTCTGCTCAGACCCTGACGTGGCGGTAAGCACTTTTCCACGTCAAAGACCATTTTCATAAATATGAACTTTGCCGTGGATTTTAGCGTACGCACGTTTTATAAATGAGGCCCCTGGTGTTTACAAACCCAACCCCAGATGACGGCTGCCAGTACGTGTCCAGCTCAAAGTCCTCTACGGGACGTCAGGCAGGGGTTATGTTCACGGTTAGAACACACGTACAGCCTGACTGACTTTGAGTTCCACTTTCTTCAGGTTTGGGTCTGATGACATACAACAATTGTGAGTATGACATTTCTAAAAAATACTATAATGTAAAAACATCATTTTGACTAATTTAAACAAAGTTTTTAAACAAAAGAATTTAGTTATGAAACTTGCTTAAGGTTATGTAAAGCATGTTGTTATGTAGAGTTGGGATGCATTTTAAGCAAATTGATGGAGTTCACATGGAATACTTAATGGCTGCTTTTCCTTCGATAACCACTCCAACTCATCGATTTCATTTTTATATAAAAATTTGTTTTGGAAGCAGTTTGTATGAAGGCATAATTTATATTTCTCTACAAAAGTAATGTTGATAATTTAAGATAAGCCTTTGGATCAAAAGGTTTTTAAGATCATGAAAGACATAAATTCAGTCCTGTAATTTAAAAGAAAGTTTTGAAGATATTTAGGCAATTTTTTTTTTTATTCAAATGTTTTATTAGTAGTGCTGTAATATCAATTAAGTAATCGGTTAAGTAAATATATTTACTATATTACTTAACCGATACAGTAATATATTTACTGAATAAATACATTTTATAATATATGTAACATGGGGTCAGTTGTAACTGTCAATTTGACAAGTCAGAAAAGAGCTATGGTGATGTCATCAATATCATACACTCCCATCACCTTTTTGAGGATTATTTTTTGCCTAACAATCATTGTATTGCAGATATTTGACTCACATAACCTAAAGTTTCTGTTTCTCTAGTTTAATTTGATGTTTTGCATTCATGCTAACTTCAAACCCACATGCTAACAGTTAGCTAAGTTATGGCTGTTTTGGGTGGAGATAGTTGAAACGGTTCACTAAAAATGTTACAACCAACCCCTTATGATGATTCCAGTTATCAATCTGTTAAGACAAAATTACACATTTTTGACAACCTGAACACTACAGGGATGAAAACTACAAAACAATTGTTTATATGCGTGTTTATGGTAATAAAGGAATAATTAATCAAATTTAAATTTAAATGATTTAAGTAATTAAATAAATAATACATCTAACAGTACAGTAATAGGTTTCACTTTATTTTGATGGTCCCTTTAACATATTCTGTTGACTATAAGTAATGTTGCATCTACATGTCTACTGACTCTCATTAGAGGTTTAGTAGAGTATTAGTAGACTGGTATGGTAAGAATAAGTTGACATGTAGTTGCAATGTTACTTATAGTCAGTAGAATGTCTGTTGGAGGACCATCACAATAAAGAGTTGGCAGATATTAAGTAGTAAGTAGTCTATTTATACGCTAATGAGTTAGTTGACATATAGTTGCAAAGTTACTTACAGTGAACAGAATGTTCAAAACGGACCATCAAAATAAAGTGTTACCCAGTAATATAGTGAGTAGGAAATAATGTAATATTGTAACATAAATTTTGCTCTGCAGACATTCCAGGCCGATATAATGGCTGATTATATATTCTACTATCTCCAGTACGTACAACAACTCTTCACAGCAAAACACCACACATTTCATAAAATCATTCTGAATGTAGGCAATACATCAAACTAAAAGATGTTTTGTCTCATGATGTGTAGGACGTTGCTGACACCACTGCTGGGGCTGACTGTGTGTCTGTGTATACTGAGGTACTGCTGCAAATTCTGCAGGAAAGTCTCAGATACTGACTCAGATCTCGACCTGTCAAACAGCGACCATGTCTATGTGATTCCAAATCCCATTCATGTTAGAGAAGAGAGAGACGAGACAGACTTCCATGGAGATTCTGAGTACACACCACCCCCATATGAGTTAGTGTGTCCACCACCATCATATGCAGAGGTACATCTGATCCGTCTCTGTCTGTCCATCCGTCATCTGTCTGTCTGTCCATCCGTCATCTGTCTGTCTGTCATCTATCTATGTCTGTCTGTCTTTCCGTCCGTCATCTATCGGTCGGTCCATTATCTGTCTGTCCGCCCGTCATCTATCTAGCTGTCTGTCCGTCCGCCATCTATCTGTCTGTCTGTCTGTCTCTTTCTCTGTCTGTATGGTCTGTCATCTACCTATCTGTCTATCCGTTCCTCTGTCTGTCCATCCATTTGTCTGTCCATCATCTATCTGTCTGTCTGTCCATCATCTATCTGTCTGTCTGTCTGTCTCTTTCTCTGTCTGTATGGTCTGTCATCTACCTATCTGTCTATCCGTTCCTCTGTCTGTCCATCCATTTGTCTGTCTATCCGTCTGTCCGTCCGTCCGCCTGCCTGCCAGAAAAGAAAACAGCTCGGCTGGTCTCCCAGTCTGTTGGCTGGTTTTAGCATTTTTCAGCTGGTTAGATGTGGACACTAGCTTGAACCAGCTTAGGACAGTTTTGGCTGGTTTTATCTACAGAATGTAAATCTCTATGTTGAAATGCTGTTTTTAACTTTTAATCATTATTTGTTTTACAGGCCAGCTTTAAATTAGATATTTCTGATGTTCGGCTGACTCCAGACTCAGAGATGGAGGCGTCCTACATGCCTCCTCCACCATACAGCCCACCTTTACCATCACAGTCATCCAGCCATCAACAATAGACTAGATGTGTGTGTTAGAATTACCTTAACTAATAGAACTATTACATTTTATCTTTACATATCTGTAAATGAGTTTGTGAAAGTTCATACCAAGAAGACAAAGTCTGACATGATTACTCAACAATCCCACAGGAGGAGCTTTATAGTTTTACGTCAGAGATAATTCTTATCTTAAGAAAGAAAGTTTACTGCTTTTGTGAACCATGACAAGAGGCATGGCTGAAGTTTAACCATATTCTGATCTAATTATGTAAATCCTGAATAACTGGGATAAATTGAAAATTTAAATACACATTAGAAATGTAGATACTAATTTTTTTTTTCAAATTTTTTTTATTAACAATCGCTAGGACCAATTTCTCAATACTTAGGCAACTTTTTTGAAACACTTCACACAGTTCTTCTAACCAACTTTCAGCTTGGCACAGTAGTTAATTTCACATTCAAAATTCTCAAATCAACTCATTCTTCCATAACACTAGCAAAGGTTTTCAACCAACAAGCACACTCATAAAACAATGGCCTAAAAACACTAACAACAGGCAGCATTATACAATGTTTTCTTGTGTAAAAAAATAAAAATAAATGACGACTCTCTCTATTATATTTATAATTCACTGCAATATGTTACATGGTCCATGTTTACATTACAGTACAAAATTATTCCTAAATTCCCCTTTTGTATAGATGGCGATGAAATCGAAATGCTAACATTTGTGTAGGAGTTCAGCTACATCTAATTGTTTTGATAGTATTTCATTTTTTTGATATTGGATATATTTTTGTATGGTATTACTGTAGAAATGTAGCAAATTTCTATCTTATTTAGTTTTGAAAAGAGTATGTAAACATGCAAATTGGCCTGTAGGTTTATAGAGTTTAGATGGTGGTTGTGTCTAAGTGATAAAACAATAATTGTAATTTAAAAAGTAGTCATTGAATGCATTTTGTGCCAAAGCGGTGATAAATGATCCACAGTTTAGCCGACATAGACCGATGTTGAGCTCTCTGTGTGAAGAGTTTTGAAGAAGTGACTTAAGTATTGAGAAACGGTCCTTGTGATTTATTCCAGGACTAAACATGCTGTGCTTTCTCCTTATTAATTATTGTTCTGTTGTTTTATTCTTTATCTTGAATGTCTGACTGCATAAAATACCCGTACTGTAACATATTTAAACTTTTTTTGACACACAAATGATGCTGGACTTCTGTAGCTGAACTAGTGTTAAACTGCTATATAAAAAAATACTACCTCAGGAAGTGAGAAGACGAGAATAGATGTATTGTGGGTAATGATGCTGCATATTAGCTCCACTGAATATTTTGAGATGTGTTTTGAAGTATCATCGGTAAGACGAGGTCAGCTCAATGCTCCCCGTTTTCCAATTTGAATGTACAGCTGCTTTTCAATAAAACATTGAAGTTTCTATGGAAATTGTGTACACAAGTACTATTCTTTTTCTAGTACTCTCATTGAATATGATGCTTGATTTGTGAAACACAAACAAACCATCAGCCTGTGATGGACTGGCCACCTGTCCAGGGTGTCCCATGCCTTCGAACGCTGGGAAATTTGCTATACCAAACCTCCTGTACATCCCCCACTCATAAAATCTCCAAGAATTTGGAGAAGAAAAAAAAAAGAAAAACACACAAATGAGTACACCATGTATTTAGAGCATCTACAAATGATTTTCTATAATGTGATATACCAGTAATTAAAGACCCGTATTATATAGAGTTTGTGGAAATTGTTGTCTGTTGTAAAAAGCTTAAATACATAAACACATTTTAAATGCCATTTTAAATCAACGTAATTTTGAAAAAGTAAACCACAAACACACACGTTTGTGTACATACATTGCATAGGCTTCTATTGTTTTTATATATAGCTAGCTATCGCCAGTAATATGATAGGCAATTTCAGAGAAGCGTCTCCAGCTGCCTCCAAAACACATGAACGCGCACAGCAGTCTGGCGTTAAATTACCTTAAAGCACATAACATTACAATAATAATGAAAGTAAACAACTTACAGAGCTCTTATGCTGCGTTCCAGAAAAGTTGGGACGTGGGGATATCCCAAATTTCCCACTTCAGACCTCAGTGAGTTCCAGGCAATCCAGGCACATTCACGTTGACCATATGACGTCGCCACCACACAATGAGAGCATATCATGTTTTGTGTCAACTATGGCAAAAACAAGATAAAATCGCTTCGAAAACAGCAGACGAAAAGCAAAAAATAAGGCATATTACATTAACTTAATGTCTAATGTTAAAGTTTGTTCTTACGTTTATGCTCATTGGAACCAGGACTTGCCGACATCTTGAAAGTGACGTCAAATGACGCGACTCGGGGGTGCTCGATGTACCCAGAGTTCGCACGCCGAATGCCCGACTTTGAGTGGCGTTCCAGACGTTGTATCATAGAAGGAGGAATAATCCAAATTCCTATCTGTCTGGAACACAACAAGCTTGTTCGACTTTAAATGCGATAAATGCTATTTACACCAAGTAAAAAAATAGCGATAAATGCCATTTACACCGTGTTAATAGAACTGGTTCCCTTTTGAGAGTACTCTCGTATTGCGTAAGTTTAGCTTATGCTTATGGGGAAATTCCTATTTCTCGAGAATATGAAGCCAAAAATTATCCTTATAATTGATATAATGTAAACCGCAGTGCAGCTGCACAGCAGACCCAGACAGAGCATACTGGAGCGCTGATTGGCTGTGCTGCGACAACTGCACGAACCTATGGCGAGGCGGCTGAGGCGTGCACCGATCGGTTCGCTTTGCGCCCAAAAGCATGTCTAGACACTGCTAAATTTAGCATATTTAAGCTATAAAAGCCCATGCAATGCCAACGGTAGTGATGACTGGTCGGGCTCGATCGCGGACCCCACTCCCTCTACCTTTGCTAGTTCCAGTGGTGTCAGAGCCAACATCGACTCTGAACTCATTCGCCTGCTGACCAGGGCCGTGGACGACCTCGGGCTTGCGTGGTCTCAACCTTAGGAACCCACACGAAGCAGGCTGGATGAGTGGTTTTTGCAAGGCCGCCGTCAGGCCACCCCACAAAGACCCGCCCCCTTCTTCCCTGAGGTACACGACGAGTTGACAAAATCATGAAAGGCGACATATTCAGCTCATTTGAAATCCTCATCCTCGGCCCTTCACACGATGGCGGTGCTCCAAGTGTTTTAGGCCAAACTTCTCCGCTCTCTGGATGAGTCTGTCTCTGATCCGGAATCGTTTAAGGACCTGCGCAGCGCCACTGACCTGGCCCTGCGCGCAACAAAAACCACTGCCCAGGTGATTGGTAGGAACATGGCGAACCTGACGATACGGGAGCGCCACCTCTGGTTAACCCTGATGGAGATGAAGGACGCGGATAAAACCGCCTTCTTGGATTCTCCCGTCTCCTCCACCGGCCTGTTTGGCCCAGCTGTGAAAGGGTTCGCTGAGCGCTTCACCGAAGCACAGAAGGCGTCGCAGGCTATGCGCCATTTTCTGCCGAAACGCTCCAGCTCTGCTTCGGGCCGCCATTCCAAAGCTCCGCCCCCTCAGCCTCCTAAAGCAGCACCACCAGTCTTCCCGCCTTGTCCAGCTGCGAGACCACGCCGTCGTTTGCGCTCCGCGAACCGCTATAGGCTGCCAGAGCGAAGGGGACCACGACCCAAGGTTGCGCTAAACCCCGAGCCTCCAAAGTCTTCCTAACCACAGGAAGAAAGTGGTTAAGTCCCGCCGAGGCTGGACTACCACAAACTCTCATCTCGCTTCTCCCAGCCCTCTCTACTCAGGTGACTGGAGATGTCTTTTTCACAGCCAACGAGCCTGCTGCAAAGCACACTCGCCTGTACGCAAATGGCGTTTAAACGGCGACCCAAATAATTCACAGAAAGATTTCCTCTGCCCAATCAGAGGTGCAGTTGGTAACTCACAGGTCTAGAATGTCTGGGTCTCAAGATCAACACTACCAAGTTCCTTCTGGGAACAGTTATAGGCTCAATACAGATGAGAGCGGCGCATGTGCCAGGCATTATGAACCAGGGTCCGGATATGCTATCCAGAGACAACATTCCCCCAGGGGAATGGTCTCGTCACCCACAAATGGTTCAGCCGATTTGGAGCATCTTCGGCAAGGCGGAAATCGATCTTTTCGCCTCAGGAGACAATGCTCATTGCCCAACATTTCTCTCAAAGCATAGGGATGCGCTGGCCCATGACTGGCCCAGCCGCCCGCTGTATGCTTTTCCTCCGATTGCGATGTTGCCTCAGGTCATTAAACGAATCAGAGAGAGCAAGTGTGCAGTGCTTTTAATAGCTCCTCTCTGGTGGAACCAACTGTGGTTCTCCGAGCTCATTCAGCTGCTAGAAACAGCCCCATGACCAATACCGCGGAACCTCCCTGAAGGGGTGCTGAATACTATCTCTGAAGCTAGAGCGCCCTCTACCAGGCGGCTTTATGCTCTAAAATGGTCAGTGTTAACTTATCACCGGTCTGGTGTTAAATCCTATACCATAAGGAAGATGTATAACATAAACATATGTTCTAACATATTCTATACTATAAGGCCCGATTTATCTAAGTCCATATACAAAGTATATCATTCTATAACATAAGGCCCGACTCTGTCCGGTCTAGTTCCTATAATTATATGACAGGAATATTTCCTGCATATACCCTTATGTGAGGCTCACTGCTCGTTGGCCTCTTATTGGGTCTCATACTTTAGTCTGCTATGGGCCTCGGGCTCTCGCACTCAGGCCATAGTGCAGGGCGAAGTTTTAAATTGGGTTCCCATAAGCGCAAGCTAAACTTACGCAATACGAGAGCACTCTTGAAAGGGAACTTCTCGGTTACTAACGTAACCTCGGTTCCCTGAGAGTAGGGAACGAGTATTGCGTAACCCACCGTGATGAGGGGATCGCTTCAGTTGATTTTACCTGAATCCTATGCCATTGCATGGGCTTTTATAGCTTAAATATGCTAAATTTAGCAGTGTCTAGACGTGCTTTTGGGCGCAAAGCGACCCAATCGGTGCACGCCTAAGCCACCTCGCCATAGGTTCGTGCAGCGTTCCAGTACGCTCTGCCTGGATCTGCTGTGCAGCTGCACTGTGTTTTACATTATATAAATTATAAGAAAAATTTTTGGCTTCATGTTCTCGAGAAATAGGAATTTCCCCATAAGCGTAAGCTAAACTTACGTAATATTCGTTCCCTACTCTCAGGTAACCGAGGTTACGTTAGTAACCGAGAATATTCTATTTACACTAAGTGAAAATAACAGTTTCTTAGCGATAGATGATATTTACACTAAGTGCAAATAGCTGTAGATGCTATTTACTAAGTGAAATAACATACTGTGAAAATAGTGATATATTCTATTTACACCATGTAAACCTAGCAGTTATTTGCAATGTGTAAATAGTAATTAGATGCCATTTATACTTTATTTTGACAGAGACATACTATTTGCACCTCAGTATTGTTGTACATTAACAGGATGAATGTGTAAATGATTATATTTATTAAAATGATTAAAGGGGGGGTGAAACACTCAGTTTCAGTCAATCTCATGTCAATCTTGAGTACCTATAGAGTAGTATTGCATCCTTCATATCTCCGAAAAGTCTTTAGTTTTATTATATTTATAAAAGAAAGATACGCAGTACCGAGTCTTTCCGAATAAAACCGAGCGGCTGGAGGCGTATCGTGTGGGCGGAGCTAAAAAACCATGAGCGCGCTCAGCTATTGTGTTGAGAGCGTCTGAAAGCTGTGACATAAACGAATAAACGTTGTCCTAAATAAACATGGCTATCAATCAGATTCAGCCATACATATATGATCCAGAATCTGATCCGGAGGCTGAAACTGAACAAGGAGCAGCATCAAGGACTACAGCAGTCAGCCTCTATGTGGCATGTACTGTAACTGTATTTGCTTAGCGGCTTGTCATGCGCGAGTTTTACAACATTTGTGTGCGTTTACTCGTGGTTTATGAGGACATGATTTGGTTTATGGACTACTGTATTCGATTTAACGTTAGCAGTAGCAAGCGGAACGGTTTTGCACGTCAGACTAGTGCGGGTTTACATAGAAAAACAATGGAATAGTAACGTTAGCGCATTTGAATGAAGAAGCGCGCTTTGTGTGAACGGCCCCTAGGTTTAAAATGAAAACATTAATTTAGTTCAACATATTTTCCCACTCTTTGTGTATTGTTGTTTTGAGTGGTTTTACAATAAACAAACATACACCTATAGTGATCAGCTAAACAAATGTAGTTAAACACACACCATACATCGCATGCTCCATTGATAAATGAACTATACGTGATCATGTTGTTTATTTGATGTGCACTTACGCGCCGATAGCCAACAACACAAAGACATTTGAAGCAGATTTACTCACCGCCTGCGGTTACAACGCACGACCGTGAACCTTTATCGTTGGGACCACTCCATCTTTCAGCATTAGACCAGCTACAAATCCGGCGTCGAACTGGGCCTTGTTTATAAAAACAATCATCGCCGAAATGTAGGGAACAAACAAAAACACTTGCACAACTCCGTTGCTGCTCCAGAAAAACAAACTCCATCCACTGTCCCATTTACACTAGGTTCTTTGGAAAGCTGCACAGGGTTGTCTTGCCCTGACAACCAAAAACACACTTCTGTGGTGACATTGTTGATTTCGTGAAGTCCTGTGACTGCAGTGCAGCCGGCTTCCCTAAAGCCGAGCAAAGCGAGTTAATGGGCGTGCATTTGCTCTCTTGCTCTGGTCGCGCGCGCGCCCTTCCGGGAGAAGAGCCCGTACTGCCCGTACAAGGACATTCCGCCCTTGTTGACGTCACGCAGACCCATACTCGAAAAAAACTTTCCGAAACCTGTGAGAAACCGGAAGTAGTATTTTTGCCACAGAAATACTCCATCAAGCGTCCAACTTATTTTTTGAAACTTTGTCCATGTTTAGCATGGGAATCCAAGTCTTTAAAAGTGTAAAAAGCTCAGTATGCATGAAACAGCATTTCCTATGTAATAGGAAAAGGGAGAAGAGCGAGCTCTGCAAAAGGCGGATTCGAACCCCGGTCGCTCGCATCAAAACCTAGGTTTCAGAGCCTTATGCATTACTGACTACACCACTGAAGACCTTAAAACATTTGTGTCCTTTCAAAATCTTTTGGACCTCACAAGTACACTATGGGTGTGTCTCAGCTCCCTAGTTCAGTAGTCAGGGCACTGATCAGGAAATCAGTCAATAGGCTCACTCCCTGATCAGTGCCCTGACTACTGAACTAGGGAGCTAATTGAGACACACCCTATATTGCCAAAAGTATCATTGAATTATTTAATTCAGGTGTTCCAATCACTTTCATGGCCACAGGTGTATAAAATCAAGCACCTAGGCATGCAGACTGCTTCTACAAACATTTGTGAAAGAATGGGTTGCTCTCAGGAGCTCAGTGAATTCAAGTGTGGTACCGTGATAGGTTCATTTGTGAAATTTCCTCACTACTAAATATTTCACGGTCAACTGTTAGTGGTAGCCACGTAAAATCACAGAGCGGGGTCAGCGCATGCTGAAGTTGCCAACTTTCTGTAGAGTCAATAGCTACAGACCTCCAAACTTCGTGTGGCCTTCAGATTAGCTCAAGAACAGTGCGTAGAGAGCTTCATGGAATGGGTTTCCATAGCCGAGCAGCTGCATCCAAGCCTTACATCACCAAGTGCAATGCAAAGCATCGGATGCAGTGGTGTAAAGCACGGCGCTCTAGAGCAGTGGAGACGTGTTCTCTGGAGTGACGAATCACGCTTCTCTGTCTGGCAATCCGAGTGTGGATTTGGCGGTTGCAAGGAGAACGGTACTTGCCTGACTGCATTGTGCCAAGTTTAAAGTTTGGTGGAGGGGGGATTACGGTGTGGGGTTGTTTTTCAAGGGTTGGTCTTGGCCCCTTGGTTCCAGTGAAAGGAACTCTTAATGCTTCAGCATACCAAGACATTTTGGACATTTTCATGCTCCCAACTTTGTGGGAACAGTTTGGGGATGGCCTCTTCCTGTTCCAACATGACTGCGCACCAGTGCACAAAGCAAGGTCCATAAAGACATGGATGAGCGAGTTTGGTGTGGAGGAACTTGACTGGCCTGAGTCCTGACCTCAACCCGATAGAACACCTTTGGGATGAATTAGAGCGGAGACTGCAAGCCAGGCCTTCTCGTCCAACATCAGTGCCTGACCTCACAAATGCGCTTCTAGAAGTAAAAAATTCCCTAAACCCTGTGGAAAGCCTTCCCAGAAGAGTTGAAGCTGTTATAGCTGCAAAGGGTGGGCCAACTCCATATTAAACCCTAAAGATTAAGAATGGGATGCCATTAAAGTTCATGTGCATGTAAAGGCAGGCGTCTTTAGACACAATATAGTGTACAGTCAAACCTGTACACTCATAGATGCACGCAATTACACTGTTTTGTTGGCTATATTTACTGAACCTGGTTAAAATGTTTAATTATTAAATTAATCATAATTAAATGAAAGTAGCTTTTAAGTTGCATTAATATGTGGTTTATTTAAAATAATCAATTTTAATTCAATGAATAGTAATAGCAATTGTACACTCACCTAAAGGATTATTAGGAACACCTGTTCAATTTCTCATTAATGCAATTATCTAATCAACCAATCACATGGCAGTTGCTTCAATGCATTTAGTGGTGTGGTCCTGGTCAAGACAATCTCCTGAACTCCAAACTGAATGTCAGAATAGGAAAGAAAGGTGATTTAAGCAATTTTGAGCGTGGCATGGTTGTTGGTGCCAGACGGGCCGGTCTGAGTATTTCACAATCTGCTCAGTTACTGGGATTTCACGCACAACCATTTCTAGAGTTTACAAAGAATGGTGTGAAAAGGGAAAAACATCCAGTATGCGGCAGTCCTGTGGGCGAAAATGCCTTGTTGATGCTAGAGGTCAGAGGAGAATGGGCCAACTTATTCAAGCTGATAGAAGAGCAACTTTGACTGAAATAACCACTCGTTACAACCAAGGTATGCAGCAAAGCATTTGCGAAGCCACAACACGCACAACCTTGAGGCGGATGGGCTACAACAGCAGAAGACCCCACCGGGTACCACTCATCTCCACTACAAATAGGAAAAAGAGGCTACAATTTGCACGAGCTCACCAAAATTGGACAGTTGAAGACTGGAAAAATGTTGCCTGGTCTGATGAGTCTCGATTTATGTTGAGACATTCAGATGGTAGAGTCAGAATTTGGCGTAAACAGAATGAGAACATGGATCCATCATGCCTTGTTACCACTGTGCAGGCTGGTGGTGGTGGTGTAATAGTGTGGGGGATGTTTTCTTGGCACACTTTAGGCCCCTTAGTGCCAATTGGGCATCGTTTAAATGCCACGGCCTACCTGAGCATTGTTTCTGACCATGTCCATCCCTTTATGACCACCATGTACCCATCCTCTGATGGCTACTTCCAGCAGGATAATGCACCATGTCACAAAGCTCGAATCATTTCAAATTGGTTTCTTGAACATGACAATGAGTTCACTGTACTAAAATGGCCCCCACAGTCACCAGATCTCAACCCAATAGAGCATCTTTGGGATGTGGTGGAACGGGAGCTTCGTGCCCTGGATGTGCATCCCACAAATCTCCATCAACTGCAAGATGCTATCCTATCAATATGGGCCAACATTTCTAAAGAATGCTTTCAGCACCTTGTTGAATCAATGCCACGTAGAATTAAGGCCGTTCTGAAGGCGAAAGGGGGTCAAACACAGTATTAGTATGGTGTTCCTAATAATCCTTTAGGTGAGTGTATATAATTTCTTCATTGTGATACATATGCACTGCATTTTTGCAAACTCTAAATATTAGCATATTACATGGCTGCTTGCCAAATAAATAAATGGACATGAATTATTGATTTGAGTTGATATTATTTTATTATGTGAGAAGAAAGAGTGTGGAGTGATACGAGAGAAACTAGTACATCTGTACAATCACTTTTCTTGGGGCAACTATCAATGATATAGTTTTGAGTCATTATAGAAAAATATATGACTGCAGAACACTGCGATTCATCGGTCACAGTGAAGTATTCTAGAATTCTTGGGATGGAATAATAAAATTTGAATCTTTGAACCTTTTATAATGCATACAGTCTAATCCATTTCAAACCACATATTTTGTGAAAATATTTGGCTGTTGTTTTCTAAACTGAAACGGATTTTATACTAACAAATGTTACAATAAAAGACTAACAAATCAGAACATGCAGGAGAATATGACACAACCGTAAACACGTCAAAACACTCTTAAATTCTGCTTTTAATACATCAAAACTAAACAATCCCTGCAAAACACTACGTAATCATATAGCATTGATACATCCAATGTGATTCTGAATATCTTCATTGTAGGGTGCTAAAACATATTCTACAGTTTCTATACAAATATACAGCCCTACTCTCACAGGAATAACAAACATACAGCACTGTACAGAACTCCTTTAAAACAAATACAGATATACAGATCAGTTTCGTTTCTTTACAAAATAATAAACTAGCTTTGTATTGTCATGATTTTTTGTGCAAAAATCTAAAGAACAGGCAAGTTCACATAGATTACAGCAGTTAACTAGACTCCTAGCCACTGTGAGAAACGTGGACCGAAGAACCTAACTGGCGAATTGCTCTCAGAAGACCCAGCTGACAGGAACCCACTGGTGTTCTGTGTTGAGTCTGTCTAGTGCCCTCTTGAGGTTGCGGTACGCTCCATCTAGGTTATCGTTCACAATGCTCAGGTCAAAATAGTGACTGTACGCCCTCTGGATCCTTTCGCTCTCGTCCACCGTCCGTTTGAGTTCTGAGTCCTAGAGAGAGACCAATATAGTCAACATTGAGGGAACTAAGAATTCTCTGGATTCTAAGTTTTCCCCTTTTTTCTAGATGGTAATGAAATTGAAGGACTAACATCTGTGTAGGTGTTCAGCTACATCTAATTGCTTTGATTGCATTTGATTTTTTAGATTTGGAATATATTTCTATATGGTATTATTGTAGAAATGTAGCAAATGACTTTTAACTTAAGTTTAAAAATTTTGAAAGAGTATGTAAAAATGCAAATTGTATATAGAGTTTTGGCAGTGTTGTGTTTAAGTGAGAAAAAAATTCATGTAATTTGAAAGACGTACTAGTCATTGCATGCATTTTGTGCAAAAGCAATGATAAATAATCCACATTTTAGCCCACATAGACTGCTGTTATGCAAAAAACTGTAAAGAAAGAAATTACCGTCATCTGTTTAGTCACAACACCAGCCTCAATGGCAGATCTGTTCATGTCTTTCAGAACCTCAAAGTTTGGGGCTTCGATGAATACCACATATGGAAGAAACTCGGCTGTTCGGAGAACTTTGAGCGCCTGTAGAAGAACAATTTATGAAATGAAAAGTATATTAAATGGGGTGATAACTATAAATGTAATATTTATTTGCATTGCTGGAAAATTTCCCCATAGACTTCCACTGAAAGTACTTTACAATACATACAATCAGCATCATGCATTAGTTGTATCCAGCCTAGAATATTCATTGTAAATAGGATGTAGAGCATTTCAAAGGGCACCTGCGGATTGACATCCAGAATGCAAATCTTGCCGGAGTCCACGACCTCATGGATGGAGTCGATCTTGGTGCCGTACAGGTTTCCATCATATTCCCCGTGTTCCAGAAAACGGCCATATTTAATGTCAGCTTCCATCTCACTGCGAGACATAAACAGGTACATCTGCCCCTCCTTCTCATCCACCTTGGGCTTACGAGATGTGTCTGCCCACAGGGATAAAAAGGGCCAGGTTTACATTAGCAGTGCAAATAATATGATTTATGCAAACCAGTATATTCTATTTCCTAATAAGTTAATTTGAATATTTTACTGTAATTTGTAACTTTAGTGAGGATTGTTTAGTGTAACTCTCCTCCCAGAGTTAGATAAGTCCATACATACCTTTTTTATCTCCGTGCGTGCCATAACTCTGTCTGACGCACCCACCGCTAGCCTAGCTTAGCACAAAGACTGGAGGTAAATGGCTCCAGCCAGCCTACTGCTCAGTAAGTGACAAAATAACGCCAACATTTTCCTATTTACATGTTGTGATGTGTATAGTTACATCGTGTACTAAGACTGACGGAAAATGAAAAGTTGCAATTTTCTAGACCAATATGGCTAGGAACTACACTCTCATTCCTGCATAATAATCAGGGAACTTTGCTGCTGTACCATGAGTGCAGCAGGCGCAATGATATTACGCAGCGCCTAAAATAGGCTAACTTCTGTCAACATAACCTATGTGACAACCTGCTTGCACAGAGAGCATGCTGGGGACTATTTTCAGGCGCTGCGTAATATCATTGCGCCGCTGCACCCATTCTCAAGTTCCCTGATTATTACGCAAGAATGAGAGTGTAGTTCCTAGCCATATCGGTCTAGAAAATTGCAACTTTTCATTTTCCGTCGGTCTTAGTACATGACGTAACTATACACATCACAACATGTAAATAGGAAAATCTTGCCGTTATTTTGTCACTTATTGAGCAGTAGGCTAGCTGAAGCCGTTTACCTCCAGTCTTTGTACTAAGCTAGGCTAGCGGTGGGTGCGTCAGACAGAGTTATGGCACGCACGGAGATAAAAAAGGTATGTATGGACTTATCTAACTCTGGGGGATACGGTGAATAAGCTAAAGTCCCAAAATGTCGGCGTGTTCCTTTAACTGTGTCCAACATGAAGCCAACTTAAAAGGAGAGTTTACAGAAAAATGAAAATTCTGTCATCAATCACTCTCAAGTCGTTCCAAATCCATAAGACTTTCGTTCATCTTCAGAACACAAATGAAGATCTTTTTTATGAAATCTGAGAGATATTCCTTTCCCTACACTGAAAGTCTATTCACCCAAAACTCTTAAGCTTCAAAACATTCATGAAGAGATCGTAAAATAATCAAGTGGTCTTCTGAAGAGACATGATTGCTTTATATGATGAACAGATTTAATTTAGGTCAGTTTTGGGTGAATAGACTTTCAATGGAGGGACAGAAATCTCTCAGATTTCATTAAAATATCATAATTTGTGATCCGAAGATGAACAAAAGTCTTATGGGTTTTAAACGACATGAGGGTAAGTAAATAATGACAGTTATTAATTATATATAAAATTATATATTTTTCAATATATAAATATTGAATCAAAATTATAAATATGTACTGACAGGGTGTTGTGGTTCCATAGCGATGCGGGTCCGACACCAAAAGCTTATTTTTCAAGCTGCGGCGGCCCACACCCTGAGCTCCAATAAGAACCAGCGTCTTTCTGCGGAATGGAGGCACCTTGGCCACTTCCTCGTAGATCCTCAACTCATGTCGGTCAAACTCTGGTAAAGTGAAAACATCTCATCTTTTGTTAGTCTGATTTAGTCGCTATAACCATATTTATTATTTGTCAGTTCCAGTTCAGTTTTATGGAGGTTCCATGTATTGTAGTTCTCATTTTCTTTGAGTAAACCAAATGTATTTCCATTTATGAACTTGAAGCATCTTTCCTGAAATGGAACTGACTGCAAACTCATCACAAATGATTTTAGCATGAAACAAACTCATAAAACTGACTTCAACCACAACAACAATCACAATAGAGATCAAGAATATGACACATGCGCATCCGTTGCACTGGACAGATGGAGCAGTCATCTTTACCAGCGTTCTTGGTGGTCAAGTACATCATCTTCTTCTTCTTCTTACCCCCCATCCCTGCACACAGAGCCCCTGCGGACATCAGCACACATCCTGGTAGTATAGACACACACAGCATGACTCCTGTCTACTGCAGGAGTCAAACACATTTAACCTCAGGCCACACTTATCAAACCTTTCAGTTCGTTCTAATGTCATTGCCCAGTGCACACAGAAAAATAACAGCATACAGGTTTGGAATGACATGAGGATGCATAAATAATGGCCTATTCCTATCATTAACACCAGAGCATTCTGCTTTACCACGCTGATCTTCCCCCAGGGAGCGCTACTCTCAGTTCAGCGTCGCCTCAGGCTGTTAGCAGATGATTTAAAATCTTGACTTGAAGTCATGTTAGAGACAGTCTATGGAAAGATATTAATGTCTTATTTTCTCATAATTTATGATATCATGAGAATGAGCTCATGCTCGAGGAGGAAAGAACACCTTTTATTCAAAGGTCCAAACTGAGCAAAAATAACTAATTTGGTGCAGATATTGTTATTTATATGGAGATATAATTGTAAGATAAAATTCTGATAGCTTTAGCATGTATTAATGAGGTCTTTATAACAGTATTGCAGACTATGTGCATAAAATGCATATAAATATCAGTCACTCTATATTGTGCAAAAATGTCTTCCTAAGAATATATTTAAATGCTTTTATGATCATAGCTCTGTAGTTTTAATTGTGGGGGGCAAAACATACAGTATAATGCATTGCAAAACATATTTTAACACTATTTTTCTGAAATTGATGCATGGATAATCAAATAAACCTAAGTTGCTTCAGTCCAGTAAATGTTCATCTTGAAGTATATAATAATGATATAAAAGTGAATCTTGCATTTATTTTATAAAAATCATTAAAGATTTTACAGCAAAAAGACGTGTACCACAACCTGATGGTGGGCATTTTTATAATTATAATAAAAGGTCTTTTACTTGCTAAAAAGTATCAACTATCAGTCAGATGACAGATGGCATGTAAAAGATTGTGTACAACAGGTTTTAGAAATTCATGTATGGAATATGATACAGTAGGCTTTATAGGGTCACTAGACATTTTTTGACAGCTACATTTATGTACAAAGTACATATAAAACAATCACAAGTCGTAAGCTGAATGTGATAATATACTATAAACTAGCATTTAAAAAGTTTGGGGTCTGTAAGATCTTTTTATGTTTTTGAAAGAAGTCTCTTATGCTCACAATGATTACATCACAAATACAGTAAAATGAGTAATATTGTGAAATATTATTACAAATTGAAATAACTGTTTTCTATTTGAATATATTTTCAAATGTAATTTATTCCTGTGATTCAAAGCTGAATTTTCAGCATCATTACTCCAGTCTTCAGTGTTACATGATCCTTCAGAAATCATTCTAATATGATGATTTATTATGCTTATCAATGTAAAAAAAAACAAAAAAAACAGCTGTCACAGGAATAAATTTCATTTTTAAATAAATTAAAATAAAGGAGTTATTTTAAACTGATATTGTAAATGATATCATAAAATAAGCGGGGCAGCCTGAAATCTGCCCCAATGGCTTTGAATTAGTGCACGCTGCAGTTATATTTTTCACCACAGATTTACTTTGGAAATTTGTGGGGCGCTGGGAGAGCTTGGGAGGGCTCTGAGACCGGCTGCCCCGCTTAGTATCATGATACATGCCTGCCGAATTCATGTGCTAAATTTGAATATATCCTGCTAACTTTACGTCTTAAAATTGCCTGAAAAATATATTTTGCAGAATGCTGAACACATTTACAATTTATTATTAATTTAGTGTATAGAGGTCTATATTTGGATGAATATTTTGCCCTTACAGATTACATCTGCCCTTACAGATGAGCCGCGGCGGACACTCTGTCTAGAGAGAATGGGAGCGCCTTGCTTATTATAAACCCATCCAAACGGATCTGCACCAGGCCCATTTTTGCCATAACGCACCACCCAGCATACCCGGTTGAAAAAGTCACTGCTCGCCACTGATGTACAAACAAAAAAAATGCATACTTCTACATAAGAAATATTCCAGTACATATATATATATTCTGTAGTGCCCAGTGTCCTACCTGTGCTAGTGAGCTCCAGGTCTCTCTTTACAAATGCTTTTCTCTTCTCCTCTAGCAGCTGACTGGGGATCAGCCCTGCACTGCCCCCTTCCAGATGACATGCCTACAGGTGAGACCAGAGTCAAGGTAAGACCACCATACAGAGCTTAAGGGTCATGGCTATATCTTCACACACACACACATGTTGGGTTTCCATGTTGTATGGGGACTTTCCATAGACGTAATGGTTTTTATACTGTACAAACTGTATATTCTGTTCCCCTACACTAACCCTACCCCTAAACCTACCTATCACGTAAAAATTTCTACTATTTTAGATTTTCAAAAAATATCATTCTGTATGATTTATAAGCTTATTTCCTCATAGGGACCAAACAAATGTCACCAGAAGGATAAAAAATTACGGGTATTGCCATTTTTGTGGGGACATTTGGTCCAGGGATTACCAGGGCACACACACCTGCCACCAGTTGGGGTCCTCCTGGTTGAAGATCTGAAGGATGTCTCCACTGCTGAATTTGAGTCCAGCTTCTTTACATGGGATCAGGTTGTCATGAGTGGGGTCATAGTCAAAGTGACACTTTACAAAGGCCTGTAGACAGAGAGAGCGGGAGAAAGATAGACATACAGTAAAACATAGAAACACATTGTTCTTATTACTGAGTATGTCCATCCATCAGAGTGTCATACTGTCAGCCTGTTGAAAACTTTAGTGGCACTTCCACAGTTAGCTATTCTTTACTGTCATCACCGGCTGACTGCAGAGTTCTGTGTGTATGTGTAGAATGAATGTAGGTGGACATATTTGTATCTCTAACATAAACATACACTCACTAATAATCAACTTCAGGCACTTTTATGGTCATTTCATTTTTATGCTGATTTTAGGTTGATTGATTTGAGGTTTTTGTCACATGAAGGTCAGAATAAAACTCTTAGAAACTTTCATTTTTTTCCTACTTGTCAAATGTCTTTTATGTGTATATTTTATGGTTTTACTCTTGTCCAGACTCAGATTTTCAATCTTAAAACAGGAAAAAACATACATACATCTCAAAATATGAATTAATACTAATTATTTTACTAATCCTATAATACAATACTAATTACTATTTAATGCTAATTATTACTTAATAGTTAATAATTTGACTACTTGAAAAAAATATGAACTAAAAATGTTTTACACAAATTACACCTCTCCCTCAGATGTGCCACCATCACAAGCAACAATTTTGTTCCAATGAAGTTTTTTTCCAAACTGCTTATTAAAAAAGTTTTTTTTTTTTTTTCTTAGACAAGCTGACACAGTGTCAGCTTGAGATGAAATATGAAGTGTTTGGGGAAAAAAGTTCAATATCACAGACATTTTTACTGCTCATTATTTGCAATTTTGAATACAAATGCTAACCCTTGTAAAAAAAAATTCTTAAACATACTTTAAAGAACAGTTTAAGTGCACATTCGATTCAATTAAGCACACTTAAGGTGCAATGTGTAAATTTTAGCTGCATCTAGCAGTGAGGTTGCGAATTGCAACCGCCCACCACTCGCCCCTCCCTTTCGAAGCACATAGAGAAGCTACGGTGGCCGACACAGGACAAAGATGTCGTCGTCTGAGACAGCAGAGAGTAGCTAGCGCTCTGTAGAGCAGTTTGTCCATTTGCTCTTACTGTAGAAACATGGCGGCGCAAAATGGCGACTTCACTGTAAGGGGACCCGCAGTGTATGAAGATAGAAATGGCTCATTCTAAGGTAATAAAAACATAACAGTTCATTATGTAATGTCTTTATACACCACTGAAAACATAGTTATGTATATTATATTGCATTTCTGTCAATAGATCCTCATAAATACTACACACTGCACCTACTTAAGAAAACTAGCAAGAAAACATTAAAAGTTACCTTTATATTCACATGATGCATTTTAAAGCACTTACAATATGAGGGTGAGTAAATTATGACAGGATTTTTATTTTGGTTAAACTATCCCTTTAAGACGAATCTTAGCGTAAGAGCCAAAACCCTGTTGTCATGGCAACTGTACTCACCTGCAGTCCAGTGGAATGTTGCTATTAGATGCTGGAACTTCAATGTCACAGAAAATATGTCTGGATTACATCATTCAAACAGTCAACAACAAGCATACTCGACGCATAACACATGCCAACAATACCATCTGCCATCACAAACACCTACAGCAGCAAATACATGAATATTCCCACCATGTAAGCGTGAATCACATTAGTAACATAACACTGTGATGTCCAGTCCCATATTAGCAGCAGGCACAGGAAGCTGTTCGTATATTTTGGGATCAAATTAAGACAGGCACAGATGGGACACTGTGAATATGGCACCATATGGGCAAACAAACAGAACTTCACTCATTTAATTCTCATTTAATAAGCAGCAAAGATGAAGATCTCTGACATGCAGAATGTGGGTAAGAACCACTGAAAGTGAATAAGGGCAGACTTGAAGACTGTCGGTGTCCCATCTCAATCGCTGGGGTGGCACAGTGTCAAAAACAGGGAGGGCTTTGGCATAATGAACTAACCTCCCAGCATGCTCTGGAGTGGAGACAGGTGCCCAAACCTGGCAGGGCTAACCAAAGTTTGAACTCAAAGATGTCAATTTAGAGGCATGTTGAACCAAGGTCATTACAGTAGATGTTAGTTACATGTGTGTTTGCAGGTTTGTGTCAGCATGTGAGTATCATTTTGGTCCTGTTACATCTGGTATTAACAGCCACCCGGGTGATCCAATTGACCTTATAAATGACTGACTGCCCGAATAGCCAATTGTCTGTCGAGCTTTAAAGCTTACTGAACTGTCAGACACATTCAAACCTCCTTTTTTGGCAAATTCATTTGACTATGGTAAAAGGGTGTGGTTATGTCACATGTAATTTGGACACTAGGGACTAGATTTATGAACAGCTTTGGTCTGGATTTACTAAAGATAAATATTTACAAAAGCTTTACTAGTATTTCCACCATTATTTAACAGCCTTCACCCATTTTACACTTGAAATGCCTGCGATAGTTGCTGCTAGTTGCGCCTAGAGAGAGAGCACACTGTAGAAGAGAGAGAATTTTCTCCACTCATGTTTATTTATTTAGGATGCCCAGGGCCGGCCTGCGGCATAGGCGAAATAGACAAATGCTAGGGGCGCCGCTCATCCATAGGGGCACCCAAATTAGTGTTTTTTTTTTACTAATAGGGTACAACAGAGATAACCACCGCACCGATTTACCACCGCACCGTGGTAAAATGTGTATTTGACTTTATTCTCTTTTCAACCACTAGATGGCACAAAATCCATCTTTTCACTTGCACTTTTCTTAAAGACCCCCCTGTGGTGAAAATCAAGTTTTTAATGTTGTTTGTATGTGGTGTTTTTAATATGCTTTCAGAAAAACCATGTGCAAATTCACAAGTCAACACCATTACTGAGTATTTCCTTAAAACTGCAGTGAAAAAAAAGTCTCAAAAATGTGGTTTGAAATCGCTGGTGTTTCTGACGTCACAAACTACCTGGTAACCAATCATGTCAACGTGTGGGTGAGCTTTTGCATATTGAAAGGTTGGATTCTGAAATCCACTGCCGCTTAAATATACCTATATATATCCAAATTAAATACATAATCAAAGCCTTAATCAATATTTATCCTCCTATATTTTTATGATGATTTCTAATGATTCATTCCAGTTATGATATTACTAAATTAGTAGGACCAATGATTGTTTCTTCCTCTATGTTTTCTAACGTTTGTATTTGGTCTCTGAGTGGTGACTGTGGGGGTTTGTGTGGGGTCTGTTCTAGGGATGTGTGATGTTTTGCTAAACACTTGATTTCAGAACATGTTGTCGTGTGTTTGGATCTTGGAGGTATCACACACCCCTAACCTGACAGGAGTGCAGTAACAGTGTTTGCTCACTTAGCCCGGCTTCCAGATATGAAATATGGATTTGTCTTTCATTTTATTTTATATTTTATTCATTTTATATGATTTCCTTTTACTGAAACACTAAAGAATCAAGATGAATATTGCCTGTACTATTGTCTGTACCTTTCACTGAGAGAAAGCACATGTTATCAGTATGTTTTGGGAAAGAACTGGAGCTCGATCGACTCCAACCTTGGAGAGACTGTGTGTCTGTATATGTGCATAATATTCTGTGTTACAGATCAGTATTGGAGGTGGATTACGGGCATCCAAAGAGATGGGTGGACTTGTTGTTCTGGGCAAGCTGGCGCCTGCTCCAGACCTGGAAGGTCGCTACGTGCATAATTCCGGGGTGAAGACATCAACAAGTGATCTATGGACACGCGAACCTGATTAACTGACAATGTGTGGAAATTTACCATGACTGTTCATTTTCTCTGAGCCAAACAGAATCATTCAACTTGCAGTAATGACGTGGCTAGACCTTGAAAACAGTATAACTGTTGAGGAATTGTATGTACGAAAAGCTGTCTGGTAGAGAGGGAGCGCGGCCTGCAAACTCCTTGTGAGACTTGAAGCTGGCTTCTGCTGATGAAACTGCAAACTATTCTTCAGTACATTTTTCTTTAATTAATTGCACTCCTGACTCTTGGTCTTCATTTTTCACTACTGGTCCTGGGTCCTAAACTGTTACCCTAACAATATCATTAACTATGCTGTGAAGCAGGGGAGTCTCAAGAGAAGCCATACCGGTATATTTTTCAGTTGATATGAAAAATCATGTACATTTAGCAATATAGCGGGTACATTATGTATATGATTTATATTACAATGTTAGGATGAACTATATGCCTATCTCCACAGACGTTTTAAGTTGTTCAAAGCGTTTCTATGGATACTGAGCGATACCTTTGTGCAGCGTTTAAAGTTGACGGAGTGGATCTCTGAGCTGGTGTGAGTGAGTGGAGGTGGGGCTAATTTGCATATTAATGGATCCGGGTATACTAGATGAGGCAAGGGTGTAGAGTTGCATTCAAGCTATTTTAAGGCATGAAGAATTTTTTTTTACAGGAAAAAAACATTAAATATGTAAATTTGGTGAGTTTTAAGGAATAATTATTGACAACAGGGGGACTTTAACAACCACTTTTGATGATGCACATGGAAATTTGACTGATCCTTGAAGCAAAGCAAAGTTGATTCTACGCATATTTGATCTAATATTTTTTGTTTTTTTGTAGATTTATGTTGCAAATGAGAAACGATAAAATGAATGTCTATATTTTGAGACAAAGTTCTTGTTAATGATTTTCAGTTTTGTTCAAGTTAAATATAGCAACAGTTTTTCAATAACAGAAGAATATGTAAAAGTATGGCATTTGGGGTAAAAGGCGCCCCTGCTGTTTGGGCTAAAGGCACAATAATTAACATGATGATAAACAGCTGGCTGACTTTTCCATTTGTTGACATGACATGATTAGATTCAGATGGTAAATATCATGTATCAAAATTAGGTGTCCACCTTAGAGATAATCACCATATTTATAATGAAACCATCATATTTAACAAAATCATAATTACATTGCGGTTCGACATATTAATCTTCCCCTGCCCCAGCAAATGCTTGTAGTAATTCAGAAATAGAAAGGGGCATTAGTTTAGCGTCCGGAATTTGTTGTGTCGCACTGCGCCACATCCACTGTAGACAGCATCACTGAATTTAATGGGTTGCTTTTGTCGCATCATTTATCAAATTGCATAGTAGTTAGATGATACTAGTAACGTTCACTCATTTAAAATAGCTAGCTAGAGTTAACACCAGTTATTTTAACCTTAAACCTTATACGCTGTTCGCATAATGCCGAGTTCACACTGCCCGATTTTAGCCCCGATTTTGACTCGCCGACAGGTTTTGCGAAATCACAGACAAATGCCCGAAATAATGGGCAAATTGGTGCTTGTGCACGTGAGTGACAATCACGCAGTGTGAATTATCATAGGCGCGATCAGAGAGACTCGCCGATGAGTTGCCGACGCCCGTGAGATATTTGGCATGCTAAATATCTGGACCTGTCGGCGATTCATAATCATGCTGTGTGAAATGTGTTCTGACTGAAAATGACATCGGCGATGACCGACAGCCAATGAGAGAGCAAGATACAGTCCAGCGGGAAGTTCAGGGAGGAGTTATAGACCAGAATATCAGTATTTTAATAGATATATTTACAATTATATCAAACAGAAACAAGGCACAAACATTTGCTTGACCAGCCGCAACAGCAGCACATTGCAAAATTATTTATTTACTTCAAACTCTCTTTGTTTGCAGAACACAATCCTTGCTCCCTGTGTCTCCCCAACCATTTCCTCCTCCATAATCTTTTTTCTTTGTCACCTTTTCGCTGTAAATCAGCGCACAGACAATTTGGATCACAAACTTTCTGCAGTTTATCATTTTTAATAACAATTCCAGTCTCGTCTGAGAACTCCGGTCTGACGCACACGTGATCTCACGTTGTTTACTTGTCACATCTCGAGTGTGTTTAGTTGTGAAACTTTTTGCGCACCGGAGTGAGTTGTCGGTGACTCTTCCTACCCCAGATAGTCATGCAGTGTGAAAAGTTAACATAAGTTTTCAGTGTGAAAATCGTGCAGTCTGAACTCGGCATAAGGTGTAAACTCAGGGTTTTTGGGGTTGAATAAAATTTTGTGACATGATCATGTCATTATTTTAAAACCATGTAATATAATGTATAATTTTGTATTAATGTTTTTACTCTAAAAATTTTCAGATTTAGGGGGGAGGGTATATTTAAAAAAATGTAGCTGCCTAAATTAGTAATGATTTTTATATATGGGTTTATTTAAAATAGCAACATTTTATGTAAAATTCACTTTAAAGAAGATCTACATTTCTCAGTTTCATTCATGGTGATAACATGATAAATGTGCCATAGTTTAGGGGAAGATTGCTGCCAGAAAACTTTATTCTACTGGAAAACTTTATTCTAGAGAAGTGCTTAAAGAATACAGTTTTGTTCATGAATGCTAGATGTAATTACTCTTGATTTTGGTGTTTGGGCTATAATGTGGCTTAGGTGCTATTTTTGTATAGTTTCACCATCATCAGATTTTTTTAATTTCTTTTTAATAATATAATGTAACACCCAATGGTCACATATATACTCCTCTTTTCTCTTCCGATGAGTTAGAATCTGTAATATAGATCTGTAATATAGATTTTTGTGCAATAATCTTATTTATATTGTATTTACACTCACCTAAAGGATTATTAGGAACACCTGTTCAATTTCTCATTAATGCAATTATCTAATCAACCAATCACATGGCAGTTGCTTCAATGCATTTAGGGGTGTGGTCCTGGTCAAAACAATCTCCTGAACTCCAAACTGAATGTCAGAATGGGAAAGAAAGGTGATTTAAGCAATTTTGAGCGTGGCATGGTTGTTGGTGCCAGACGGGCCGGTCTGAATATTTCACAATCTGCTCAGTTACTGGGATTTTCACGCACAACCATTTCTAGAGTTTACAAAGAATGGTGTGAAAAGGGAAAAACATCCAGTATGCGGCAGTCCTGTGGGCGAAAATGCCTTGTTGATGCTAGAGGTCAGAGGAGAATGAAGACTGGAAAAATGTTGCCTGGTCTGATGAATCTCGATTTCTGTTGAGACATTCAGATGGTAGAGTCAGAATTTGGCGTAAACAGAATGAGAACATGGATCCATCATGCCTTGTTACCACTGTGCAGGCTGGTGGTGGTGGTGTAATGGTGTGGGGGATGTTTTCTTGGCACACTTTAGGCCCCTTAGTGCCAATTGGGCATCGTTTAAATGCCACGGCCTACCTGAGCATTGTTTCTGACCATGTCCATCCCTTTATGACCACCATGTACCCATCCTCTGATGGCTACTTCCAGCAGGATAATGCACCATGTCACAAAGCTCGAATCATTTCAAATAGGTTTCTTGAACATGACAATGAGTTCACTGTACTAAAATGGCCCCCACAGTCACCAGATCTCAAACCCAATAGAGCATCTTTGGGATGTGGTGGAACGGGAGCTTCGTGCCCTGGATGTGCATCCCACAAATCTCCATCAACTGCAAGATGCTATCCTTTCAATATGGGCCAACATTTCTAAAGAATGCTTTCAGCACCTTGTTGAATCAATGCCACGTAGAATTAAGGCAGTTCTGAAGGCGAATAGGGGTTCAAACACAGTATTAGTATGGTGTTCCTAATAATCCTTTAGGTGAGTGTATAATTTGGTTTATGTGTGTGGGGAGGTGTTTCTAAAATAAGTAAAATCAAGACATAAAGCTATGCAGTTTCTATGTGAGTAAATGAACATAATTATCAGTGTTGGATTTGGCTGCGATGCAAAAGGCACCAGGTAAAATCTTGATGTTAAGACAGATGTTATCCGAACATCTTTTTGCAATGATACGTTATTTTGAATTTGTTGGTAGATTACCTGCATTTGATTATCATCGGCTCTGCTTGTTTGGGAACGAATTTGTACTGCTCTTGGTAGATTGCGTAGGTCATTTTGGAAAGGAGCTGCCTGCATCTGTGTTCTTTAATTTGTGCTTTGTCTGTAGATCAGCCGCAGAACTTTCCACTCCCATCGGCACTTTTAATGGATTGTGATCTCGCACTAATTTGACCTTCAGTAAATCTGGCCCTAGTTATTCAGAGTGGCTAGTTGATGGAGTTTAATTTGTTCCGTTCCCAAAATCAGCCAGTAAACTTGAATAAAGCAAGCATTGGATCAGACTTGTCATTTTATACTTCTGTGATTCTGTAATGTTTTCTCCATTACATAAAAAGACTGTATGAATAAAGCTTGTGTTTGCAATTACATGGAATTTTTTATGGCATCGTAAGAAAATTTAAGGAGAATATTTGGTTTAATTCCTCCGTAAATCTACAGTTAGAGTAAACACCTGTATACTAAATGGCAAATGGCCTTTATCCAAGATACTTTATCTTTTGTGTGGATTATTTGGTTTCATTTGAAAAACAGAAGCATGCTAAATAGACTTTGGTGTCAACATCTATGTGCTCTCATAATTAATGTAACAAGCAGCCAAAAATGTACTTTATATTAAGAAAAACACACAAAAACACATTATTTTCCCTGTTTGCATCTACAAAGCATACATCAAAGTTTATGACATGCCAACTGTCCGACTTCTTGCAACTTGGGTAGATTTGGGAGGATACCATTATACTGATTCAACATGAACTGATACACAAGCTTGTGCTTTCAGATTTTTGCTAAATGATAAACTATGCATTTGAAGATTTTTTTTTCAAAATCATTAGGTAGGGTGAATTTAGGGTGATTGGGACACTTTTTGCCATTAAGATGACTTGGAAAAAGTGTCCCAATCAACCTGAATTCACCCTACATCGGTGAGGAAGAGCCATAATTAGTTTGACGGACATAGAGTACTCGCCTTTGAAAAGCGGTGGGAGTGGTTAAATAAATTACTAGTAGCCAGGCAAAACACATCATTTACACCTGGTAGAACAGTAGCATGTCACAAATGTGACCACTTTTAATGTTATTTCATTGAGGGGATAGTCTACATACAATTACTACTCAAAAAAGGACAAAAATTCTGAATGTTGCCCACCTGTCGAGGTGTGTGTGGTTCTTGGTAACTGGGGAGGATTTTGAGGACCACGCTCCCGTTGGACTCCTTTAGCATGTTCTGAAGAACCTTCGGGTCACTCCCGACCTCTTTTCCGTTCACCTCTTTGATGATGTCACCCACATGAAGCAGGCCCTGCTGATCAATCATGCCCCCGTGCAGGATCCGAGCAATCACCAGCTCTCCACCCTCCACCCGAAACGTCACACCCTGGCGGAGTAAACAGGATGCGATTCAAACAAAAGTGACTCTATTTTCTTAAATTAAAAAAATAAATTTTTCGTTGAGAGTTTCTTAAAAATATCTACCTTATTGGTAACACTGTACCTTATCAACATTATTAAACAAAGCATGTATTAATGGTTTTTGAGAACCTTATTATCAAGTGTAAACTATTTCAACATTAACTGACATTACAAAGCAGTAAATAATAATACATGCTTTGTTAATGGCAAGTCATGATAATAAAGAGTCTACAAATGTTAGTAACACATTAGTTCATGTTGAAATAGTGTACACTTTACAATAAGGTTCGCACATTTTATTAATAAATGCTTTGTTAATGGTGAGTCATGTTAATAAAAGTCTACACATGTTATAGTAACACATCAGGCAATGTTGAAATAGTGTACACTTTACAATAAGGGTCACAAAATTCATTAATAAATGCTTTGTTGAATGTAAGTAATGATAGTAAAGTGCATATAAACATGAACAACCTATCTGTTGGTGTTCAGATGGTTTCCACTTTAGAATTATGTTTACCAACAGCCCAAAACCATTGGCTTATTAAATAATGTTGATAAGGTACACAACAGAATTTTTATCTTTAGAGTAAGATGGTGAGTTAGAAATGTTCATCCTTAGTGTGTGTCAACTGCTACGTAAACTAATGCAAATGTGTACAGTAAGATAACCTTGCAAAAACAGTAAAGCTACAGGCATTGTTCATGGTTAGTTCATGTTAACTAATGCATTAAGTAATGTTAACTAATTGCACTGTTAACGTGAATAGATGCATTAATATATGTGTGTTAACGTTAACAAAGACTAACAATGCACTCTGGGAGCTGGACTGAACTTTTGGGAGTTGGCTGAACTTTTGAAATTAAGTTACTTGTACTCAAGTTTTATGGTAACCTCTACAAATACACAAGTTAACTCTACAAAGTAGTAGTAAGTTGTATCAAGTCAAAAATTATGACCTAATTTGCTTGAAAATTTTGAGGCAATCAGTTTCCACAGCTTTTCTAAGTAAAGTCAACTTGTTACTTTTTACAGTGCACTTTGGTAGACTAATTTACATTTATTAATCACTTGGGTGGAAGTGAAAGTGAAAAATAAAGCTATATGTGAAAGAAAAAACATAATTCACCAAAGAAAATTGTGGCTAACTTTAAGATAATTTGAGGGAGGGAGTGATGATACATTTGACATCTTTCTCTTTTCTAAATGCTGTAATCAATATTTTCTCTATATATATATTATATTATATTATATAGTATTTGATACATAAGGCTTTTAAAATTATATAAATTATAATAATAAATTATAAATAGAAATCCATAATAATTTATATAATAATTATATAAATTAAAATGTTATTAATTATAACAATTCTATTTAAATTACTGCCTATAACAAACACTATTACAGTTTTTATTAATATGTTGCTTTTATTTGTATATTTATTGTTTTTTTTATATAATTTTAGTTTAATTTTTAGTAATTTTGTTATGTGATTTTGTTATTAGTTTTTATTCATTTAAAATATTACTATTTACCTTTTATTTCCAGTTAGAGATTTTAGTGGTTCAGCTTTTTTCAGTTTTATATCAGTTAAAATAAAATTAAAATAAAAAGTTTTAGTTTTACTTTAACAATAATAAACCTGATCCAAGTACTGCTACAGAAGTCTAAAAGTGTTACAGTCCATGTTCCAAATCTGGAAATGTGAAAGGGCTCTATTTAGAAACAGTCATTGTTTTTGATATTTGTTTTGGTTCTGTTAGTGGCAAAGAAATGGCACACTTCCTCTTTAATGAGCAGCTCACATTGCAATGCTCCATTTCAGTTTTATGAAAGCAAAATCACGTCTCACTTATTTGAATATTAAGTTTTGGTTCAATTTATTTGCATAGCGTTCACATTATCTACAGCTCCTAAAGAAAACAGCAAACAGTTTGTCAAGTTACTGCAGATTGTGAGGTCTTACCAGGTGCTCTCCAGACACTTTGCGGATGCCCACCATCCTGACAGCATCAGGGGGCACAGGCTGGTTGTTGAACGCAGGGTCCATAAACGCACAGGGGCTGGGAGGCGGAGTCTCGTAGGTTTTGGAAGCTACAGAGTCATGTGTTTCAAGTAAAGACTGTA
This sequence comes from Rhinogobio ventralis, assembly GCA_039654625.1. NCBI lineage: Eukaryota > Metazoa > Chordata > Actinopteri > Cypriniformes > Gobionidae > Rhinogobio > Rhinogobio ventralis. Next base: position 8,741,004 of record CM077212.1, on the reverse strand, counting down.
GACAAAAAAAAAATGTTATTGAGGGAAACCACTTTAAAAATCTAAATGAAACACAATTCAAGTTATTGCTCTAGACTGAATCTCCAGCATTTGTGCATGTACCTGAAAGTGAGGCTCTTTGAGGATGCAGACGAGCTCGTGTGCTGCCTGACTATGAGGTGTGAGGGTGGTGAGGTCTCTCAGGATGTCCTGCACTAACTCCAAATTATTGTCCCTCACCGCCTCCAGCTTTGGCTCTTCATAGTGCTCTCGAGACTGCACACACAAATCATTAAAAGTTCTTTAATATGAAGAAAATGTGAGTTTCAAACAGGGTAGGGTAGATGAGTAGATGACCTGTGAAGGTGTGATATGATTGGACTGACCAAATTTAGACATTAATGGATGCTTTTTTGACAGTGGTCTCTTGCCACTGTCACATCTGGCTTGCTTATTTGGGAACACATTCAGCAATATTGTTTATTTGGCCAGTGGCGTGCACAAGGGGGGGGGGGGGGGAGAAAAGAAACTCCCCCCTACAACCAAACAACCCAACTCCCCCCACCCCCCCTCCCCAGAACACGATTATTACCAACACAAGAAACTCAACCCAACAACTCAATGCCCCCGCAGAGGTCTGTGCATGCCACTGGATTTGGCTGTACTGATGCTATTGGATGATAATTGAACTGAGCTGGACGATGACATCATCATTTTATACAGAGCTGCTTTATAGCTAAATAACTATAACAGCTATTGAACAGAATTGAACACTTAACTGACCTCAGCTGAACAATAACACTATTTTCTTTTAGGAGCTTCTTTATAGCAGAATGAACTCTGTTTGCATAACTGAATCATTGTTTTCCTGTTATCTCTGTAAAGCTGCTTTAAAACAATCTGTATTGTATAAAGCGCTATCTAAATAAAGGTGACTTAACTTGACTTGACTATTATTTCTAAGACAGAAATACATCTACTAATTTAATACAACATGCACTGTAAAATATAAGTATATTCATTATTTTAGTGAACAGTAGACAGTATACAGTTGAGTAAACCCTCAAGCTTTAATTTATATAGAAAACTGCAGAGAAGACTTGTTCTTGTGACAACAGGTTTATAAATGCTACTTATTATAAATCTATGTGAAAGCATTATACACTGTAATTATCTGTCCACAAAAACATTGGAAATTGTGCAAATGGAAAATAAAGCCACACACTAAATTCCAACTTGTGGTCAAACAGCAAAAAGCCTGTACATTTTAGGCAGTACACTGGAGCATCAGTATTTCATCCATCATTAACTTTAGGTTTCAGTTTTGATAAATGGATCAAATATGATAACTATCTACTGACAGAGACCAAACTCTTAATTAAAGAAGCTTCATGTGGACACATGGACATCAAGTTAAGAAAGTGGGTGGCTCACCACTGGACTCTCCATGATTCCTTTCAGGAAGATGAGATCCAGGTCATTGGCTGTGGTGGAACTGGTGCTGTCACTCAAGGTGTCCAGGAGACTCTGCATTGCTGAGGACAAGAAGACAAATATTTCAAAGTCTCAACTGCAAATACTGCCTGTTTGTTCAGAAAGGTAGTAAAAACATCATTAAAATAGTCCATGTGACTCCAGTGGTTCAACCTTAATTTTATGAAGTGACGAGAATACTTGTGCGCAAAAACAAACAAAAATAAAGACTTTATTTAACAACTTTGTTCTAGCATGTGCCAGCCTTCTACGCAGTTTAGGTTGTAAACAGTGCAGCGCTTTCGAGTTCTACGGCAGCCGATGCTGTTCACATGAGCACCATGACGCATGTGTGTGATGATGATGCAGGAGCTGCACTGTATTTACAACATAAACAGCGTAGGAGACTGACACAGGCTAGAACAAAATTGTTGAATAAAGTCGTTACTTTTGTTTGTTTTTGCACACAAAAAGTATTCTCGTCGCTTCATAAAATTAAGGTTGGGACTATTTTAACAATGTCTTTACTACCTTTCTGGACCTTAAAAGTGTTAATTAAATTGCAGTCTATGGAGGGATCAGAGAGCTCTCGGATTTCATCAAAAATATCTTAATTTGTGTTCCGAAGATGAACGAAGGTCTTACGGGTTTGGAACGACATGAGGGTGAGTAATTAATGAAAGAATTTTCATTTTTGGGTGAACTAACCCTTTAAGCTTTGAAGCACAGCATGAGGGGACACAAAAGTCACTATAAAAAAATAGTTTTATGGAATATTGAAGTATTTATTATAAATGATTTATCAGTGCACAATGCACAACATGATTTGTTTAAATTCATGTGTTCTCGTAATCTTTAATCAAAATAACCTCCTCTCCCTCTTCTGACATCTCTTCTCTTCTCGATGACGTTTACTGGCGCGAGGGCGGGACAACCTGTCACTCACATGAGATCACAGCAATACCATTTAACCATCCAATCAATTCCAGATAGACAAAATCAAGTCCCGCCCTACATTTCTTCTTGTTTGAGAAGCCGTTTCACTCAGATATACATCACAATAGGGAAGAAAAGACTATTGCAACTTCGTTTCATGCCGACTTTAAGAGACACACAAATGACAAGCACTTCTGGAGACAAGAAATTGTAGCAACCAAAAAATATATGAATAAAACATGATATTGAGATAATTATATTTATCATTTCAGAAGAACTTCCCTATACACTGTTAAAATGAGAGAAATGTCAATGGGAAATAGATGTAATTCCCACTGATCAGTTCTTTCTCTTCAGTGTGAAACAAGCAACTCATTATTTAAAGAAGCCTCATTAAAAGCATCTAACATCATGTTCCCGGGCAGATCATTTATAGAGACAGCTGATGATTTATTGTCTTCTATGAGTCATTTTGCTAAAATAATGTTTATAGATTTCTTGAATAGTCATAACTATTTATCAGTTGAAGTCCTTTGTACATACTTAAGATGCTAAAAAAAGACGTTTATTTTCATACTTGAGAAGCACTGGAATAACCATGAGAGAAGATCAATGCAGTGGAGAAAAAGGTGAATCTCCTCATACTCAAACAGAGTTTATTTTAATGAAAAAAAAAGTTTCTAGAGAGATCCAAGAGACCCCTATGGTCGATTTGCACAGCACAAAACTCATTCATGTTTCCCCTGTGTTCTCAACTCTTTCAACACTTTTCAGCCATGTTGCATAATCTACTTTAAACCAAAAAGAGTGAAACATGAAATGCTGTGTGAGAGTAGCCAGTGTTTTGTGAGATTGGTCAGTGCTGGAGGAAACAGCAAAGAGATTGAGATATACACAGGTGTAACAGTGAAATGACTAGGTCATATTTCATCCTAAATTAAAAAAGAAGAAGAAAAAATAAAGAATGTAAGATTTTAGATAAAAAAGTGAAGCCTAGTTTAGCACCATTAATACGTTTTGCATTGTGACATTACTGTCATGACATTATTGTGCATTTAAACATCGTCTTGGTTACGGAAGCCGCTGGCAGCACTGTCATTTTTTTTGTTTTTAGACCACAAAATCAACAATGTCACTAAAGAAGTGTGTTTTTGGTTGTGAGGGAAAGCGTGAGGTTTCCACCGTTATCCCAGCATTAAGGAAACAGTGGATAGAGTGTTTTTCCGGCGCAGCAACGGAGTTCTGCAAGTGTGTTTGTTTGTTCCCAGTCATGAGTCGAAACCGCAGGCGGTGAGTGAAACTGCATCAGATGTCTGTTTTGTTGGCAATTGGCACGTAAGTGCATATAGGCTAATGTAAACAACACCAATATAGTAAATCGAAAGTTATCCAGGGATAATGCCATGATGTACTGTGTGTTTGTGTCCGCTCGTGACTCTTTAGCTCCACCTACTGCACGCCTGCATGAGCTTGGCTGTTTTCGGAAAGAGTTGGTACAGCATATCTTTTATAAATATGATAAAACTAAAGACTCTTCGGAGATATGAAGGATGCAATACTACTCTATAGGTACTCAAGATTAACATGAGATTGGCAGAAACTGTGTGTGTTATGTACCCTTTAAATTGTAAAGTAGATTTGTAAAATAAAACTAAAAGCACAAATAATGGCAAAATTTGTTGTACAATTTAAGCTATACATTTAAAAAAAAAGTTCTTTTAAAAATGTCAAAGCCATCAACGTTTAAATTTAGCTTCGAGGGTTTCCCTGCATATGAGTTACATGTATATTGAACTAATAATAAAGTTATTTTTTCTTATTTGGTAATGTCTTATTTTGTCTACAGCACTAAGAAAGCCAGGGCTGTCATTGATGTTAGAGTAATGTTGCTTATGAATATGCTGTGCATATAAATATGCATTTAATACTGAAAAGCATTATTTATGATTTAGGGCTTTCAAAGATGACTGTAAACAGTTTTAAAATTATACTTATAGTGAAAAGCGTTATACAAATACATTTGGATTGAATTTATTCAGTTACTTTTCTGGTTAATGCATCTATCTAACATCACTCTAATATTGGTTAGGAATAAAGTTTCTAAAATACTTACAGTCATTATAATAATTTGCTTTGGCTTTAGTGCACAATATACACTCACCTAAAGGATTATTAGGAACACCTGTTCAATTTCTCATTAATGCAATTATCTAATCAACCAATCACATGGCAGTTGCTTCAATGCATTTAGGGGTGTGGTCCTGGTCAAGACAATCTCCTGAACTCCAAACTGAATGTCAGAATGGGAAAGAAAGGTGATTTAAGCAATTTTGAGTGTGGCATGGTTGTTGGTGCCAGACGGGCCGGTCTGAGTATTTCACAATCTGCTCAGTTACTGGGATTTTCACGCACAACCATTTCTAGAGTTTACAAAGAATGGTGTGAAAAGGGAAAAACATCCAGTATGCGGCAGTCCTGTGGGCGAAAATGCCTTGTTGATGCTAGAGGTCAGAGGAGAATGGGCCGACTGATTCAAGCTGATAGAAGAGCAACTTTGACTGAAATAACCACTCGTTACAACCGAGGTATGCAGCAAAGCATTTGTGAAGCCACAACACGCACAACCTTGAGGCGGATGGGCTACAACAGCAGAAGACTCCACCGGGTACCACTCATCTCCACTACAAATAAGAAAAAGAGGCTACAATTTGCACAAGCTCACCAAAATTGGACAGTTGAAGACTGGAAAAATGTTGCCTGGTCTGATGAGTCTCGATTTCTGTTGAGACATTCAGATGGTAGAGTCAGAATTTGGCGTAAACAGAATGAAAACATGGATCCATCATGCCTTGTTACCACTGTGCAGGCTGGTGGTGGTGGTGTAATAGTGTGGGGGATGTTTTCTTGGCACACTTTAGGCCCCTTAGTGCCAATTGGGCATCGTTTAAATGCCACGGCCTACCTGAGCATTGTTTCTGACCATGTCCATCCCTTTATGACCACCATGTACCCATCCTCTGATGGCTACTTCCAGCAGGATAATGCACCATGTCACAAAGCTCGAATCATTTCAAATTGGTTTCTTGAACATGACAATGAGTTCACTGTATTAAAATGGCCCCCACAGTCACCAGATCTCAACCCAATAGAGCATCTTTGGGATGTGGTGGAACGGGAGCTTCGTGCCCTGGATGTGCATCCCACAAATCTCCATCAACTGCAAGATGCTATCCTATCAATATGGGCCAACATTTCTAAAGAATGATTTCAGCACCTTGTTGAATCAATGCCACGTAGAATTAAGGCAGTTCTGAAGGCGAAAGGGGGTCAAACACAGTATTAGTATGGTGTTCCTAATAATCCTTTAGGTGAGTGTAAAACAACAATACAAACCCATTTACAGAAAAGTAAGGACATTTTGTAAAATGTAACACAATTAAGTATCTGTGACTTGTTAATTCTCATAACCTCTTTTTAAATGTCAAATCAAAAATGTATCTGATCAGCATTGTCCAATTCTCCTGAAGAGCCATTACCTCCAGCCCAACCCCCACCCCCCCTCTCTGGAGCTTCAGCTCCCCCTCTCTTGACCTACTGTGGGCATGATGGGTGGAGCTGCATCCCCTAACCACACCCTAAACATAACCCTATCTCTCCACCCATTAAACAGGTTAAGCTCCACCCTTGAGCTCCAGATGCTCTGCAGCGAGCACTACTTGTTTCATGATGGGCCATACATTTTCAATAAGAGACAGGCCTGGGGCCTCATTTATAAAATGTTGCTTAGAAACTGTCTTAAATTTGATCTTACTATAATTTCTCAAATGTGCAGGCATATAATTAATAGAATGAACATACGCACAGAAAATGCGCGTACGGCTCTCTTTTAGATGTGAAATCTATAAATCGCAAATGATCTTGAACAGCTCAGTTCTCCGCCTTGTAAACAATGCCTAATTAATATAATTTATATATAAAAGAGCACCAATCATCATCCAAATCCTTTAAATTAGAATGGCAAGCTGCAAGAATAGCTTTGATTTCCAAATCCCTGCAGTACCCCGACAAGAAAAAACGTCTGCTCAGACCCTGACGCGGCTTAGTTTTTATAAATATGAGCATTGCCGTTGATTTTAGTGTACGCACGCACTAAGATCAAATCTGTGCGTATGCACGCTTGGACTGCAAGAAAGCCAGTCAAGCACATTTCTTCTACAATGTAGAGTGTCTAGAAACCAGTGTCTAGTTTTAGCACGTGCAGAATGAGGCCTGGCATTGTTTTGCTTCCCAGGAAAGATGTCATCTTGATGGCAGTATAAGCCTCTCTATAATCCCAATATATGTCTCCAAGTCAATGGCACCTTCACACATTTGCAAGTCACCCATGCCGTTTGCACTGATGCACCCCCATACCATGACAGAATTTTGCTTTTGCACCTATCACTGATCATCACTGAAGTCTGGATAGTGCCTTTTCATCTTCAGGACTGAGAACTCGATGTCTGTTTTTCCCCAAAAACATTGCATTTTTTTGATGCAGCGGCAGACTGTAGTGACAACGCTTTCCTGCCTTGCCCTTCACATACTGCAATACTCTGCAATCTTGTATTGAGAAATGTGATTTTTGAATTGTTTTACAACTCTCTACTGAAATTTGGCACAAAGTGGTGAGCCATGACCCATGAGTCTTTGGTGGATGCTATTATTATACCCAATCACGATACGCTCACCTATTACCAATTCACCTGCTAATTGTGGACTGTTTCAAAGCAGTTTAACTCGGACATTCTATAATCTTTTCACTTTTATTTTGCCTCTGTCCCAACTTTTTTATGAGTGTGTTGCAGCCATCAAAATAAAAATAAAAAAATATTTACAAAATACAATTAATTTGGTCAGTGAAAACATTGAATTTTTTTCTTTGTACTTTTGTCAGTTAAATAAAGGTTCAAGAGAATTAACATATCACAGATTCTTGATTTTATTGCATTTTACAAAATGTACCAACCTTTCTCGAATTGGGGTTGTATAAAAGCAATTTAAAAACTATTTAATGTATTTTTAATATCTGTCTTTATAATATATTTGGGTCCTTGGTATCAAAAAGTTTGAAAACCCCTGAGCTGAGCAAAAATGCAAATATTTAGCTATTTCTTAAGCTAAATTATTTTATTCTGCTATATTTTTTCAGCAATGTGGACAAGTAGATACTAGAATACTAATAAAACAAAAGGCCACTTAAGTGTACTTAAAGAGAGTGCACTTTCATGGCTGTTTCTTAAGTGTACTTCTTTTTCACAGCAAATGACTAGTATTTGGAACAGAGTTTGTGATCTGGGATCTAATAAGAGTTATGTGAGGAAAAACAAAATCAGCTAAAGGAGTTTTGCTATAAAATTATATACCACTCAATTCTCTTTTAGATTCTTTTGTTGATGTTGATGTTGCCCATCAACAAAGAGGATCAGGTCGCATACTTCTGAGAGAGTCCTGCGCCAGCCAAACAACAACCTTTGAGATTAATGCGTATGCTAACTAATAGCCCACTCCAGGTATTATAGACCTCTTTGCTATAATTAATACCACAAGAAGCTCTGTAATGTATATCTCTATGGAAACTCGTTCTACTGGTGTGTCTCTGAACAGAAGGGTCAAGCTCATTACTAGCTTTGGGTCGATATCCTGCCGAGACTTAGTGACATTTAAGCTGAAAGGACACACCAAAGAAATACACACATTTATTGAGTCTGAGCCCTGAGACCTTTAGTCTATGATTGATTAGAATTCCAACATGTTTTATGGAGAGGAGCTGTATGGACTGTATATGTGAATAAACTTTTGAAAATTTACCTAAAGGACATGCCTTGATGTTCAACAAGAATCTGTCACTGTATACTGTCACATTATGTCTTTCTCACACTTCAGCACTGGTTAGATTCAGGTCACAGATGTCTGTAATGCTTATCTATATGTAAGAGATGCTGTTTATTTTCACAGCTCAGGACTAGCGCTGAGTGTTTGGATTCTGACTAATTTCCATTCCACCACTCCTTCAGAAACGGAGAAAGCATGTAGTATTCAGTAATTAATTTCCTGGAAGTATTCTAACCTCCCCTTACACTCATACTGCTTGAAGCCAGGCTGACAAAACAAATTAGGTTAGAATTTGGCATATTGCTGTCATGCTCATTTTCATCACGTGGAGCTCAAACTCAACTCATTTCCGAGCATAAACACATGGCAAATTAGCTCATATATTTCATTTTGCATAAGTAACCAAACATAGTTTTTCATAATTAGAGATGGTTATGTAGCTAAAATAAATTCAACCATTTTTTACCTTCATAGACTCGTATAGGTTTCCAGTCCAAAATACATTGTTGCTAATTTGATTTGCTTAATGAAAGAAGTAAAATAGTATATAGAAAAAAAAATGTATGCATATATATATATATATATTGGCAAAAGTTTTGGGACGCCTGCCTTTACGTGCACATGAACTTTTTTTGAGTTGGCCCACCCTTTGCAGCTATAACAGCTTCAACTCTGCTGGGGAGGCTTTCCACAAGGTTTAGGAGAGTGTTTATGGGAATTTTTTACTATTCTTCTAGAAGCGCATTTGTGAGGTCAGGCACTGATGTTGGACCAGAAGGCCTGGCTCACAGTCTCTACTCTAATTCATACCAAAGGTGTTCTATCGGGTTGAGGTCAGTCAAGTTCCTCCACACCAAACTCGCTCATCCATGTCTTTATGGACCTTGCTTTCCGCACTGGTGTGCAGTCATGTTGGAACAGGAAGGGGCCATCCCCAAACTGTTCCCACAAAGTTGGGAGCATGAAATTGTCCAAAATGTCTTGGTATGCTGAAGCATTAAGATTTCCTTTCACTGGAACTAAGGGGCCAAGCCCAACCCCTGAAAAACCACCCCACACCATAATCCCCCCTCCACCAAACTTTACACTTGGCACAATGCAGTCAGGCAAGTACCGTTCTCCTGGCAACCACCAAACCTAGACTCGTCCATCAGATTGCCAGTCAGAGAAGCGTGATTCGTCACTCCAGAGAACACGTCTCCACTGCTTTAGAGTCCAGTGGCGGCGTGCTTTACACCACTGCATCCGACACTTTGCATTGCACTGGTGATGTAAGGCTTAGATGCAGCTGCTCGGCCATGTAAACCCATTCCATGAAGCTCTCTATGCACTGTTGTTGAGCTAATCTGAAGGCCACACGAAGTTTGGAGGTCTGTAGCTATTGACTCTGCAGAAAGTTGGCGACTTCTGCGCACTGTGCGCCTCAGCATGCGCTGACCCCGCTCTGTGATTTTACGTGGCCTACCATTTCGTGGCTGAGCTGCTGTTGTTCCCAATTTTTTAAATTTGTTATAATACCACTAACAGTTGACCGTGGAATATTTAGTAGTGAGGAAATTTCACAAATGGACTTATTGCACAGGTGGCAACCTATCACAGTACCACGCTTGAATTCACTGAGCTCCTGAGAGCGACCCATTCTTTCACAAATGTTTGCAGAAGCAGTCTGCATGCCTAGGTGCTTGATTTTATACAACTGTGGCCATGGAAGTGATTTGAACACCTGAATTTAATGATTTGAAGGGGTGTCCCAATACTTTTGGGAATATAATGTTTGTGTATATATATATATATATATATATATATATATATATATATATATATATTTTTTTTTATTTTTTTTTTTTTTTATAACAGTTAATTTCACTAAATTATTATTTATTATAATATAAGACATACTGTTGTAATAAACAGTAGCTACATATATTTTTATGGTATCCACTGAGAAATGTTTGTATATAAAAATGAAGTCACTTAAACCTCCAACTCATTTCTGCAAGTGATCTATTAAATGCAATCTGTTCTTTCCCTAGAGCCCAAATTATTACTCGCACTTATTCCTGTTCTCATTTACTTGCATAAAAATGCCTCAACTTAGTTTCTAATTACACACTGTATTTCCAAACCCATCATGGGTTTTAATGGATCTTCTTCAAATCTTCTGGGCTTTAATCTTGATAATGTCTTAGCTTTAATGGTTCTCGGCTTATCTTTTACTAATGATCTTATCTTGGTTATTGGGCATTTGGTACTGTACACATTCGTAACAGTGGCTATACAAAAAAGAAAAACTCTTACAATTAAAATACCCCCAAAATACTAAAAGACAAAATTAGGGCCCTGGCATAACTGAAAAGTCCATTTTATTCTTTTAAGAGCCCTCCAAATACGATAACTGGCAAAATATCTACTATAATACAGTGAAAATATTTCAGTCCCACTTTATATTAAGTGTCTTTAACTACTGTAGTAACATTTAAATTTAACATTTTATACAATGCACTTATTGTGTACATACATTTTTTTACATTGTACTTACATTTAAAAATAACTGCATGTAACATACACTCACCTAAAGGATTATTAGGAACACCTGTTCAATTTCTCATTAATGCAATTATCTAATCAACCAATCACATGGCAGTTGCTTCAATGCATTTAGGGGTGTGGTCCTGGTCAAAACAATCTCCTGAACTCCAAACTGAATGTCAGAATGGGAAAGAAAGGTGATTTAAGCAATTTTGAGCGTGGCATGGTTGTTGGTGCCAGACGGGCCGGTCTGAGTATTTCACAATCTGCTCAGTTACTGGGATTTTCACGCACAACCATTTCTAGAGTTTACAAAGAATGGTGTGAAAAGTGAAAAACATCCAGTATGTGGCAGTCCTGTGGGCGAAAATGCCTTGTTGATGCTAGAGGTCAGAGGAGAATGGGCCGACTGATTCAAGCTGATAGAAGAGCAACTTTGACTGAAATAACCACTCGTTACAACCGAGGTATGCAGCAAAGCATTTGTGAAGCCACAACACGCACAACCTTGAGGCGGATGGGCTACAACAGCAGAAGACCCCACCGGGTACCACTCATCTCCACTACAAATAGGAAAAAGAGGCTACAATTTGCACGAGCTCACCAAAATTGGACAGTTGAAGACTGGAAAAATGTTGCCTGGTCTGATGAGTCTCGATTTCTGTTGAGACATTCAGATGGTAGAGTCAGAATTTGGCATAAACAGAATGAGAACATGGAACCATCATGCCTTGTTACCACTGTGCAGGCTGGTGGTGGTGGTGTAATGGTGTGGGGGATGTTTTCTTGGCACACTTTAGGCCCCTTAGTGCCAATTGGGCATCGTTTAAATGCCACGGCCTACCTGAGCATTGTTTCTGACCATGTCCATCCCTTTATGACCACCATGTACCCATCCTCTGATGGCTACTTCCAGCAGGATAATGCAACATGTCACAAAGCTCGAATAATTTCAAATTGGTTTCTTGAACATGACAATGAGTTCACTGTACTAAAATGGCCCCCACAGTCACCAGATCTCAACCCAATAGAGCATCTTTGGGATGTGGTGGAACGGGAGCTTCGTGCCCTGGATGTGCATCCCACAAATCTCCATCAACTGCAAGATGCTATCCTATCAATATGGGCCAACATTTCTAAAGAATGCTTTCAGCACCTTGTTGAATCAATGCCACGTAGAATTAAGGCAGTTCTGAAGGCGAAAGGGGGTCAAACACAGTATTAGTATGGTGTTCCTAATAATCCTTTAGGTGAGTGTATGTAACTACATCTGTAATTGGTTTCTGTATTTACATCACTGTTGACACTTCTTGATAACTGGGCAGTGGATTTCTTGTTCCCAGCATGCTTTGCATAGGACTCGATAAGGAGAATAAATGTTGACATTTTAGGGTTTTTTTTGGTTTAAGGGAAAGACCTTTTAGTGTTTAATTCTGTTATGTTTGATATTTAAAAGAGTTTCTGTTATGTTGAAGTTTTTGTTAGTTTCATTCGAAGTTGTCAGAGCTAAACACATTATTTTTTAGAGTGTACTTGCGATCCTTTTATGATCTATTTAAGATACCAGATATATATCTGATCCACAGAATCTAATATTGTCAGGAAATGCATGTAATAAATATTCTTCTAATATTTTTTTTCCCCCCATAAACCTTACAAAGACACTCAGATATTTCTGATATGAAAGGATTTAAGTATGCAAAAACATCTGGAGAATACTGCATTATATGTAAAGGTATGCAAAGATCCAGTAATCTGAATTTCAATTGCACCATGAATACTATGATTTTCCTAATCATGCATCATTACAACTATCATTATTTGTTTTTTTTTATGTAAGTACAAGGCCACCTAATATAAAGTGGGACCAATTATTAATTCAAGAACGTTTACTGCAACAATGGCGGTGCAAACTTCACATACTTTTAAAAAATCCAGCGTTTAGTTAATCCTGATAAGTATAATTCTCACAGTTGTAAACACGAAGGCTTTCTTTTTCTATGAGGGGGTTTGGCGTCACAACAGCTTTGTTTCCAGGCGGACCGTTAAAGAATGCGAAACACATCATCTGCCGGAAATCCTGTAGAATTCTAATCAGATGACGACTTTGAAACTCCTGTAAGTGTTTCCCATTTTGTGCGCCTTATGCATCAGAAGTTCAGCCAACAGTCCGTGGGTGTGACGTCTGAGGATGAGTTCACACTAACAGTGCTTAGGTGACCATTGCATGAATCAAACTCACATTTCTGACAAGGTTTAAGATATGGCATTATGCTATTATATTCCTGCATGTGTGAAATCACATATCACCCCCAGAAAAACTGATCAAATCTCCTTCGCTCCATCTGCGATCCCATGAGTAGTGAATTACTATCTTTGAGTTCCTAGACGCAGTCTGTCATTATTCCATAATTCCCTCTACTGATTTCTTAACAGTTTGACACATCACACCTAGAATATTAAAAGGCTCATCCTGTTGGTCTTTCATACATTTTGATAGGAAATGTCAGCCCTGCTATGCATGCAATATACACAGCCGGCCTACAGGTGCGTAAGCACGTGATTGAATGTAATCATGCATAATTCAAAAGGCAGACTGAATATTTATGAGGCCGATGCTGCTTACTGTGTTTAGGGTTTAGGGGACGTTGTCGATATGTTGTCAACCATCTCAAGTGTCACAGGAATAGGGTTTAATTCAGAATAAAAAGTTGACAGTCTAATAATACTGCTTTATATCCAAACTGTATGAGAAAACTGCATGATTTTTTTTGTGAAAAGATGCAATGGAATGTATACCACTTGTAAATGACTGTATTTGAACCTCAGAGAAAGGGAGTAGTAGATAGAGAGAGGAAATCTGGAAATAAAGGACTCGGACTCATTCTCTCCAGGCAGCTGTAACAAACACAGGATGTGCTCTCATGCACAAAGCTAATTGGACACTGGTTTGTCACTTCTCTTTCAATGCACCCCTCCCTGTCTCTCCTCTCCACATGCACACACACATTCTGTGCTACAGAGGGATGAATGTTGGTGAGATTTTCTATGAAGGAAAATATAATCACTATCATCGCAATTATGAACAGATGTTTATTATCCGGCATTATGATTATAATGCACAAATAATGGCTAATGATTATGATTATAATGCATTTATTAAACTTACATTTTTATTTTAACACCAAAAGAAGTATGACTTGGTCATGTTATCAACTACAATGAGAATATGACAACTCTTGATACCAACAATGCATCCATTATTATAGTTGCATACAGTTACAGTATAACTGCAAAACCACAATAAAACTGAAGTCACATATTCCTCCGGTGACACCACAGCATGCTTTTAAAGAGCTGGTCTTATGCTCTCTGTGTCTTACCTCCTGGACCCTCTAGAGATCTGATCGATCCAATCTCCTCCAGGGACAATCTGTTATAGAGACTCCCAGCCATAGTTCAGTCTCTCTGAAACCTCTTTTCCTGCTTTTAATTCACATGCGCGCCTTCCCTATTTTCTGTTCCTTCACTTCTTTCACCTCCTTGACGTCAGCATCATTTACCAGAAAGCCCCCCCACCTCTCATTCTTTCTCTTGCTTTTCCCTTCCTAGATATTCAATTTCCCTCCCTGTCTGGTAACACCTCAGGCTTCCTTCCTTGTTTGTCCTCTCTCTTCATCCCCCCTCCCTAAAAAAGGTAGTTTGAGGCAACTGGGCGTCTTTGCATTCTGCCTCTTAATTTGCTTCTATCTGACTCTAACAGCACTGTTTCCAAATACACAGGTTGCCAGAAATTTTCAGCCTCCTCCCCATCACTCTCCCTCCGCTGCTGAAGACTGTGTCTGTCTCAATGCCTGATAGACCCACTGAGAAAGCTCGAAACTAAATGCAGAGACCTAATAAGAGGAGACAATGCAGAAGAGGGAAAGACAGAATATAGAAAAACCGAGGAGGAAGACAAAATGGCTAATGCCATTGGAAATTCTCCGTAGGGAAGAAGACTCACTTAAGAGATCTCTATAAAAGCTAATTTCTTTAAATGTTTCTCCTATGAAATTACATTAAGTGTAAATGGAGACTTTTATTTAAGTCTCTTAGATCTCAGATGCTGTAGAGCGTCAGATGAGCTCTCAACAACATATCAAACCCTGCCAAGATGTGTCTACAATCAGAGATCTCAATATTAACTTTTCATGATGAGCTATCCTATCCACACTGAAAAACAAGTCAAATTTACTCAAATTACTCAAACAAGTTTTTTCATTCAGATGTTTCAAGAAAAGTTTACAGACAAAATGAAGTAAAATACTAATAACTAAGTAAAAGTGCCACTATTTTTCTTTTTTAAAGGTTCCTAATTTTGTTTTGGAGGTCTCCTACAATAGGTTTACATGCATCCAAGGTAAAAAAGAAAAACTTTTAATTTTCTCATAATATACATAGCACATCACCTCTTTTCTCACAGTGTCTGAAATGGTTTGATAAAGGATCCGGTCTCTCTAAACCCCTCCTTTCTGAGAGCCTACTCTGCTCTGATTGGTCAGATGGTGCAGTCTGTTGTGATTGGTCTACTGCTTGCAGCAAGTTTCAAAAACACAATGACCACTATTAGGGGTGTGATGAGCTTTCTCGCGATATCGCCATGAAGGAGTGTGAGGTGAAATTAGCATAGAATTGCTTTTTTTAATTGCATTTTTTAATTGCATTTAATTTAATTGGATAAGTACTGAAAGTACTGAAATTACATTCATTACAAGATGAATAGTTAAAACATTTCAAAATGTACCTGCAGACTATTTTTCCAGTCATGAATTTTGTCATTGAGGTTTTCTTAAAAATACTTTGCAAAAGTTATATTATCTCGTTCTCGTGAACCCAATCTTGTGTCTCATCTCGTCTTGTGAGCTAAGTGTCTCGTCACACCCCTAGCATTATCATATCTGAATTTCAGCTCCAGAGACTTCCTTAGCACTTGTATGTACAGTGATATGAACTGTAACAATGGCGTCAGTTTTACCGTATCAATTCAAGTCCTTTGGAAGTGCATGCAAAGTAGATTTGCCTTCGCAGCACACAACAGCATCTGCTTGACATGTCGACAACACGAATCAAACTCTTCCATGCTTCAGCTACAACAGTGTTTGAGGGCGGCTCAAAGCATACATTAGGTGTGTTTGACTTGATGCGGCGCTGTGCAGACCAATCGGTGTATGACATCAAAGTACTGCGAGAGCAATTTGTAAGCATGCAGAACCGTCTCGTCTGCTCTCTAATCTCTCTAGTGGTACTTTGATGTCATACACTGATCGGTCTGTGCAGCGCCGCATCAAGTCGATCACACCAATTGTTGGTGTAGCCAATGAAGACCATAGGATGGCATTATGCAAATTTGTTACAAACCTATGTAGGTTTGTGCAGGATGCAGTTTAGAAACAGTGCTTTCTTCTTTATAATCTTTGAAACTTTGCAAACCTTTTACATTCACAAACAGCTATATTACACACTACATGAAAGGTAATATCCGAAAAAGCATAATAGGGGCACTTTAAGTAAAATTTACAAAGCAAATATGTACATACACTCACCTAAAGGATTATTAGGAGCACCTGTTCAATTTCTCATTAATGCAATTATCTAATCAACCAATCACATGGCAGTTGCTTCAATGCATTTAGGGGTGTGGTCCTGGTCAAGACAATCTCCTGAACTCCAAACTGAATGTCAGAATGGGAAAGAAAGGTGATTTAAGCAATTTTGAGCGTGGCATGGTTGTTGGTGCCAGACGGGCCGGTCTGAGTATTTCACAATCTGCTCAGTTACTGGGATTTACACGCACAACCATTTCTAGAGTTTACAAAGAATGGTGTGAAAAGGGAAAAACATCCAGTATGCGGCAGTCCTGTGGGCAAAAATGCCTTGTCGATGCTAGAGGTCAGAGGAGAATGGGCCGACTGATTCAAGCTGATAGAAGAGCAACTTTGACTGAAATAACCACTTGTTACAACCGAGGTATGCAGCAAAGCATTTGTGAAGCCACAACACACACAACCTTGAGGCGGATGGGCTACAACAGCAGAAGACCCCACCGGGTACCACTCATCTCCACTACAAATAGGAAAAAGAGGCTACAATTTGCACAAGCTCACCAAAATTGGACAGTTGAAGACTGGAAAAATGTTGCCTGGTCTGATGAGTCTCGATTTCTGTTGAGACATTCAGATGGTAGAGTCAGAATTTGGCGTAAACAGAATGAGAACATGGATCCATCATGCCTTGTTACCACTGTGCAGGCTGGTGGTGGTGGTGTAATGGTGTGGGGGATGTTTTCTTGGCACACTTTAGGCCCCTTAGTGCCAATTGGGCATCGTTTAAATGCCACGGCCTACCTGAGCATTGTTTCTGACCATGTCCATCCCTTTATGACCACCATGTACCCATCCTCTGATGGCTACTTCCAGCAGGATAATGCACCATGTCACAAAGCTTGAATCATTTCAAATTGGTTTCTTGAACATGACAATGAGTTCACTGTACTAAAATGGCCCCCACAGTCACCAGATCTCAACCCAATAGAGCATCTTTGGGATGTGGTGGAACGGGAGCTTTGTGCCCTGGATGTGCATCCCACAAATCTCCATCAACTGCAAGATGCTATCCTATCAATATGGGCCAACATTTCTAAAGAATGCTTTCAGCACCTTGTTGAATCAATGCCACGTAGAATTAAGGCAGTTCTGAAGGCGAAAGGGGGTCAAACACAGTATTAGTATGGTGTTCCTAATAATCCTTTAGGTGAGTGTACACTGTACTTTTGATTTTACTTAATTTTTTAAGGCAAATGCTAACATAAAATTAGTTTATCTTAATTTCAGATAAACATTTTATTTTTAGTTTGTCACTGTTCTGACATTATCACAGCTACTTTTAATGAATGAAAAACAATCACCACTATTTTCATATAACCATCTTACAACCTAATCACAAGCTCTTCTTCAGCACAATGGTATCCACAAAAACTTCAACAAAAGAAACTCATATGATAATATACTGTATATATAGGTATACAGAGACTCAGACGTGTAATCTCACGCTAAAAGATGAGCCACTTTCATGGTGCCTAAAACCCAGGGTTGGCGAAAACTATACTGAAACATACCTGGCTATCCACCTAAACTGGCTTCATGGTATAGGCCCCTGGTTTTTGCCTTTACTCAAATACTAATAAAGTAACAATTGCAACATTTACTCTCCCAATTCAGTAGTTGCAAAGCATGCTGGGAACTAAAAGACATACAAATAATCCATGCGAATCCAGTGGTTTAAATTAAATTTTATGAAGCGACTCGAGTACTTTGTGTGCACATAATTTACCAACTTATTTACAAAATATTAATCTCCAACGCGCGTTCACAAGAGCACCATGCCGCATACGTGTTGTGTTGACACGAGAGTAGATGTTTTTTTTGGGCGAAAATTTCGAAAGTAACAAAAAGCAGCAAAAAACACAATACAGGCTGTAATTTAGTACTAAATAAATATCTTTAATAAGCAGTTAAGTTAGTTAGTGCTGTTGTGGTGAGCTGAGTGGTTATTATTGCTGGTGACCTTTTAATATGAGTTACCAAGGCATGCAAAACACCAATGCTTGGCGTAAAACAACTAATTCATTTTAGATTAAAAAAAATATTAATAAACTTTGAACATTACAAAACAAGTAACACTTTACAATGATTTTGAAAAGACAAAACATTTATCATGTACTAACCATGAACAACATTAACAGCATTTCATCTAAGTTAATGTTAAATTTAACTTAAATATTTAATTTATAAATATGCTATTGTTCATTTTAAATGTTTGCTCATAATAAATGAACTAAAGTTAACTGAATTAACTGAAGTTAACTATGTTATTAACCTTTAATTTGCAATTAACTGAAGATAATTTATACAACTTAAAATGTTAAAAATATATATTAGTAGATTAGTAATAAATGCTGTAAAAGTATTGGTAATTTGTTCATGATACCATGCATTACCAATGCACTCACTAATGCATTAGCCATTGTTAACAAAAATACATTATTGTAAACTTTTACCCAAGTAACTTAAAGTGATAACAAAAACAGCAACAGCAAAATACACCAAGAGGCAGACAAATGTGTTCATTCCGAAATGCATGATGGGAACCCAAGCACCAGTATGGTACAGTGGACATCACACTATTACAGTTAATCTGTAAATAAAAACACGAGATGACTGTAATACAGACACAGATAATCATTGTGATTCTACAGAACAATGTTGCCACCTCAGTCATTTCCTGTTCCTGTTCATTGTGAAGTCACGGTACACTTTTTATGTATATTTAACTGCAATATATATTGTAGAAGTACTACTGTAAAATAAGGCAAGTTTATAGCACATTTCATACACAACGGTAATTCAAAGTGCTTTACATAGAAAAGGTATTAAAATAATGATAAAATAATCACAACATATGCATAAAAAATAAAAATACCATGCATAAGAAATAAAAATCCTGAATCGCTAAATTCGGGGCGCCCCTGTCTGGTATGGGAGAGTCTGGTTTGTGATTTTACACCAGAACTTGTACTACAAGTACAAAAACTATCTAACAAATACCCCAATTCATGCAATTATTTTACAGTGTACTCTGTAAACATAACCTTGCAAACAGTAAATCTAAACCTTCTAAACAGTAAATTGTGCACATTTCTAATAACTGGCTAAAGGAGTTATGTCATGCTGTATAATCAGTTAGCCATCACAATGTTGTCAGCTAGTGTTTACTTGTGGCAAACTGGACTTCATTATCTCAAGTGTCAACTGAATATGAGCTAAATGAGGACTCTGGATGACACTTCAGTAATGGCAAGGAAAGCAGTTTCTTTAGTTGATCAGGTGAAGGAAAAAGCATAGGATGGAAGTCAGCAGGTCCTAACAGTAATGATGCAAAGTGGTGAAGGTCAGTGCTCACAAGCTAAGTGGAAACAACGGGCAGCAAAAACTAGAAGTACTGACATCCCTTTTAATGAAGACCTTTGACAATCTTGTCCTAACCCACCTTAGAACCTAGATCCACTCAAGAAATTCTGTCCAAGAACCATTTTTCCATGCACTTCATTCAGTGAGTAATCGAGCTGGCCTTCTGGATCAGCATGTTTAGGTGCTTAGAATCTGCTGAAAAAGCATTGCTCCCTCAGCACAATGCAGAAAAGCATGCTGGATACTAGAGACTGGTAAAGCTACATGTTTAAAACCTGAGCAGCATTATAAAGTACAGCCAGCTATATATGATCAGATTGCTTCTACACTGCTAGCAGGTGGTGAAGCCACAGGAAACATTTCAGCACCAGAGGGCACCACTGATTGACAGCCAAAACTTTGATTTAAAATTCACAGCGCAGCACAGAATTAGTTTTAAGGAAATATGTATGTAAATGAATTGTTACTTTGCACGTTATCTCTTATGCTTATGGTTATTTCAGGCAGGATTGGCAATATATAGAAGTCATTATGACGATGGGTGAGTCTGCTGCACAACACAACATATTTTGTTATGTACATAATTATGCAGGAAATATTTAACATGAATTTGTATCTGGGATTATTAGCAGAAACTGATTTTAATACAATAAACATTATAATACAAGCCTCT
This sequence comes from Rhinogobio ventralis, assembly GCA_039654625.1. Taxonomy (NCBI): domain Eukaryota; kingdom Metazoa; phylum Chordata; class Actinopteri; order Cypriniformes; family Gobionidae; genus Rhinogobio; species Rhinogobio ventralis. Next base: position 8,720,532 of record CM077212.1, on the reverse strand, counting down.
ATTACTATACTGCACTATATTTGTATAAAAGTTTATATTTGTTTAAAACAGTATAAACGTTTCTAAATAAAGCTTTATTTCTTTAAGTCAGCATTACTTCTCTCAAGATGTGAAGCGTGTATTTTGTTTCTTGATGTCTTTTTTATTGACCAACATTTACTTTTTACTAGCAGGACATTTTGCATGGGAAGTGCTACTTGTATATATAGTTTATATACCAACGTTTAAGTTGTTATCTAAAATTATTTTGAATACATGCTGTTAACGGAATCATTGTTGAATCATTTACAGTTACTAGATACAGTATTGTATAACACAATATAATTACATAACCACAGTGAATAACTGTAAAAGGTCAGTTAAGTTGTACGCCCACACACCACACCAATGTATTCATATTTCAGAATGAGCACTTTAACATTCGTAATGTATATTTTATTTTAATTAGTAAGCCATTTTGGATAAACAACATCTGCCCAATATACTTAGGTCAAATTCTTAGAAATGCGCTTTTTGTATTCATGCTGGGTTTTTTTAAATAAAACTTGGTAACTATTTAATAATGTCTCATTTGTTGACATTAGTTAATGTATTAATTAACATCCACTAACAGTGATCAATATATATATTTTTTACAACATTTATTAATCTTGGTTAATGTTAGTTAATAAAAATACAGATATTTGTTGTTTAATAATGTTAGTTCACAGTGAATTAAGTAACAAATGTTAACAACATTTGATATTTATTCTTATTTCATGTTAACAAATCTATAACAAATGAAACCTTATTGTAAATTGATACCAGACTTTTATACTATTTTCAAGAAACATTCAAATGAAATGACTGTCATGTGGTGTAATCATCAAGTAATATATTTTCCCTATACCTAATACCTTGAATACATATGCATCTTAATAATTATTTTTCAAAACTTTTTTAACATACATTTTTCAAGGTAAAACGTATTTTTAACAAAACTATTATTCATTATAAAGTTTTTGCAGAGCCACACTGAATGATATTTTACAACCTGAACTTTGTCATAAAATATCAAATTATCAGTTACTTAAAAAAAAATATATGATCAATGGAGAAAATAATTAAATAAAAAAATGCAAATTAATTAATACAGTTTTATTTTCAAGATTTCTTTTCATTGGACAGTTGTATCACCCTGACATTTTTTACTTCATGCCCTTGAAACATCTAAATAATATCCAAATATTTTTTAATTCAGAAATGTAAAAAAGCTAACCACAGAAGAGGTGTATTCAAGTCATTAATATGAATGGTTTTTAATGTATTTTATATAAATTAGTAGATAAAACTAAAAACTGATGACAAACATCATTGACCAACTATAGCCCCAGTGCATGTTGTGCTGCTGAGTTTGTCCCTGTGGAATTTCTTCCTCTATAAAAAGAGTCTTTACCATACGACTCATAAATCATGTTTTAGTATGTTTTCTTTAACCGATCCTGTGAAGCGAATTTCGCCTATATGCACGTTCAATGACAGGATCCTGTTAATACTGGCAAACATCAGGTCTAAAGTCATTGTGTCTCTTATTTTACAGTCTACAAAACCTATTTTGTGACTGATTAGACATCAGAAGACAGATAGTACATAGCTAAAACAGACATCCTGAGGTATGGCTGCAGCCCCAGAGGGAGTAACATTTGGGTCACTCACTAACCTGTGAATAACAGTAACTTGTCCCAGGTTGCAGCACCATTTGTTATTCACAGAAAAAAGGCACGTTTACCTAATTTTTCTTGGTCTCTTTTCTGTCTGCGTGCTCATTCAATGCGATCACAGAGCTGGAAGTATCAGCTCTGAGCCAAGATTCTCTGCAGTGTAAGAGATTACAATGTGTGTTTTCTCATGACTGCAGGTCAGGCACTGTGAGCTCATTAATTTAATACCAGATACGTGCACCTTAACAGAAGGATGGTAATGTCTGTTTCTGTTAAAAGATACACATTTGATGTAGGTGATGCTGACTCACAAGGTACTTCCTTTAAATATATAATCTGGGGCATCTTTATTTTAATTACCGTACTTGTTAACATTTTACAGTTTGAATTTATCACTATTAGTCAACACATTACGTATTAGGTAATAACATTACAGCATTTATTAATCTACTGTAGGTCAGGGGTATTCAATTAAAGCTCTAAGAGGTCCGGTCTCTATATTTCCTTTCCAGCAGTAGTCCAGACAATACTTTTTTGGAACAATTTTTCCATCAGGGCACCCATAGTACTTTGTAAAAGAAAAAAGGTTACACTTTATTTTAAGGTGTCCGTGTTACAGTGTAATTATACATTTAATTACTCAGTAATAATAATTAACTACATGTACTTACTATAGGGTTAGGGTAGGATTAGGGTTTGGTTGAGGGTTAGTTGCATTATGCATAATTTACTTTTATTACTATGGTACGTACATGTAACATATGTAACAAGGACACTGTAAAATAAAGTGTTGCCAGAAAAAAACCTAAACACTCAAAATAGTTACAAAGATGAGAATCTTGCAGGCCCCGAGAGCCAAAGCAGTGATGTCTAAGAATTTTTAGCAATATTTACCAAAAAAAGTAAATATTACTCCCAACTGGATATGAATATAAAAAGGTAAGATCAGTTGGTTTATCAGGCTAATATTATTAGTCCATTTTTTACATTTAGACACCTACGAATAAAGCATATAGAAGCCCTTGGGACTGAGAAAACATACTGGGGGTGCAGGATTTACCAATTATGAAAAGTATAGAATATTTTTATATTTTAATCAAAGTAATAAACTACTAAAAACAAACAACGTATATAATCTAATAATCAAAACTCTCATCATGAGCACAAAACAAAGTTAACCAGTAATTTCTAATATTGCCATCTCTAAATAATTTTCCAAATTATAACATTGTTTGTTATGAAACGTTCTTAATATGCTGATTAATATTGCTAAATGTACGCCTATGGGGAAAAAAAAGTCTAAAGGCACCACGCATTAATTTGTCACAAACCTGGTTTAGCGGTCAGAGTCATCTTCCAGATAGGACAGATAAAAATAATTGTATTTGCTGCATTCTCATTTTCTGCTGTGTTTTAGTATATCTATTTTGCTGCTCACCATGTTTCTGCTACTGTTGTTAAAATAACCACACCATTTGCAGCTCTTTATGTGGCGCTTTATGTCTTTAGCAGAAGAGAGAAGCAACACGCAAAGAATATAAAGGGGCTTGAATGGCTCTAGATAAAAACATTAGAGGATATAGTGGCGAAAGATCATTACCATAAACGAACTTGAGAGCTTGTGGTGTGTGTACGGTAAAATGGAGCAATTATGTCCAGTGGTCCGGATGGCACCAAGCCAGGGTCCAGAACAGCGGTCCGCCATTTAAATATCACTGATATAGGTTAATGAAATAATAAATATTCTGTTCATTGTTAATTCATGCTTGTTAAAAATACATAAACTGTTTATTTGTACAACTTTAAAAATGTTTTAGCCTACGTCCCCACCAAATGTGTGCGTTGTGCATATGTTACAGTGGATCAAAAAATAAAAAAGGCATTTCTGCTTTTCACACTCTCTCTTAACAGCACAAGGGTCAGATGCCTGCCTCAGAGCGGCGGCCTGCCACACGCACCATCCCTGCCTCTCGCCGTCTGTCGGCATGCATGGGAGGCCATTTCAGGAGTATCAGATTGGGTCTTGGACATGATCAAACGAGGCTACTCATTCCAATTTGCTCACAGACCCACATCCCCACCCCCCCACCCTTTGAGGGTGTGGTCCGGTCGCATGTTTTACGAACCGAGGTAGAGAGCTTACTGGCGATGGCCACCATAGAGATAGTCCCCGCGGCCCACAGCAAGTCAGGGTTTTACAGCCGCTACTTCATCGTTCCAAAGACGGATGGTGCCCTAAGCCCATCCTCGAAGACAACTTAACAGTGCCCTCATGAGACGGCCGTTCAGAATGATAACCTAAAAACAAATCCTCTCACAGATTTGCACCGGGGATTGGTTTTTATTAGTGGACCTGAAAGGTGCATACTTTCATATCCAGATAGCCCCTCATCACAGACTGTTCTTGAGGTTTGCATTCAAAGGGGTGGCTTAACAGTTCATCGTCCTACTATTTAAACTTCCTGGGTGCAGTTTTCGACTTGGCCCAGATGTTGGCCTGGCTGTTGCTGGAGCACACGTTCAATGCGACTCGTTCAACGCCGGAGGCGTTTCAGAGGTTGCTGGGCCTCCTGGCAGCAGCTTCCTCAGTCCTGGCTAAAATCCTGCATCCAACCCTGAGCTTGGCGAACGGGACACTTAAACCTCAAGGTGATCCACTGCTGCGTCAGGGCTCTGGCACTTTGGAGGACCCCCCCCCCAACAGGTCACAACAGATGTCTCAAACACAGTGATCGCCACCTGGTCAGGTCTGGAGATGATGGCAGTACACCTAGCACTTAAAGCCTTTCTGCTAGACCTGAGAGGCCACCACGTCCTGGTCCGGTCGGACAACATGATGGTGGTCACCGGTGGACGCCTCCTCCTGTGGGCACAGCACAACCTCCGCTCAGTGAGAGCAGTGCACGTGCAGGGCAGGCTAAACCAGAGTGCGATCTCCTCTCCCAAGCGGCAGGCTCAATTTGGCACCCCCAACCGGAGTTGTGCCAAAAATGTAGTACCCGGAACTGACCTGGACCCGTATATTATTTGAAAGCTGGAACCGAACCCGGCGGGAAGACAGACCCGACTGGACCCGATTGTCACATATTCCACAATAAACTGCTATTAATAAGTCAATAAACAAGTTGCGAAAAAATAAAACTTTTTGTCTTATATTATTTAAATATGAGTACATTAATACCGTGCGCTTGCATTAAATCTGCCCGCCTTGCTTCTAACGGCTGAGAGAGAAAGAGATTGCTTGTGTTTTTTTTCTTTTCTTTTTTTAAACCTTATATCTCGGCGCACACTTTTCTTATCCTAATTTTACAAGTTGCAAGTTACAAAAAACACACAAGCCGTGCTGACTGACTCTGATCAGGTGTTCTCCGAGTCCGATCGACTCGGGTATTACACACAATGTTAAACAGACCCGGGACCCGAAGTAATAGATTGGGACCCGACCCGGACACGGCTGACCATTTAAAATATAGACCCAAACCCGTACGGGTCTCGGGTGCTCCGTGTAGACCTCTACCTCCAAGGCCCCCTCGTTGAAACCGATACAGTCAGTCAGATTATGGGCACTCTCTCTCAAAACTGCCCTTTTGCTAGTGCTTGCCTCGGTTAAGTAAGTTGGTAACCTGCAGTCGCTTTCTATTAGTTCATCCTGTCTTGAGTTTGGGCTGAATGACTGTAAGGTCATCCTTAAGCCAAGGCACGGTTATGTGCCTAAAGGTGGTACAAAGGTGTTTACCAGCCATAGTGACCTTTTCCGGAAAGTTCGCTTTGGCAAGCTGTTTCTAATTAAATTAAAATAACTTTTAATGGATTTAAACACTTGTTTCGAACACTTTCCCATATTGCTTAGAAAAAACAGTCCCACCTCAAACTACAAAAAAATGCACACTTCTCATTTTATTATATCATGGTGCCTTGAGGTATAATTTAAAAAATCTAAATTGATGAATACCTATATGGACAAGCAATCTAGATATCTACTGTAATATTTTGTTTTAGTTTCTATTTCCATTCACATTTTTGTTCAGTTATTTTACATTTATATTTAATCTACTTTAATTGTTTTGTTTCTACATAATCTTTATTCTTTAAAAATCTGCACCTGCTATAAATTGTAATTGCCTGTCTTATGTTACTTGTCTCATCACCTCTGTTTTTCATCATCCCTTCTCAACAACATGTGATTCATCTCTCTGTTTTGTCTTTCTTTCAACAAAAGAACATCATAACAGAACAACACATTGATTTCAGAGAAATGCAACGATATTGACTCAAGTGTCTCTCCAGTGAAAGCTAGGTTTGAAGCTTGGCTGATGTGTGGATGCTCAGTGAAGCACAAACATTTAATCCCAGTTTATTGTGGTGTTCCAGCCAGAAATGGCTGACTGACTTGTTATGGTTGTCACTGACTTTCCCTTCTCATTATTTCACAAAACCCTTTTGTGGACTAACAAGATTTTGGAATGGTAACAAACACTAAATTTAGATAATTATTAAAATAAAGCATCTTACCTGAGTCAGAGCTGGCAGACGCCACTGGCATTTTCGTTTTCGTTTGTGTCTGTCCGTGTATCAAATTTGTCCAACTAAAAAGGGAGAGAGAGAGTTTCTGTTTGAAAAGCAACTTCATCACATGGTCAGTCCAAGTATTTACCCCAAATCCCCGCTCTCTGCAGAGAGCTATAATACATTCAGTTCTGGGAAGATTACTTACAAACTGTAGTCCTTTATTGAATACAAATTGTAAAAATGACGAAAATTTTAACATAATCTATTAGATTACTTGTTTAGCTTGTTTATCTCATAGATTTAAACAAGATTATTTTGTACCATGTATATAAAAAAAGAGGAAAAATTCCATTCTTTATTATCAACAACACAAGGTGCATTAAATGAAAAATAGGCTTGCAAAGTAACTGCAGGGAGTTTGTGAGATGATGAAAACTGAATGAATTAAATCATAAAAATTTAAATTTAAAGAAAAAATAGATACTTTTAAAACAAAAACAATACTTGGACTCTAAAAACATAATTTATTTATTTTTATTTGTTTACCTGCATACCAGTGTAAGCATTAAACAACATCAGAGCGTGCGAATGTGATGTCAAATTATTTAAATATTAACTTAAAATCTTCAAGTAAATATTTTAGGTCAAAATAATGTGTGAATAATATGTAATTATACAATCCATCTGTTTATAATCTGATTATAATCATTTTAAAATGTAATATAATCTAATTACAAGTACTTAATTTTTGGAATCTGATTACATAATTCAGATTACATATAATCAGTTACTCCCCAGCCCGAATACATGACTGTTAATTCAGATTTTTTTTAATCATCCAATTTTCAGGTAAGCAAACAAACACTTTTCCAAGATTTTCTACATTTGACATAAACAGAAATCATTGCAGCATTTAGTCTCTTTTTCTTTCCTGAAAAAAAAGCATGTTACACTATCCTAGAGGGAAAATAAATGTGTGAAGCCATGGGCAAATTTGGCAACTCTTTCACACAATTTTGGATACCTGCACACCTGGATACACACACAGCTAAACGGCACTTTATTACGGGGAGTTTAAAGGCGCTATCTTACAGTGTGACACATCTACTACACACACACCATGTTAAATATAACTCTCACTGAAGCTGTTAAACTCTGACTGTGCACCTCAGCAATACTTTGCATAACCCAGCTGAATGTGCATGGGAGAGAGAGAGTGTGTCAGTGTGTGTGTGTTACGCTCCAGTGCTCTTAAACATTCTCTTTAGCTTAATGTCAAAACCAAACTGTTAGCACAGAAACAACAGTTTTTGAGCATAGAGAACCACTAACATAATAATACACGGTTTCTGAAGACTGTGAGCAGTAATATTAATGATAACAAAGCAAAACATAAATCAAGAAGTTTCCCTTCGGTTCACAAGACAATGAAGATGATTTCTACCCACTCACAGTTATCAACATGCAAGAATATAACTAAACACCTTATTTATTCAAAACCACTCATAATTCAATTTATGAATCCATATAATCCTGCTGCAGTATAGAAGAAAAATATTTTCTGTAATTAACGTCGTGAAGTTCCAATAATATCATATATCATTTAACAAATTCCAAATATATATATACTCCAATAATATATATATACACTCACCTAAAGGATTATTAGGAACACCATACTAATACTGTGTTTGACCCCCTTTCGCCTTCAGAACTGCCTTAATTCTACGTGGCATTGATTCAACAAGGTGCTGAAAGCATTCTTTAGAAATGTTGGCCCATATTGATAGGATAGCATCTTGCAGTTGATGGAGATTTGTGGGATGCACATCCAGGGCACAAAGCTCCCGTTCCACCACATCCCAAAGATGCTCTATTGGGTTGAGATCTGGTGACTGTGGGGGCCATTTTAGTACAGTGAACTCATTGTCATGTTCAAGAAACCAATTTGAAATGATTCGAGCTTTGTGACATGGTGCATTATCCTGCTGGAAGTAGCCATCAGAGGATGGGTACATGGTGGTCATAAAGGGATGGACATGGTCAGAAACAATGCTCAGGTAGGCCGTGGCATTTAAACGATGCCCAATTGGCACTAAGGGGCCTAAAGTGTGCCAAGAAAACATCCCCCACACCATTACACCACCACCAGCAGCCTGCACAGTGGTAACAAGGCATGATGGATCCATGTTCTCATTCTGTTTATGCCAAATTCTGACTCTACCATCTGAATGTCTCAACAGAAATCGAGACTCATCAGACCAGGCAACATTTTTCCAGTCTTCAACTGTCCAATTTTGGTGAGCTCGTGCAAATTGTAGCCTATTTTTCCTATTTGTAGTGGAGATGAGTGGTACCCGGTGGGGTCTTCTGCTGTTGTAGCCCATCCGCCTCAAGGTTGTGCGTGTTGTGGCTTCACAAATGCTTTGCTGCATACCTCGGTTGTAACGAGTGGTTATTTCAGTCAAAGTTGCTCTTCTATCAGCTTGAATCAGTCGGCCCATTCTCCTCTGACCTCTAGCATCAACAAGGCATTTTCGCCCACAGGACTGCCGCATACTGGATGTTTTTCCCTTTTCACACCATTCTTTGTAAACTCTAGAAATGGTTGTGCGTGAAAATCCCAGTAACTGAGCAGATTGTGAAATACTCAGACCGGCCCGTCTGGCACCAACAACCATGCCACGCTCAAAATTGCTTAAATCACATTTCTTTCCCATTCTGACATTCAGTTTGGAGTTCAGGAGATTGTCTTGACCAGGACCACACCCCTAAATGCATTGAAGCAACTGCCATGTGATTGGTTGATTAGATAATTGCATTAATGAGAAATTGAACAGGTGTTCCTAATAATCCTTTAGGTGAGTGTATATATATATATATATATATATATATATATATATATATATATATATATATATATAATTTTTTACAACTTCAAAATTAAATTAAAAATTACTTTTTTACATATAAAAATATTATTTACAAAATGTATTATTATTATTATAAATTAGCCTTAATGAATTTTTATAGTATACTAGCTAACAATATGTACATTCGTATGTGTATGTTTTTTTTTATACTCTCAAAGTTCTCACACTCTTAACTGTTCCCATTGACATGCATTACACGACTGGCAGACTGCAACGGTTGGAGTTAAAAATCTTCATTTGTGTTCTACTAAAGACACCTACATCTTGGATGCCCTGAGGGTAAGCAGATAAACATTTTTGGGTGAACTATCCCTTTAATTTGATTGAATTAATTTGTTTAATTTAAGTTTACCCTACTCAAACCAATTAATCATTTTGAGCATTAGGGTTTTCAGCGAACCGTTCTTAGTCTCTGTTTTTATTTGAGCTCCATCAGATGAAGCACGTCATACCAAGGAACATTCACTTGATGTTTGCCGTCATTGTCAGGGAATATTTTTTTAGCAGAAGGATGGAATTTAATGATTTTACTTTGTGACATCAGACTGTTGTGACATGGGTTTTCCTCAGTGGCATATAACCCAGCAATCAGCTCTTCCTGCCAGCACAGGAGCCTGAACACAGCTGTGTGTGTTACTGACAAGTGAGAGATAAACTACAAGAGGGATAGACAAAATTACATCTCTTAACTCAAGAGAAGCATGAGAAAAGCATATCTTTCTTCAAGCAATGGAAGGAGTACAACTAAAACTTTTTTTTTTTTTTAATTGTTACTTAAAATAATGTAATAAATTAAAATAAATAAAATATTTTGAAAAATAAATATTTTATTTCAGCTAGATGCTAAGACAACAATTTAATTTAGTTTAACTTACCAAAATAACAAAAAAAAATATAATAATGAATTTAATTAATTCATAAAAACTAAATATAAAAAATAAAAAAAAATAAAAAAACCTGCTTTATTCTTAAAGGTGCTGTAAGGGATCTTTTAAGGAATGGCACTCAGAAAATGTCCTGATAATATGTCAAATATCACTGAAAAAGGTCTCGTAAGAAATCACACCTGTCTCTGTAACTAAGAACAAATCTTTTTTTAAATGTATATTTGCACTCACCTAAAATAACTTTCTCTTTTCTATGACACCTGTCTGTCCCCCCTGGTATTCCTCTCTGAATACAATTATTAACACATTTTATTGGAAAGGGCAGAAACCAAGAATCAAACTAAATCTCTCGGAGGGTTAAATGCACCACATTTCTACTACTACTTTTTAGCAATGCAGTTACAATACATCAAATGTCTAGTGATATAACTTCAGCTTGGAAAGATATAGAATCTAGAATCAATGATTCAAGAAATACCATTAAAAACATCCCTTTTATTGACAATAGCATTAAGAAACATGATTGCTTTAAATATCTCACTATAGGTACGACACTAGCTTGGAGTAAATTCAACAGTCTGCTCCATCTTACCCCCTGACCATCTAGCTGGACTTTGAAAATGACTCATTCATAACTTTTGAACAACTACAAAGGAAATATGATATTCCGGAATATATACTCGTTATCAAACATACAACTAAAAGAAGATATAAAAAGAAAAACTTAATACTATACTTTTTGAAAAAAATAAACTCTTTACCCTTAAGCTATTATCATAAGCTATAGTAACCTATAGCCTCTAATGATACCGTAATTACATTACCAAAAATAAATGGAATAAAGACCTAAATTCTGAATATACCGAACTAGACCTTAGAATTTTGTAAAAATATTTTTGTAGTAATCTCAGGATACAGTTGCTCCAATACAAAATACTCGAGTACATATCACAAAAAGTAAAGTCTCATATGGGCTTTGTTAACACTAACACTTGTACATACTGTCACAACAGGTTTGATAATTACATCCACTCCTTTTGAAACTGCACACATGTAAAGAAATTCTGGTTAGAAGTTGTAATTAAACTAGTAGAGATCCTAGATTTTAATATTTCCCTACCCCCTTCAGTATTTCTGTTAGGAGATTTTTCTCATATTAACGGCACAAATCTTCACTTCAGCCATAATAGCAAAACAAGTAATACTATTAAACAGGAAGGACAGAACTAAAATATCTATCACTCACTGGCTTAATCTACTAATAGACACTGTAACACTTGAGAAATAAACTGCCTCACTCTTCTGCCATCACTTTTGAAAAAACATGGAGTCCTCTTCTAAAGTTACTTGACAGATGAATCATAACATGTGACTACATACAATCAAATGTACGGATAAAATAGATGTTCAGTGACTTGCCCTTAAGGTGCTAAATAATGTATGATACAGTCATGTGTAGTTGTATATTATGTACAGAATACAGATCTACATGTATACCTTTATCTACCTGCAGTAATGTATGTTATGGTCATGTACAATATAGGTGTGTTATGTATACAGATCTGTCTGTTTGTATCCTGTGTACTGTATTCTTCAGTCTTTCTGTAATTAAAAAAGAAAGAAAGAAAGAAAGAAAGAAAGGGAGAGGACGTGACGAGAAACAGATCCAGAGAGAAAGAGTGAGACAGAGGTTAATAAATTGCAAAGAAATAAGAAAAAGTCCAAATGCTGGAGCCACACGGACCCTTTATATCTGGAACAGAGCAAATTGCACCATTTGAATAGATTTTAAACTAATGGACTTTCTTCCCCCTAAAATCTCAGATTTCTCACTTATCATGCATTACATGAAATGGACCCTCTCTATGGATTAAGGAAAGAAAGTGCAATTTCACAAACAGACCTATTTTTTCTCATAATGCTAAAATATTTGGAACATCTGTAGCTGTGAGTTTTTAAAAAAAAAATGAAAAGGGCATATCTGAGTAGTTTCTCCAAGCTTAATGTCAGTAGTGTGTGAGTAAAATGTGATGTTTGAGAGCAAACCCTTTTTCCCCTTTTAATTATAACTGGCATTGTAATTTTATTATCACTACATTTTCTACAATTTTCTTTAACATTGTTGTCACTGTAACACCCTGGTAAAATATCGGAATTGTAACTCATCTTTGCAAAAGAATATGTATAAATCTAATTTTATATTCTAAATCTACTATATTCAAGTTAGTATGTATAAATCCTAATAAATAAAGTGTAAATATATATGTAAGAAGGAATCTGACTGCAGCCCACCATGTGAGCCAGTCAGAAAACTAGCAAGCACTTAGAGTGTCAATTTGTATTTGCTAAAGTCTTTGGTGGGTGGTGTTTTAGAGAGCAACCAGTCAATTCACTGGCAAGTCTACATTAATATAATAATAGTGAATAGTATTAATGATACATGTTTTGTTTTCACTTCTCATGTGGATGATATAAGAATAAAGGATTCTTATTTTAAAAAGTGTATGGAACCGTAAAGATGAGCTGGAATTCTGAAATGTTTTCTCTCCCACAAAATTAAAAATATAAACATCTTTTATGTAATGTTTATTTGTGTATGGTTACAAATGTTAAAAATTGTTATGGTAATATTTTATTTTATGCACTTAAAACCAGAATGGACCTAGATTGCTAAAACAATGGCTTGATTGGCTAAACCAATTTGACTATTGGTTAACAATCAACTTTCCCTTGAGCTTTTGATATATAAAAGGTCATCATAATATAAGAATATAAGTAATATAAGAATAGTTTCAGAGCTGAAAACGTCCTTGTTAGTCAAAGAAAAGCTTTTATTGACAGCTGGCTCAGCAAACGATTAATCTGCGAATTTGCTTCCCTGTGACGTCAGAGAGAAGTGAAACTCCGCCTCGACAGAAGAAGAAGAACTCCTTACAACATAGTGTGCAGTGTTTCCCCCATACCTGCTGCTGTCTGCATTTCCATTGCGGTCTAAAGTACTGCAAAGATTAGTCAGGTGACGTAGGACTGCACGCGACTTTCCAGAGTCAACTGAATTTCGTCCAAAAAAACTCCATTGTTGATTCGAATAGCAAACAACTCTTACTGCACATGTCGCAACAGACTTTTAGGTTAAAATAAAATGCAGCTCACAAGTCCCACCCCCGAAAGTTCCTGAACTTTGAAAAAGTACTACCTCGCAAGCAGGGCCATTTTTAGGGGGAAATTTATACCCGGAACTTCATTTAGACCCTGGTTCCTGCAGTCGAAACTAGGGCTGGGTATCGATTCAGATGTTACAATTTGATTCGATTTCGATTTGATTTTCTATTTCGATTCCCGATTTGATTTTCGATTCAACTCAATGAATATAGATTTAATACAAATACTATATTTATAAAAAAGAACAGTGAACATAAGTTTACAAGTGGGTAATTAAAAAGAAGTTAAGAGCCACAAACCTGTATATTAAACTCTTTTTATTTTAGGTAGGTAAACTTGGGTACATTAAAACCCATCTCTATATTTTAAATGCATACAATTATGTTAAATACAATACAATTTTGATGCAACTTTATTCTAAAAAAAATTTATCTGAGAGGTATTTTATACAATTTTGTTTTTATGGATATTTTGATATATTTATTCTAAAACATAAACACATTTCTTGCGATTTTGCCGCCCGTCGTGTGTGCACCGGCACATTGTACCACGGCAACGAACAACAATACCTTAACATGCTGACTTATGTGGACTAACTATTATTTGAGGAAATCTGTTTATAACATAGGCTATTAGGTTTGAATTATTAGTCCTGTGCTCCAAATTTCTTCTCTTAACAGAGCAAAACTGAAGTTCTGTTGGGCTTCTCATTACTTTACATGGGAGAATGGTTGTAACCAAGACAACCATAAGCACCCCTCGCACACGCAGCTTCTATTTTTTCTTTTCTCCTTTGTGTCGGTTCACCATGGCAATGACAGAGACTACATTAAATAGTAATTACAATCTACACCAAGTGGTAGTTTTTAAGCAAAGGATGTGGGGTATGTTTACAAAGAAATAAGTTACTAGTTACTATAAAAAAGTTACTACATTGACAATTTAACACACCCTCAAATACTATTTATAAAATGGTTACTACTAGAAAATCCATCCTTCTGCTAGAACAGTTTCCCAAACTGGGGAGGGAACTGCAGGAGGTTTGTGAGTTGATGATAAGCTAATAATTAATTAAATCAAACGTAACATTAAAATATAAAATGGGGCTGCACAATTAATTGAAATAAATCTGAAAACTTCATCAATCTTATATCAGGGTTATTAAATTTAAGGCTGCAAAAGAAATATATAGCTAGTCAGTTGCACTGTGTTTCAAAGTGAAGAGCATCATTGTGTTTAATTATTCTATTCTAGTTATTCATCATTAACTGACATCAGAGAACTGTGAGCGTGCGAATGTGTCACTAACTTATTGAAATGGTAACTTCAAATTTCAAGGGGTACTTCAAGTAAAGGTTTTACTAAGGGGTTCAGCTAACGAAAAAGATTGGGACCCCTTTGCTAAAAGATATAGTCCCCCACAGGTAAAGTAAATCAGATTTCTTTGCTCATATGTAACTCAGATCTGTTTTGTCATGACAGTGTGAACAGCACAAACCACATGGAATCTGATCTTTTCAATTCTGATTTGGGCCACTTCCATATGTGGTCCTAAATCCGATACCGGTCAGATGTTTTGCAATGCAAATTCAGTCTGAACAGTCATATCGGGATTCATGCGACTTTTACGTCACTCTAGTGCAACATTCACCACAATTCTGCGCACATGGGAGTCGTTTCAAAGACATTTTCAAGACAGTTGCGAAAGGTAGTCAGTGAAAGACAGTGACAGCTCTATATGCAAGCAAAACATGACGTCTCTTATCATATATGTTTAAAAACTCTGCTCTTTTTTTTTTGCATCCTCATCTTTGTTTTTTATATTGCCTGCACATAAATTCGATGGCTTCAGCGACAGATCACACCATAAATAAACATGTAATCACTTACTTTACAGGGATAGTTCACCCAAAAATGAAAATTACCCTATGATTTACTCACCCTCAAGCCATCCTAGGTGTATATAACATTCTTCTTTCAGACGAATACAATCAGAGTTATATTAAAAAATGTCCTGGCTAATCCAAGCTTTATAATGACAATGAATGGCAGCCCAAAATTTGAAGCCTAAAAAAGTGCATCCATCCATTATAAAAGTAATCCATACCGCACCGTGGGGTTAGTAAAGACCTTCTGAAGTGAAGCGATAAGTTTTTGTAAGAAAAATATCCATGTTTTAAACTTTATAAAGTAAAATATAGCTTCTGGTGGACCGCCTTCCATATTCAACTTACAAAGAAAGTGTAACACCTCTCGCAGTTCAAAACGCTTATGCTACGTCCAACGTCGCGCCAGTTACGTTTTTTTCATAAGTTGAATAAGGAAAGGCGGTCTGGCGGAAGCCATATTTAACTTAATAACGTGTTAAATATGGATATTTTTCTTACACAAACGCATCAATTCGCTTCAGAAGGCCTTTATTAACCCCCCAGAGCCGTGTGGAGTACTTTTATAATAAATGGATGTTCTTTTTTGGGCTTCAAATTTTGGGCTCCCATTCACTGCCATTATAAAGCTTGGATTAGCCAGGACATTTTTTTATATATCTCCAATTGTATTCATCTGAAAGAAGAATGTCATATAGACCTAGGATGGCTTGAGGGTGAGTAAATCATGGGGTAATTTTCATTTTTGGGTGAACTATCACTTGAATGTTCTCCGAGTTTACTTCCGTATGGCTGCGTGCTGCATGAGGGTCAGTTCAGGACCATGATCTGTTCGCACTGGAATCTGATATTGGCCACATTTAAAACAACAATATGAACAGCTATACAAAAAAATCAGATCTGAGCAAGAAATCAGACTTGAGCACTAAGGCTTGCAGTGTGAACGTGGCCTAAGTGATCAGACTTAAGATGTTTGCCTGACTTTATTGACCTGACACATTGACCTGACACATTTGAAACATGTTAATAACAGGTGCAAACAGCAATGAGTCTCAGCCATCCACTTGTGAATTTGCACAAGCAAACCACCACTCTTCAATCTTTAGCAACAACAAAAAATATATATATATAAATATTTTATATTTTTTGTGCTAAATTTTAGTGCTTTTGATTTACGCAGATACAGCCGTATTAAACATACACACACAATTACACACATATGCTCAATTAGCTAACCAAAGGCAGTCAGGAGAGCAGATGACAGCGGGAGGTCAGCACTAACAGTACTGTAGCATTAACTCTCCGGCTGCGCAGCTGCAGCGGCGGTTGCCTGGCAACACATGAAATCCCAAGAGCCTCTACTGTATGGTATTTGAATGGAGCAAAAGAGCTAGAAAATTGGAGAGTAAATCTTGTTAATGGTGCAGTTCTGTGTTTAGGCATGTAATTTAGACATGTTAATTGCTGATCTTTATTACGAGATTGTGATGTACGTTATTTAAGTAACTGGCTGGTTTCAAGTTTCAGGACAATCTGTGGTCAGCTTTTAGAAGTGTTCATGGTCTGTCTTTGTGTGTCTACACACAGATAATTTAATAAGCAAATTTGCCTTTTGGCAGCTGTTGTGCCACCTGGTGTACAATAATGTGCCAAACGAATGACGGCTGAAAACCTCTTTCCATGGCATGTTGTTGTCTCACTGTATAGTATTATTCAATCGAAGACATGTAAATGACCTTATAGCCAATCACAATTTTAAAATCAAAGCAAAATCAATCAAATCCTAGACCTTCTAGTCAAATCCTCATCTTGCATTGTCACTTGTTTTCATTGAGTGCACTGACTACATCACCGGTTTTCATGGAAACAGTCCCTGGAGCTACACACGTGGGTAAAGCTGTCACACACCGAGTGGAACAGAAGCAGAGAGGTCATGTCATGTTTATGAATGAGACACAGAAAAGAATGTAGGAGTTGAAGAGGTGTCGACTTTCCCACACAAGCCACCAAACACATGTTAAAAGAACAGACCATTGATTCATAGCCAAATATAGAGACATGGATATAGCCAAATTTAGGAACATAAATATGGGACATTAACTATTACAAGAAGAAAAAGGATAAAATAGGCTAAAAGCTATACAAAACATAAAACTTAAAAAGAATAAATCCAATAATAATAATAGAAATATGGTAAAATGTCAATTACTAGAAACCAAACTTTGGACTAAGCCTCATGCAGTGAAGCTGTTGTTGTTTTCGCTCATATAGGCTACTTGCATAAAGTATATCAATCATAAACATAATACATTGACAGCATATAGTTATAATCAAATTACAGCATCTATCTTTTATAATGATTTATAAAAGCATAAAAGCAGTGTGATCAAATTAACCTTACAAAGTCTTCATGATGGGTGACGTCATTGTAAATTAAGCGAACTGTTAATTAACTATAAAAAAAATATGTATCTACTCAAAATACATGGTTCTCATTTTAAATACAACCTGGACACATTTAGTTACATGTGGTGTGTATGGTACAGTGATGCTATCTGATAATATATTCCATGGTACTGAATGATTACCATTTTCCTATTCCGTGTTATTTTACATGGTAAATGGTAGCTTCACCAAAGAATCCCGTATTACTATCATATCAATGTACAGAAAAGGCAATGTAATACCATAGTATTTTTTTGTGCGAGCACAGTGATAAACACTGACATTAGTGAAAAAGACTCAAATTCAGTTCAGCTCAAACTCTATATCCTACTTGTTTATCGCGTCGCGTACCTCGCTGTGCAGAAAGGAGTGTAATGAGCTGTTTCACTATCTGTCATGAACGCCTTTGACTCACCTGTGATGTCTGACAGGGTGAAATAAACCAGCAGTGCACGTCTTTCACTTTTTGCAGACGGCGGTCATGATGATGGTCGCTGAATTAACGCGTATAATCCATAGACTTCCGAATCATTAACAATTTCGCGTTTTATTTACCACACACATACACCTGATAACACAGCAACCAGTGCGTCTCACAGACAGCAATGTTACCACACGAACACTTTCAACTAGATTATCTGCTGTCAACCTCTCGTCACCTGATAACTACACGAAGATTTAAACAATCTGTGTAACTGCTTTACATCACGTATCTGGCCGGCGGCGATGCGCTTTTGTTGTATATTGAGATGCTGTGAGTCTTAAAGGGGCAACACATTCCACGCCTCTCTGCGGACCCCACAACATCGCCAGCTCTACCTTGTATTAAATCACTCAAACCTTTACAGTTTTAAGAACAATTCACCACATACCGCAGTCTCTCTGTCTTTACATACTATTAAATTATATATATATATATATATATATATATATATATATATATATATATATATATATATATATATATATATATATATATATATATATTCTATCAATAACAATTATAGACTACCAAACACACTATCCCATCAGCATGCTTGGTTATTTTTCCAAAATATCCTGAAAATATACTGCACTTGAAATAAAAAAAGTAGTATTACCAAGCTACATGTCCAAAAATATGGCAATACCAAGGACTATTTCTATTCATTGTAATTTTTCACCCTAATTTGAAAGACAGAAATATTAATCATTAGATTAATATAGCCTAAACATTTTTATTTCAGCTTATTTAAATACTATATGTGATGTATAGCCTATTACGTACCATATAACGTTAAATAATGTCCAGTTTTTGTTCAGTGCAATATGAATATTTATGGTATTTTTTAAATATTTTTATTTATCTTATAACAATAAAAATCGAACTTCCAAACTGTGATTATAAAACAATGATACTGGCACAGTTTAAAAAATCTAGAAATATTGTTGAGTTTCTCCATCTAGTGGTATACAGATGTACTAGTTCAGACACAATCTTTCTTTATTTAAGAAAAGTATATATATTAATATATATATATACAGTATATACATGCAAATATTTCTTAAACATATACATGTATGTGTGTGTATTTATATATACATTATAATTATAGGCTACACAGTGCACATATATATTATGTAAACACAAACTATTATTTTGGATGCGATTAATAGCGATTAATTGTTTGAAAAGCACTAAAATAAATAC
This sequence comes from Rhinogobio ventralis, assembly GCA_039654625.1. Lineage (NCBI taxonomy): Eukaryota > Metazoa > Chordata > Actinopteri > Cypriniformes > Gobionidae > Rhinogobio > Rhinogobio ventralis. The sequence goes on along the minus strand of CM077212.1, from coordinate 8,701,320 downwards.
AATTAAATGCATAAATAAAGAGAGGAATCAAGAGTTCAACATTCAGTTATTTTTTATTATTGTCAATTTTGTCAGATGAATAATAAATTATTTACAATTGTGTTTCACAAAGCGTAAATTAAAACATAGAAAGAGAAAAAGAAAGAAAGAGGCTGATTGAGATATACAGATCATGAGGTGTTTTTGGAGCTTCTTTTTGATGATAGTTTGGCTCATGCTGGTTTCTGCTGTTCATTTATTATCATAGAGATGAATGGATGAAGAAAGCCAGTGCATCAGCCACAGAGGACGAGAGAGGAGTCGCATCACCATAACAAGTCTTCCACGCTGCACAAAAACAAAATCATTCATTTTCATAAATCTATCTCTGGACTGACTGTGAGCAGGTGCATTGATATCTGTGATTAAATACAACATGCAGTGATACAAAGCTATGATATAAGAGTAACCAAGATTCACCGGGGCCTGACGTCCTGTTCATCATCGCCAAACAGCAGTTCAGCCACAGCGGCCTCAGGGGTGGATCGCTTCCCATATCTGAAGAATGAGAAACAAGATGTATGAGCATGATTTGAGGTGTCAGTCAAGTCTGAAGCAACAAGTTACATGCTTAGTGTTTGTTCAAATTCCATTACCCTAATTGTGAGCAACAGCATAGTGCTGAACAAACAAGCACCAAAAAGGATTACACTACTTCCTGATTCAACTGAAAGATCTTCAAGATAAATGTAGATCAATTCAGAGAAATAGGGAAATCAACAAGAAATAGAACCAAAATAACACATGAACGTCATTTAATTGTGGCCTTTTAAGGTTAAACTTGCTGCAGAAAATATCAGGGTAGATCTCTAGCATGCATTATCAGAGACGTTACCAGACATGTTAATCCCACTTAATAACAATCTATCTTAGCGCACAGCACAATAATGAGGGGTTATGTACAGGTTGAAGGATATCTGGCTACTCAGCCCACCCCTCGCACACATGTGAGTGTTCAGATAAAAACATAGCAACGCACAATTTGGTAAAACCATGAATACACAATAAAAGGAGGTTTTGTTTAAACAAAAAAAAAATAGATTCTATTTATTCTCCTATGAACCCTCTTGTATTGATAATTCAATTTATTTGTTTAGTGCTTTTCACAACACACACTGTAGTGCATTGCTCAAAGCAGCTTTACAAACAATAGAGATTTACAGACAAAAGGACACTTGAGAACCTTATAAAACCTTAAAAAACCTTTAAAAATATATATTTTTGTTAATATTTTGAATGTGTGTGTGTGTGTATATATATATTTTTTTTATTTAGCAGGCTACATTAAGTTAAACTAAAAGAAAATGAGAACAATTAGCTGAATCAAAATCAAAATATGTATTTTATATTTTTTAACTCAAGTAAAACATTGTTTTGTTTATGGTTTTAGTTTTTAGTTTAGTAGTTTTTGCTCAATTATAATAGCTTTTTCTTTTTTTACTGTGGTAGTACCATGGTAATCCTTTATGTAGGCGACTCTTGAGTACCATGTAAATATCATGGTACAGGAATATAAAAATGATATGTAGGTCTACATATCAATGTAAGGTATCAACATTTAATACCATAACTGTACCTGATATATTACTTTTTGTAAGGGATATTTAAATAAATTTAACAAAGGCTCAAATAACTCATTGACTGGAAAATGTGATGTGAAAAACAAAACTGCAATAGACTGATTCACAGTAAATGACGTCATTATGATGAGAGCAAGAGAGAAAGACAGAGACAGAGAGTTGTGTTAGAAATGATTCCATTAATATAGGCATCATACTCTCCATTATCATCTGAAAATCTTTGTTGGGCCATTAGCTGTTTTCTGCTTTTTTTCCACAGAATCATATTTCAAGGATCATCTGAACGTACTCAGCTTGGGTTGCATCTGTACAATGGGCTTTAATCATGAATTACAGGCAAAAAAAAAAAATTTGTAAAATAATTCTTAAAGATATTGTTGCATTCAGTCCAGTGTGACATTTAGGATGCTTGTACAATTTACACATAACTGCTGTTTTATGGATTATGATTGTCTCTAAGACAACATGGACTTTGCAATTGTAACAATTAATAACTTCCAATAATAAGAAATTAAGAAACATTAATAATGTAGGTTAATGTTAATTTATAGATTTAAGCCTACTATTGTTTAATGCTAATTGATGTTGATTCATAATAGATTAACTAATGTTATGTATGTAACAAATGTACATATTAGTAAATGCATTAAATACATTAATAAATGCTGTAAAAGTTTTTTTCATTATCATTTCATAATGATTAATGTATTAAATAATGTTAACTTAAATTACATTTAACACTGTTACCAAATATATGAAGAAAACAAATGTTTGAAATATATATATGAAATAAAATGTTTCATGACATTTCCATTTAGTACCGTTTTAAGTACTGCATATATCATGTTCTGACTATTATTAATAAAAGTTATTATTAAGTGCTAATAATAACTAATCATTAGCATCTAATCCTGATTTACCTGCTAAAATCTGCAGACACACGTAATGGTAACACTTTACAATAAGGTACCATTAGTTAAAGTTAGTTAATATTAATTAACAATGAGCAAAACATTTGTTGCAAAATTAGTTCATAAAAAATACAACTGTTCATTGTTAGTTCATGTTAGCTCGGGTCCATTAAATAATATTAACAGGTACAATTTTTGATTTTAATAATGTAGTAAATGTTGAAATTAACCTTAACTGAGATTAATACATGTTGTTAGTTCATGTTAACTAATGTAGTTAAATAATGTTAACAAATGGAACCTGATTGTAACGTGTTACCCATGCAATTACACGTTGCACAGCCGGGTAATTGTAGCCTTACCTCTGTCGTGTGATAAGGTTGATGTAGTGTCTTAGAGCCGTGTGGTACTTGGCCATCTCCTCTGGACCCACATCTCCCGCTGGAGGTTCAGGTTTGGGCGGGTAAGCTTCAGCCAGGCTGCTGAGACATACTATGACACACAGCACAAGAGCCAGCGGCACAGTCCAGGATCGCAGTGCACTTGCCATCTGATAGACAGAGAGAAAACCTTTAGTCATAAAAGGTAATATGCACTTTTGATCCAGATGTGTAGAACAAGTCTCAAAGTCTACAGAACATTTCAAAGATATGAAATATTTAACTCTTGTTCTATTGATAGACCCAAGAGATGCTCAATGCTGAACAGTTTTGTCAAGTTCACTTACTCATGTATTTTGTTACAGAGCTATCCATGGTCCTGATTCTGATGCCGTTATGTTTAAGTTATCATTAACTAAAGAAGCAGAATGCTACTTACTTTGCAATAGATGTTCAGGCTTAGAGGGATTGTGTAGAGCCGATGTTGGTTGTTGCTGTTGATCTGCTCCTCTCTCACCAGACCATGATGCTTTTATAGCTCAAGAGACCCCAGAGGGAGGTCCAAACCCCACCCAGCACTTAAACACAACCAGAGTGTTAATGATGAACTAATGAGTCATTGGCACAAGCCATCCAGCCCTGTGATCTCAATATCTATGAGACTCTGGACATTAACAAGACAGCTGTATAATACTAGAACTACATTTGCCTAAACTTACATTTTGTTACTTTTTGTAACTTACATGTTTTCGCCACAGGATTAAAATATTAAAAAGATATTTTTGACTTTCTCGTAATTGCGAGTTTATAACTTGCTGACTTTTTTTTCTCAAATTATGAGATATAAACTTGCAACTGCGAGTTATAATGTCTGAAATGTGAGATATAAACTTGCTTTTGAAAGAAAAATTGTCGCAATTACCCTTTTTATTTTTTATTCCATGGCAGAGCAAGCTTCCACAATTTTATGCTGTTACATAATTCAGCAATAAGATATTGTGACTATTATTATAATGAGATAAGCACAACAAGCAGGGGTATATTCACAATACAGCATGGCCTCAAGTGCCTTATTGTTTTTATAACATGGTCGCATATTAAAAAATATTAAGAGCATACATTTTCATTTCATTTGTCATTCTCCCACAGGAAGATATATTCCCTCCCTGACATGTAAACTAAGGATAATAGTTGTCAATGGGTTTTGTGCAGTTATGTACACAGTGTCTAGGAACTGTATTTTTCGACTTGAATGGAATGATGTAGGACTATTTTAGATTTTAGATTCAAAAGTCTGATTGGATCAGCTGTGTTTGTGTTTGAAGCCATTGTAAAATAGTCCATACACACACACTAACAACTGTAGTGCCCATCAGTTAAATTTTACAAGAATGTAGGCCTACAAATTCGCGATAAGGGAAACAAAAATAGTGTTTGAATATTACTTGTTTATGGTTATTAGAAATACTACTTATTGAACATTGCTGTGTTTTTATTATTATTATACTACTATTTTATCAAATTGCTTTGCACTGACTGAGACTAAGAACTGATATGTTAAAATAAGCGTACAGCCTTTGGTGGTTTATGGACCTTTTTCATTCTCTATATTTTTGTGAATGAAAATGGGACTTTGAGGACCTTACTGTCTTAATTTCATAATATCATGTCTAATTTGAATTAAAACACGTTTCCCGTAACGTTTTGTCTCTAGCACATTTTCTGTTGTCAATGTTTTGTCAGATAAAGATCAACACCCAGCCCATAGTAAACCCCACTGATACTGTTTCGTTTTCGAAAAGTAGCCTTTAGCGTCCATTGAATAAGGTATTTGAAGGTCAGCTAGTATTTTGCACTGCGAATAATATTCATGATACGTACAGATACGTAGGCCTACGCAACATGGCTCATGTTGTGACCTTCGTTAATCCAGATTGCGTCTAACTAACAAAGTAAAACAAAAGAAAATTCCTTTGTACACTATTGTCTTAGCATCACGAACATCTGTAACAAGTGGTACAAAGGAAGTGATACAATGATTTGTGTGGAAATCCTTCCTGATCTGATTCTCTGGCACTATGACATAGAACTGTGATGATGGGCTTTTGATGAATTTCTCTCAAATCTCTAAATGACAGATATTCATTTAGAATAAAGACTCTGGAAGAAAATGAGAGCTGGAAATGTTAATTATACATCATTGATTACTAAAGAAGACGGGTGGTTAATCAATAGTCATCTTGAACTATCAGTTAACTAGCCAGTGGAATTAATCTTCAAGTGTTTTAATGAATCCCTCAGAGTGCTCAAATTACATATATTGACTAACAACTCGATTATGTTTTAATGTAAGTGTCAGGAATTAGATTTGGGAAATGTAATAATATGCAAATAAAATGGTTGAACAGACAAATCCAACAAACTCTCTTGGTAGTTAGATACTATTTTATGTTTGAGTAGATTAAGTAAACAATTCATAAGAATTTGTGTGATACAATTCATAAGTTTTCGTATGATCTGCTTTTATGTCCTGATGGTTAAGGTCAGGGATGGACCTTCTTCCTGCTTACATTTTTTTGTACAATTCATACACTTCATACAATAAGATCAATGACATGTAATTAACACAGTTACATTCTTCTCATGCGATTGGGTTGGAATTTACATATTTCTGTCATTTTTTCTCAGATTACATCCTAATGTTAATAGAGTGCTGCAGTAATGACATATTTATAGACCAGTTCCCTCTTTTCCATTGGCCCAAATACAATCAACAGAAGTAAAAAGCTAAACGTAGGCGTAAACGTAAACTACGCCACGGTCGCGTGACATCAACGTCAGCTCCCGACAACTTCAGTCTTTATTTTAAAAACATTTCTCTCAGTAGTTCCATTTAGCCACTAGCAACCGTCTTTTTCAAGACAGATAAAAGCTTTTAAAATCACAAGGGGTATTACTGATATATATTTATGTCATAGAATAAAATGTGAAAATATCTTGAGCTTGTGTTCACTACAGGCTTTATTTCAGACTTTTAACCAAAAACCCATTCAAAAAACCCACTGACTTCAGGATGATGGAATCAGAAGTGCTAAAATGCTAATTCATTTCTGGATTTGGCCTACAAAAATACTTCATCCATGCAGCACTCTATTGCTTATTATGAGGCCATTAATTATCACAGACAATATACAAATGAATCTGCATTCTTCTCATGAATAGCAGCTAAAATTGCTATTTTGACCTCAAGTCAAGTCACCTTGCATTTATATAGCACTTTATACAAAAGCAGTGATAACAGAAAATATGGATTTGGGCTGTTGTTCAGCTGAAGACAGTTCAGTGTTGATTCAGTTCCGTTTGTAAAGATCATCAATTATTAAATTAGTTCATTTCATAAAGCAGTTCTGCAAAAAATGATGGCATCGTCCAGCTCCGTTCAGTTCTCATACAACAGCATCAGTTAAGTCAGATCAATAATATTGTTGAATATTAAGTAATATTGTTATAGGCCTATTAATTCTACTAATATTCAACTAATAAGTCTACTCATATTCTTCATTCAACAACTGAGTAATTAATCTTCTAACTTGTTATTAGATTGCATATTACATTCTTCCAACATATGTACATAAGTAAAGGCACATTGGCACTTTCTCTGTGAGCTCCTATAAATGCAGGAATAGATTAAAGTGTAAATCCTCATGTCATGGCCGATCATGAAGGCATATAGAAATTGTGTAAATCTCAGTGGTGGTCAGTACATGTTTTCTTGAGAACATTTTCTTCCGCAAATATAAATATGATCAGCCTACAGTGTGCAAGATTGATACAGATTGCTTGTTTCTCTGTTTATATTACGCATACAATTTACAGGAACATTTCCTGAGGCTTCTGTTGTAAAATTTTTAGGATTGTATCGGTGGTTGGAGTCGCCCAACCAGTGCAACCATAAAAGTCAATGAGGAGAAACAACACACAGTAGATATTGATACTCACACTTCAGCTTATCAGTATGAATAAACACTGAGAAAGCCACGGCAGATAATACAAGCACAAACTGATTGGCTGAGTGTTTACGCTATGATAACTCTACAAATAATATCCTCTGACGTGGTGATTGTTGTGCGGATGAGAGGGTGCTCGGATGAACTCAACAGAAGAAACGGTTTAATCTGAGAGTGATATGCATGTATATACTTTCAAATGAAAATGAATGGTGTTATAGTTTCTGATCAATACTGGGAACACATTTTTACTATGGAGCTTGTTGTAATTGTATTGATTTTAGGTTTTAGCAGGATTGTGTGTAATAATTCCACTAGGCATAAAATTAAATTATATGAAGAATCATAAAACTGTGTGTGGGGAAAGGGAGGGATATACAGAATAAACATGACAAAATAAACAGGTTAAAGCATATTAAGGTAGTGAAATGGCACACACGGCTTAAAAAGAAAACAGTTTGTTTATTACTATATTGTTTATATTGTACAAGAATGTAGCCTATTCAATCATATAGACTAGAGTATAGGCTACATCTTTAAACATGTTCCTTAAACAGATTAATTGTAAATATACACTCACCTAAAGGATTATTAGGAACACCATACTAATACTGTGTTTGACCCCCTTTCGCCTTCAGAACTGCCTTAATTCTACGTGGCATAGATGTTGGCCCATATTGATAGGATAGCATCTTGCAGTTGATGGAGATTTGTGGGATGCACATCCACCACATCCCAAAGATGCTCTATTGGGTTGAGATCTGGTGACTGTGGGGGCCATTTTAGTACAGTGAACTCATTGTCATGTTCAAGAAACCAATTTGAAATGATTCGAGCTTTGTGACATGGTGCATTATCCTGCTGGAAGTAGCCATCAGAGGATGGGTACATGGTGGTCATAAAGGGATGGACATGGTCAGAAACAATGCTCAGGTAGGCCGTGGCATTTAAACGATGCCCAATTGGCACTAAGGGGCCTAAAGTGTGCCAAGAAAACATCCCCCACACCATTACACCACCACCACCAGCCTGCACAGTGGTAACAAGGCATGATGGATCCATGTTCTCATTCTGTTTACGCCAAATTCTGACTCTACCATCTGAATGTCTCAACAGAAATCGAGACTCATCAGACCAGGCAACATTTTTCCAGTCTTCAACTGTCCAATTTTGGTGAGCTTGTGCAAATTGTAGCCTCTTTTTCCTATTTGTAGTGGAGATGAGTGGTACCCGGTGGGGTCTTCTGCTGTTGTAGCCCATCCGCCTCAAGGTTGTGCGTGTTGTGGCTTCACAAATGCTTTGCTGCATACCTCGGTTGTAACGAGTGGTTATTTCAGTCAAAGTTGCTCTTCTATCAGCTTGAATCAGTCGGCCCATTCTCCTCCGACCTCTAGCATCAACAAGGCATTTTCGCCCACAGGACTGCCGCATACTGGATGTTTTTCCCTTTTCACACCATTCTTTGTAAACTCTAGAAATGGTTGTGCGTGAAAATCCCAGTAACTGAGCAGATTGAGAAATACTCAGACCGGCCCGTCTGGCACCAACAACCACGCCACGCTCAAAATTGCTTAAATCACCTTTCTTTCCCATTCTGACATTCAGTTTGGAGTTCAGGAGATTGTCTTGACCAGGACCACACCCCTAAATGCATTGAAGCAACTGCCATGTGATTGGTTGATTAGATAATTGCATTAATGACAAATTGAACAGGTGTTCCTAATAATCCTTTAGGTGAGTGTAGTATACAATTAACGCCCGGGTCTTTAGTGACCCGGGATGTCATTCACTACCCTCTTCCTCATTCATTTTTTTAAGTTAGACATCAACCTTCTTAGTATTCCTCAATCAATTTATTATAAACAAAATAACAAGAAAAAAATAAAATTATAAAAGACAGCCTGTTTTCCCATTTATTTTTTGTAAAAATTGTATAGGGTCACAAATGACCCGAGGTATGTAATAGTGTAAGTAATTTTTTTCTGCACAACACTAATTGAATCTTTGATGACTGAATAAGTGCAATTCACCTTTATTCCACAAGGTGGCAATGTCTGATACACAATGATGAAGTGATGTTTCACTCATAGTTACTGCAGGCAGAAAACAAAAGAATAGGAAGAATCATCAGCAAAACTTGAAATGGCTCAGCTGCAGAGCAAGTACTGAACGCAATCAAATATTAGTGTCACTGTCACTTGATGGTGGATCTGGTGAAGGAGCCGTCAGCGAGCAAAATACTGGTTTTGAAGATGTTGAAAATGATAGTTTTGAGAATATGTTTGCAGCAAATTGATGCTTTTTAAGGGTAATTGACATGAGATGACACAGCATCAGCACTGACCTGAAAGTTGAATGTTCGTAATCCTTTCTCAGGCCTATATGTGTGTAATTAAAAATTTGGGTATGGTCCAGTAAAAAAATCAATGCAGAAGAGTCTCTCATATCCACACGGTATGGGGCTGCATTTTTACATCACTTAAAAAATATTGATGATTGATGGTGAAAAAATGTTCAGCTCTTTGTCAAATCTTTGTGAAATTAATATGTATTAAGCTATTTTTGGCTAAGGTTATGTTTGTGTGAGAAGCCTAAAAGACACATGGAAAATAGACACATACAGACAGAGGCAGGAAAAGTTCACTGTCATCTGTCTTAGACAGAAAGGAGCCTAAGAGAAGAACTCTAGGCTAAAAAGACATTTATGACCATTTATGAAAAGCTGCAATCGTTCATTGTTTTAACTTTGCTACCGTTCCACTTACGCAAACAAAATCCTGAAACTTCCTGCATTTATGGTTGTACTCCTGTCTCAATGTTACAGAGAGTCAGAGGAAAATATGGAATTGTTATCAGTCTTATCGTGTATTATGGCCTCCCTAATGTGAGCAGAGTGCTTTGGTAGCAGCCTAGCATATTTACATGAGCTGATTCAGTTCTGAGAGACGACCTGAGAGAAGAAGAACACTGATAGCATAATCTCAGTCCAAAAGAAAAAAAAGAGCTAAGAATAAGACATTAGAGAGAGAAGGAACATTTTCAAAGAGATTAACATGCTTTAAATTATGTCAGTGCACATTTCAAATAAGTGAAACTTATCTTAACATATGTGTGTTTGTGTGTGTGGCCATAGTAACATAAAATGCTAAACAATGGATTAATGAAGGTCGTAGTGAAAATTGCAACTGTTTTTATGATGAAACTTTGTAAAACTATTAGAAGTATTGTGATCCTGCATTGAATTAGTAACAGATCCCATTCTAAGGAAATTTCAGGAGATTTACTATCATTTCTTCTGAAAAAGTTACTGCTGAACTCTTCTTTTTCCACCTCAGATCCAAACTACCAGGCCAACCATCCATCCAACCATTGAGGGACCACAATATAGGATACGTCGACACAAATATTCAAATTGGTGAACAAATATGTGTTCTTAACCCTTAAATGCATGAATGTTTCGCCATTCATTATTACATATTCGGGTCTTTAGCGACCTGGGTCGATATCTAACACGGATGGATCTGCCGCGATAATATAAAACTCTCCTGATATTAGAGTAACAATTACAGAAGAATAAAATAAAGCATATTTTGTTAGCTTTTTGAGCTTGGAAGGGTTCATTTTCAGCTCATATTCGCCATCTCTAACATATTCTCATATTTTCAACATCTTCAAAAACAATATTTTGATGGCTGACAGCTCCTTCACCAGATCCACCATCAAGTGACAGTGACACTAATATTTGATTGCGTTCAGTACTTGCTCTGCAGGAGCAAGTTTTGCTGATGATTCTTCCTATTCTTTTGTTTTCCTGCGGTAACTATGAGTGAAACGTCACTTCATCATTGTGTGTCAGACATTGCCACCTTGTGGAATAAAGGTGATAAAGAATAAAGATTCAATTATTGCTGTGCAGAAAAAATATACTTACACTATTGCATAACTCGGATCATTAGCCAACCAGTACAATTTGTACAAAAAATTAATGGGGAAACAGGCATTCTTTTATAATTTGTTTCTTGTTATATTGTTTATAATGAATTGATTGAGGAATACAAAGAAGGTTGATGTCTAGTATAAAAATTAATAAAGAGGAGGGTAGAGAATGACGTTTCGTCACTAAAGACCCGAGGTATGCGTTTAAGGGTTAAACTGCAAATAGTTAGTTATTAACCTTAATCCTGACACTAAAATGCAATTAAATGTATATACTTCGGTTGCACTTTATTTTACATTATGTGCACTTACATGTACTTAGAAAGTACTGAGTACTATAAGGTAACTACATGGGTTAAGGTTAGGTTTAGGGATTGGTTCAGGGTTAGTACCTAGTTATTACCCCGTTATTGTAATTAAATAAGTACATAGTTATTTTTTGTGATAACAGAATCAAACTTTTGAGCTTGACAAGGACAATATACATGTAAACGTCATGAAATACTGATAAAATAGAAATTAATCTGTCAAAAACATGATATTACTCCTGTAAAAATGATTTCATAATGATCAAACAATTATTTGAAAGGTGGAATATTATATCAAAACAGATTGAACAGAAAGTGCAAAGACAAATTCAGAATTTTAGAGGGGGAAAAACTACATAGACAGTAAAATCATGATTACATTTTTTTTTTATTAACTAAATTATTTACACTATATAACTCATTCAAATGTAATGGGGACATGCAAATTAGGTGATTTTCAGATGGAAAAAAAAAATACATGTTTTATTTGAAATTTACTTTGCGTTATACAACAAATAAAGACAAGTATATCTTTGTGACTAAGTTCTCTTTTTTTTTATTTATTAGATTAATAGTAAATCATGGGAACAATGCTGTTGTTAAATTGTACTGCTCAAAGGTTAACCCAGGGGCGATTCTAGGATTTTCTCAGCCCCCAGTGAGGGTATGAAACAAATGGTAACACTTTAGTTTAGGGTCCAATTCTCACTATTAACTAGTAGTTTTTTAGCATGCATATTATTAGGATATTGGCTGTTTATTATTAGGCTACTTATAAAGGAAAATAGTAATGCCTTATTCTGCATGACCATATTGTACATCCCTTAATCATACCCAGGTTTTATAATCAGCGAGATCCCAAATGTGACGTAGTTAGGGGGGTTCGGGTGTATGCTCCCCTGAGAAAATTTTGATTTCTATGATCTACACTTGTGTATTTTAAGATGTAAGAAGGCCAAAAAAATGTATAACAGTATAGCTTGAAAACCATGTCTGTGGGCAGTAGATTATTTGTCTTTCTTCTTATCCCCACATCTCTCTTTTTCTCTTTGTTTTTATCTTGCCCTGTCTCGTCCCCTAAAGCTGAGCTTTGACTGATATGACTGATATATACACTCACCTAAAGGATTATTAGGAACACCATACTAATACTGTGTTTGACCCCCTTTCGCCTTCAGAACTGCCTTAATTCTACGTGGCATTGATTCAACAAGGTGCTGAAAGCATTCTTTAAAAATGTTGGCCCATATTGATAGGATAGCATCTTGCAGTTGATAGAGATTTGTGGGATGCACATCCAGGGCACGAAGCTCCCGTTCCACCACATCCCAAAGATGCTCTATTGGGTTGAGATCTGGTGACTGTGGGGGCCATTTTAGTACAGTGAACTCATTGTCATGTTCAAGAAACCAATTTGAAATGATTCGAGCTTTGTGACATGGTGCATTATCCTGCTGGAAGTAGCCATCAGAGGATGGGTACATGGTGGTCATAAAGGGATGGACATGGTCAGAAACAATGCTCAGGTAGGCCGTGGCATTTAAACGATGCCCAATTGGCACTAAGGGGCCTAAAGTGTGCCAAGAAAACATCCCCCACACCATTACACCACCACCACCAGCCTGCACAGTGGTAACAAGGCATGATGGATCCATGTTCTCATTCCGTTTACGCCAAATTCTGACTCTACCATCTGAATGTCTCAACAGAAATCGAGACTCATCAGACCAGGCAACATTTTTCCAGTCTTCAACTGTCCAATTTTGGTGAGCTTGTGCAAATTGTAGCCTCTTTTTCCTATTTGTAGTGGAGATGAGTGGTACCCGGTGGGGTCTTCTGCTGTTGTAGCCCATCCGCCTCAGGGTTGTGCGTGTTGTGGCTTCACAAATGCTTTGCTGCATACCTCGGTTGTAACGAGTGGTTATTTCAGTCAAAGTTGCTCTTCTATCAGCTTGAATCAATCGGCCCATTTTCCTCTGACCTCTAGCATCAACAAGGCATTTTCGCCCACAGGACTGCCGCATACTGGATGTTTTTCCCTTTTCACACCATTCTTTGTAAACTCTAGAAATGGTTGTGCGTAAAAATCCCAGTAACTGAGCAGATTGTGAAATACTCAGACCAGCCCGTCTGGCACCAACAACCATGCCACGCTCAAAATTGCTTAAATCACCTTTCTTTCCCATTCTGACATTCAGTTTGGAGTTCAGGAGATTGTCTTGACCAGGACCACACCCCTAAATGCATTGAAGCAACTGCCATGTGATTGGTTGATTAGATAATTGCATTAATGAGAAATTGAACAGGTGTTCCTAATAATCCTTTAGGTGAGTGTGTATATATATATATATATATATATTCATTTTCATCAGTGAAGAAAGTAAACATATGGTTAACTGATATTTATAAGTTTTATTAATCATTTTCGTAGACACGTTAATTTATTGAAGGCTACCAGAAAAAGTTTTTTTTTTTAATTAATTCACAATATGCACACATTCATTACTAATCGTATGCACAATACAGGCTGAAAAATGTTAATATAATGAAGGCTACAAATGGAATAATATTAATTTACAATATGTACACATTCATTATTAACCTTATGCCTAATCTGATGAAAACGGCTTTGTTAATATTTATTGTTCGTTAATTAGGCTACATTATGAATCACATTAGATAGGCCTATTTTCAATTCAAAATGGCGAAATTAGACAAAAGTTTAATTTGGCTGAATATTTTTGTCATTTGTTTAACATTTCTGACTTGAAGCAGCTGTCAAATATGAAATGTTTAGTTTAGCTACTTAGCTACATATCTCTCACTTGACGTCGAGTCGCGCTGCTAACATTCGCGCTCATCCTACTCTGATTTGATTGGTTTTCTCAAATATTTTGACATTGACGAGCGGTGACCGACCAATGAGGCTTAGATGAACACACACACACACACACACACACAACTCTGCTTCTGTCGTGCGCTCTACTCGGCACCGCTGCGGATTGAAGAACGCGCTGATTAAAAGACAGGACGAAGCCGAAGCCTCCCGCCAGTTTCATATGTTTTAGGGGGGCTGGGCAGAATTTTAGGGGGAGGATGGGAACCGGGAAAGGGTCTCCAACTGTTGCTAAAGACACTGGTTACCCACAGTTAAATAGTAAATAAATGACTTCTTCACACTTCTAAATGCTCACTATTGTGAAGCTGTTTCATTGACATATCTTAAATCTCCCACTGCGAGATAAATAGCAGCTAACAACAAATAGGTCTAGTGACTAGTAATGCACACTCAACTGATTTCCCAAGAGAGTCAGTCTTTCTTCTTCAGTTAGCATCCTCTTATTAAAACAGTTAAAATACCAGTTGATGTGCCGTTAAAGATTTACAGCTTAAATGTGATTTTGTGCCTGGTTATGGGTCCATAAATTGTTGCCATTAAATTTCTCCAATCTCCAATCTTTTCTCAAAAAGTAGATTGTGTAGATGTAGAAAATGTAGATTGCGAGAGACCTTTCATGATAGACTGGACCCTTCAGTCTCATTAGTACTGATAGTAAAATGCTAACATATAAACCTTAGTTATGCAACTAATGCCCGGTTTCACAGTCAAGGCTTAAGCCTAGTCCCAGACTAAAATGCATGTTTGAACTGTTTTAAATGAAAGCAACTTAATTGCACTAACATCTTAACATTTGTCAGTTGTTTGTTTTGTCAAATAGCAAATTGTTTTGTCTCAAGATGCACACCAGTAATGTTTTTCAAAGTCACATTTATAATAGCTACTTAAATGCCCTAATTGAACTAAGGCCTAATTCTGGCTTAGTCTAAGAAACTAGCCTGTGAAACCAGGCCTAAATATAATTAAACATGTCCAAATGGATTCATCATGAAGTCATGATACACTGCCTATGAAATATTGCATTACGAATTCATTTCAAATTTGGAAATGCACTGCACAAAATATTTAATTTAATTTATTTATAAAGGTTTTGTCAAACTCCTCTTGGCAATTTTATCCTCAAACAGCTGTGTTATTTTTTGGGCTCATGTTGCGCCAGAGATAATATAAAAAAAGAGCTTTTAACAAAGTTCAAACTGTCAAACATATTTGTCTGGTGCTTTAGGGTGTATTTACTGTACAAACCAGCCAACTCCCAACTTAATTTATTCATTTTTATTAAACCAAGAAAAATTGTGATCAAAATCCACTTGGCTCAAAAAGGGCATTCAAATACATACGAAAAATCTACATTAGGAAATATTTAAAAACTCAATATTTTAAATATATTTTCAATGGTGATAATTTAAAAATATGTATTAAATTCAATTATTTTATTGAACTATTTAATTATAATTTATGTTCAGTTGTATATCAATAATTTTCAATGACAAAATATCTAGTTTAATAAAGGATTTAGTGGTTTTGGGAGCATAGCATTTGAAACTATAAAGCAGATTAACTAATAAATCAAGAAAGATGAGAATATTACAGGTATATCATATAAGTTTATAAGTTTTACAAGAAAATACTATTTCAGTCATTCTACTTCAAAATGCTATGTTTAATTCAATGTGTTACTTGCAGTTTCTTTGTTATTAATTGTGAAATTTAGTAGCAATTTCAGAAAGGAAATTGTTTCTACAGAATTTTTGCAGTGTAGAGAGTTACAGGGTGTGTCTGTAATGGTTTACTACATACATTTTATTTAATCTGTTTTTTGTTTTGTTTTTTTGTGAAATGTCCTCTTCCTCTTCCTCTTCTGATGCAACAACTAAGAGAAAAAAACAACTCACAGATGTCACTAATGACGTCATCTGTAATGCACCATAAAACAAGCACAATACCCATAAATAGATACATGCTCAAAACCAGCAAATATACCAGAACACCACAGAATATTTATATCAATACTTGAATATCAAGCTGAATGCATCTAATTGAACTAAATGGCCGCATTTTTACCTAAATAAAAAAAAAATTCTGCAAAATTTGTAAACAATAAAAATGAGAAAAATACTATTACCTCCTCCTTTTTATCTCTCTTAATTGCTCTTGCATCCACGTCAGACTGCATGAAATAAGGCAGAATAAGTGCTGTTCATTTGTGAGTGACTAATCCTCCAGTGTCATATACAGCAGCTGTAATGAAGCAGCATGCCTCGTTGTGTAATTACAGTCATTTATCTCTGCACACACCTTTGAATCCTCATTCCAGAGTTCTCACAAGTTTTCCATTCTAACCATGTCTTAAGGCCATAATGTCCACCATATGGACATCAGGCTAATGGGAAAAACAGGTCTTGAATATTAACATGGAAAGAAATCTTCTTAAAGTAATTAAGTGAAAAAGCCTGCGTTATTGAATTTACCACAGGTGAGTAATTCCTGTTATACAATACATTTTCATGTCACCATCATGTCTTAATATAATATACTGGATAAAACATTAAACTGACAAGTTGTTACTATTGAAATTATATTCCATTTTCTAGTTATTAGTTTACATGAAAACATTACTGTTAGTTGAGTATATGGGTGGATTTTATACCACCTATTTATACGTCACAATATATCACAAATTCACAATACAAAAAGCACCAATATATATCGTGGATAGTGGCAATTTGTATTGTGTATAGCTCACCCAAAATGAAAATTAGAATGAAAATGAAAGTTTACATAGTTTTAGTGTCAGTACTACATTAAACTACTATATATAATGTTGTATATAATGTATAATAATGCAATGGGGAAATATTTGTGGGACCTATAATGCCAAACGTCTTGTGTTACCAGTAAAAAGTTGCCTACATTATTTTAAATATACATTATATTGCCAAAAGTATTGGGGCACCCCTCCAAATAATTGAATTCAGGTGTTCCAATCACTTCCATGGCCACAGGTGTACACTGGGAAAAATGACTCTGTGGGGTTGTAATTGTAACAAAAAAAAAATCTATATTTCCAACAAATAAATCTATGTTTGGTACTTAATATTTTGAGTAACTTAATATAATGTTGTTGTAAACATTTTTTTTTACAATTAAATGGTGTGTATTATCTTGAGTAATCTTGACTAGGCTTTTTAGATGTGTGCCTTTTCGAGATACTTTTTAAGTAAAATTTATTTAAAAGACTAAACAATTGGATTTGGCTGTTGCAAAAACACAAATGTTCATGACCGAGGCCATTTTGATGGATGACAGGACTGAATTTGCACTGATGGCCAAAACAAAATTGTTGAATAAAGTTGTTATTTTTGTTTGTTTTTGCACACAAAACGTTTTCTCATCGCTTCACTGGAGTCACATGGACTATTTTAACAATGTTTTTACTACCTTTATGGACCTTGAAAGTGTTAATTAAATTGCAGTCTATGGAGGGATCAGAGAGCTCTCAGATTTCATCAGAAATACAGGTGCTGGTCATATAATTAGAATATCATCGAAAAGTTTATTTATTTCACTAATTCCATTCAAAAAGTGAAACTTGTATATTATATTCATTCATTACACACAGACTGATATATTTCAAATGTTTCTTTTAATTTTGATGATTATAACTGACAACTAAGGAAAATCCCAAATTCAGTATCTCAGAAAATTAGAATATTACTTAAGACCAATAAAAAGAAAGGATTTTTAGAAGTCTTGGCCAACTGAAAAGTATGAACATGAAAAGTAGGAGCATGTACAGCACTTAATACTTAGTTGGGGCTCCTTTTGCCTTAATTACTGCAGTAATGCGGCGTGGCATGAAGTCGATCAGTCTGTGGCACTGCTCAGGTGTTATGAGAGCCCAGGTTGCTCTGATAGTGGCCTTCAGCTCTTCTGCATTGTTGGGTCTGGCATATCACATCTTCCTCTTCACAATAGAAAATCTATGGGGTTAAGGTCAGGCGAGTTTGCTGGCCAATTAAGAACAGGGATACCATGGTCCTTAAACAAGGTACTGGTTGCTTTGGCACTGTGTGCAGGTGCCAAGTCCTGTTGGAAAATGAAATCTGCATCTCCATAAAGTTGGTCAGCAGCAGGAAGCATGAAGTGCTCTAAAACTTCCTGGTATACGGCTGCGTTGACCTTGGACCTCAGGAAACACAGTGGACCAACACTCGCAGATGACATGGCACCCCAAACCATCACTGACTGTGGAAACTTTACACTGGACCTCAAGCAACGTGGATTGTGTGCCTCTCCTCTCTTCCTCCAGACTCTGGGACCATGATTTCCAAAGGAAATGCAAAATTTACTTTCATCAGAAAACATAACTTTGGACCACTCAGCAGCAGTCCAGTCCTTTTTGTCTTTAGCCCAGGTGAGACGCTTCTGACGCTGTCTGTTGTTCAAGAGTGGCTTGACAAGGAATGCGACAGCTGAAACCCATGGTTCTTGAAGCACTGACTCCAGCTGCAGTCCACTCTTTGTGAATCTCCCCCACATTTTTGAATGGGTTTTGTTTCACAATCCTCTCCAGGGTGCGGTTATACCTATTGCTTGTACACTTTTTTCTACCACATCTTTTCCTTCCCTTCTCCTCTCTATTAATGTGCTTGGACACAGAGCCCTATGAACAGCCAGCCTCTTTTGCAATGATCTTTTGTGTCTTGCCCTCCTTGTGCAAGGTGTCAATGGTCGTCTTTTGGACAACTGTCAAGTCAGCAGTCTTCCCCATGATTGTATAGCCTACAGAACTAGACTGAGAGACCATTTAAAGGCCTTTGCAGGTGTTTTGAGTTAATTAGCTGATTAGAGTGTGGCACCAGGTGTCTTCAATATTGAACCTTTTCACAATATTCTAATTTTCTGAGATACTGAATTTGGGATTTTCCTTAGTTGTCAGTTATAATCATCAAAATTAAAAGAAATAAACATTTGAAATATATCAGTCTGTGTGTAATGAATGAATATAATATACAAGTTTCACTTTTTGAATGGAACTAGTGAAATAAATCAACTTTTTGATGATATTCTAATTATATGACCAGCACCTGTATCTTCATTTGTGTTCTGAAGATGAACGAAGGTCTTACAGGTTTGAAACGACATGAGGGAGAGGAATTAATGACAGCATTTTTATTTTTGGGTGAACTAACCCTTTAATTTTTATCTGCTTTTGTAATATTTATGATGTATTTGAATTGGATGTTTTAACATTATTCAGAACACTGTTTTAATTATGACTGAATTACTGGTCTTAGTGGGTTAAACAGACCAATGGTCACTGAAAAAACTGTTATACAAATATGAAATACTGTTGCTACACTCTGTAGTACATAGTTTTTTTTAACTTGAAGTCAGCTTTAAAATAAAGTACTGTGTTTTGCACTGTTGCATTGTAATTTTAAAATGAATAAATGTTTTGTATTGAGATGCTGGTTTACTAAAAAAAATGTAGAAAATAATTTAAATTATATAAAAAAAAATAAAAAAATAAAAGTAGCTTGGAAAAAAGTAACAATGTGTGGCTTACAAGGAGACATTTGTAAATATTACTTAAAAGTTTATGTTGGATAAACTATAGTTTGTAAATTGATAAAATTGAGTTGCCATTACTTAAGAGTCCAAGCTGAAAACATGTAAAGTATAATAGGATAAACACAAATAAAATGAGTTTAAAATGAGTTTAAAATACTCAAAAAGCTGACGCAAATAGTTGCCTCAATTTAATTGAGTAAAATAAGCACAATATTTTTTACAGTGTATAAAATCAAGCACCTAGGCATGCAGACGCTTCTACAAACATTTGTGAAAGAATGGGTCGCTCTCAGGAGCTCAGTGAATTTAAGCGTGGTACTGTGATAGGTTGCCACAAGTCCATTTGTGAAATTTCCTCACTACTAAACATTCCACGGTCAACTGTTAGTGGTATTATAACAAAGTGGAAGCAATTGGGAACAACAGCAACTCGGCCACGAAGTGGTAGGCCACGTAAAATCACAGAGCGGGGTCAGCTCATGCTGAGGCGCACAGTGCACGCAAGTCGCCAACTTTCTGCAGAGACAATAGCTATAGACCTCCAAACTTCATGTGGCCTTCAGATTAGCTCAAGAACAGTGCGCAGAGAGCTTCATGGAATAGGTTTACATCAAGTGCAATGCAAAGCGTGGGATGCAGTGGTGTAAAGCACGCCGCCACTGGACTCTAGAGCAGTGGAGACGTGTTCTCTGGAGTGACGAATCACGCTTCTGTCTGGCAATCTGATGGACGAGTCTGGGTTTGGCGGTTGCCAGGAGAACGGTACTTGCCTGACTGCATTGTGCCAAGTGTAAAGTTTGGTGGAAGGGGGATTATGGTGTGGGGTTGTTTTTCAGGGGTTGGGCTTGGCCCCTTAGTTCCAGTGAAAGGAACTCTTAATGCTTCAGCATACCAAGACATTTTGGACAATTCCATGGTCTTTGTGGGAACAGTTTGGGGATGGCCCCTTCCTGTTCCAACATGACTGTGCACCAGTGCACAAAGCAAGGTCCATAAAGACATGGATGAGTGAGTTTTGTGTGAAGGAACTTGACTGGCCTGCACAGAGTCCTGACCTCAACCCGATAGAACACCTTTGGGATGAATTAGAGCGGAGACTGCGAGCCAAGCCTTCTCGTCCAACATCAGTGCCTGACCTCACAAATGCGCTTCTAGAAGAATGATCAACAATTCCCATAAACACACTCCTAAACCTTGTGGAAAGCCTTCCCAGAAGAGTTGAAGCTGTTATAGCTGCAAAGGGTGGGCCAACTCCATATTAAACCCTACGGATTAAGAATGGGATGTCATTAAAGTTCATGTGCATGTAAAGGCAGGCTTCCCAAAACTTTTGGCAATATAGTGCATCTAGTCAGTAACAGAGTGCAAGCATATTCATCTAAAATAATTCTGTATTTTCAGCTTCAGAATCATGAATATTTTTATTCTGGCATCATCATTGTCCTGTGCATTGGGTTACCAATGCCTAGTGCTACTTTTGGGCTAGTTTTGTTATGCAGACCTGGCAACCCTGCCAACCAACCACTGAAATACAAAACCAGACACACCAGCTTTAACATATGCTCAAATACTTCAACACAATATATGTGATGTATTGATAAGGAGATCGAGTTTTAGTAGAACATTTGCTTAATTCCAAGAGAAAATTCATACAATTTATAGCCAAAAATGCAAAACTGTTCCACCACGATACATATATATAATTCCTAAGAGTATCTGTAGGCGATTGTAGTTGCCAAGCAACAAAGCAATTTGGAGTATTAAAATAGAATTTGACAAACTCATGAAAATACCAGATAGTTCACAACAGATCAAACACAATGCATCAAATCAGATTTTGAAATCGCAAATATCCATTTTATAAAGAAATCTACAGTCCAGGTCTTAAACTTTCAGTTTAAATTTTAATGTGAGCATTTACATTCATTATATTTACATTATAGAGAGGCAAACATGCCAAAAAAAAAAATCAAACAAAACAGGAAATACATTTTAACTGAAAACATGCAATAAAAAAAGCATGTAGTATATGGTTACATTCTCAAAACATAAATCACTAAAATATACATTTTGTTTTTGCTTAGAAGGTTTGCAAAAAGTAGACCTCTTAGCTCTACTTCAAAGTATGCAGATTTTATACAAATTCAACATTGAACCAAAAAAAAAACAACAATTATGACATTTCTGTAACATCGTCTGCTCTCCCT
This sequence comes from Rhinogobio ventralis, assembly GCA_039654625.1. NCBI lineage: Eukaryota > Metazoa > Chordata > Actinopteri > Cypriniformes > Gobionidae > Rhinogobio > Rhinogobio ventralis. The sequence goes on along the minus strand of CM077212.1, from coordinate 8,679,476 downwards.
AGGATCGTTTCTGCCATCTTAGGCAGGAAGGACTCTAGAAAATGGAAGAAGTCTTGAAAGACGCCTGCAGAATCATGGCTGGGGTGAAAATGGAGGACGACCTTGGTGCTTTCATTCCCGCCGACAACTTCTGCATCCACTTTGAACTCCAACAAATCTTGAAGTTTCTCCTCTTTCTCCACAATGCTCTGTGTCACCCTGCTTTCAATGTCAACGCAGCCTCCTTCAGGTTTGGAAGTCTCATCACTAGTCTTCAAAAGATCTCTCCGCACTTTCCGCCGGCCCGCCCAAACGCGGTTACTTTGAGTCCAAGTCCAGTGGACTGGCTCTGGGTGCTCCATATCAACATCTAGTCTCTGTCTTTTAGCTTGTATAACAGTGGAGGTTGATGGACCCTCCTCCGTTATAAGAGGCCTCTTCTTACCAGCTTCACTTTTGGCTTGAGGACTAGTATCTTCTAGACTCTGGTTATTATTCACCTCCATTTCATTTCCATCTTTGTCGGCTCCATCCAGACTTTGACAAAGGTCTGCAGTTTGAGTCTCCTCTGAGGGTGAACATTTTAAAATTTCTTGAAACACCATCTGCACAGCAGAGCAGACCTTTGCAAACCAAAGACCCCTAAAACCCTTCCCAGCCTTTGCCAGTTGGGCACGCAAGGGTTCTGGAAGAACGGCTGTCTTGAAAGGGATGCTGACCTCCATAATCTTCTCAGTCTCGACCTTTGAACGGGGTCCTGCTTCACTTGGCGGTGCAAAAAGCCGCACGAGGCCCCAGGATTTGCCCTTGGCTGATTTGCGTTGGTACTGCAAACTACGGCAGTACTTCTCGGCCTCACAGCATTCTCTCTTGAAGTTCTTTTGTGTTCGTTCGTTAAGGTTCCCGGCCACATTGTGGTTTAGCTCAAAGGGATCCAGGACATTCATAGGGCCCAGTTTAGGGGCCGAGGAGCGCTTCGGTTTGAGACTAGAGGCCTCTGCAGCGTTTACCGCTTCCTTGTCACTTTGAAGGAAGTCTGTAATAGGCAGCACATGGCCATCTCGCAGAGACACCACTGATGCAGGGAAATCAAAATTTGAGTAAAAGGTGAAGAATCCAAAAAGCAAAGTGCCTGAGGGAAAGGAGATAGTAAAAGTTATAGGGAGAATAACACAATTTGCTTGTCCATTGACAGCAAGTGTGACAATTTACATCATATGCACAGTCTACTGATGTCTGTACAAACAGTAGCAGACTCAAAAATAGTTTCATCTGGTAGTGCGCAAAAAGACTGGGCAATATGTAAAAAATGTCATCAATAATTGTCTTGAGGACAACTGTTGAAGAAAATTTTAGGTTAATAGACATTCTTATAGTGATTAAAACAATGATAAATGCACGCTGAATAGTGTTTTTTCCATGACTAAGACGATGACGAGGCGACACCAACGTCATTAAACGATAAATGTGACTATATCAACATGCAATATCGTTGACGAAATAAGACTGAGACTAACATGTAGTTAAAAATAAAAACTTGACCAAATCACTTTGTTTTTGTTGTGGAAAAAAACAGACAACAAAAGATTACAGACTGTTTTTCAAGCTGCTACAAGCTTTCATGCTTGCAGTTGCCAGATTTCAAGAATTTAAATCCCCAATCAGAGCTTTTCTGTTAAAAGAACACGTTTCCTACCCAATGTTTTACCTAATCTTTGTAATCTGGTAACCATGTGCACATGCTCTCTCTACACTGTGGAAAAAGCGCAGATGATCTGAAAACACCAACAAACAAGAAAACTGTTGTTTAGCAATCTCCATTTGGGATGTTCTGCTTAAATGAAAGTGTCATTCAGTTGGTCAGTCACGAGCCGCTTGCAATGTTTGCTAAATCTGTTATTGTGATGAACTGTAATAAATCCAAACATGGATCTCTCGACTATTTGTGATTGAGTTTGCTGAATAACTGCACTTACTCAACCTCTGTGGGCTAAGCTCACCTTGTCTGCCTTGTCCACCCAATCAGAATTAAGGCATAGACAGTGTTAATCTGATTTTTACAATTTGGGCATTGATCAAAAACAATCTGAGACGGGCTGTATGTTGACAAATTTGATAAAGTGCTGTAGAATGCCCCAACCAATCAAAATAATAACACCAGAAAAAGTGTTTTTCTTTTACTAGATGGACGGAGTATGGACGTAATATAAGTGTATAAAATGCATATGCGTAGTTCAGTTGAAAACTTGCTGTTAAACTGAATGTAAAAGGCAAACTGTGTGCTTAAATAACACTGAAATAAGAATGCACTGTTTATCTTTAGATCAGTTACGGCAACTGTCCAACACATCCGTCTAGCACGTGTTTACACTGAAAAAACAATGAAAAAGCAGTGCCGTGGAATGGAAAAATGTGTTCTGTGTGAACAAGTTGCGTTCATTACTATAGCAACAGTAGGCTTCCGTGGCGTTTTCTTTCCGAATTGTCACTGAACAGTAGAAAAGTCGAAGTAAAAACTCTCATATCATGGAGAGCTGTGATATAAAATGTTTAGTATAAATAAACAGATTTTGATTGAGTGAGTGAGTGAGTGCGGTATTTATATAGCACATTTCCTATGTACTACTGTACATCCAAAGCCCTGTACAATCATGTCAGGGGTCTCTCCTCAACCACCACTAGTGTGCAGCATCCAGTTGGATGATGCAACGGCAGCCACAGCACAACAGCGCCAGTGCGTTCACCACACACTGGCTATAGAGAGAGTGATCGAGCCAATTCAGTTAATGAGGATTATTAGGAGGACATGATTGATAAGGGTCAATGTAGGGAATGTGGCCAGGACACCGGATTTACACCCCTACTCTTTTACGAGAAGTGGTTTGGTTTTTTTAATGACCACAGCGAGTCAGTACATCGGTTTAACATCTCATCTGAAGGACGGTGCTTGTTATAGTATAGTGTCCCGGTCACTATTCTGGGGCATTAGGACCCACAGGGTGAGCACCCCCTGCTGGCCTCACTAACACCTCTTCCAGCAGCAACCTAGTTTTCCCAGGAGGTCTCCCATCCAGCTACTTACCATCCTCAACCCTGCTTAGCTTCAGTGGGAAACTAGTCTTGGGCTACAGGGTGATATGGCTGTGGCAAAGATAGAATATCTATCTATTTATATCTGTCTGTCTAGTGTATAACTTAAGTGTATTATAAGCCCACCCAGGATATCTGCCAGCTCAACCTTTTATAGCTACCAAGAACCGGGCCTGATTTACTAGGAATTTCACTGTTTACATTTCTGAAAGTAGATTCTTGTTTTACCAGTATATGATAAATAGCCTATAGTAAAACATGAAACTAGATAAACCATGACATTCTCTTGATTTGCGCTTATAGGTGAAAGTGCAATAATTCTGATGAAATATAAAAATACTCTCAAATTACAACAATCATTGTGATTATCATTTTGAGCAAAACAATTGGGATTATCAATTTAACCATTATGCAGCATGATGAAAATGTGACTACGTTTTCATTGATGAAAACTAGAATAAAATGCTCAGAAATTTAGTAGAAATTTACTAAATATGATACAAACTAAAAAGTATTTGACACAGGACTAAGACTAAATTTAAAAATAGCTGAGAAATTAACACTAAATGTTGAATGCCCATAGCAATGCATCTTGATTTTTTTTTTTCTTCATAAAGTTGATTTTCCTCTCTCATTTTCTTATCACCCGAGTTAGACACTTCGCTATAAGCCTAAATTCAACCTGTTCATCATATAAAGCAATTGAGTCTCTTTAGCAAAAACAACCTGCTCAATTTATTGGATAAGTTTTACGATCTCTTTATGAACTTTCTGAAGCGTCAAAGTGGTCGTTTAGCTGACAATGGAGGGACAGAAAGCTCTCAGATTTTTCTGTTTTTTCCATTCTTTCGTTCATTTGTAATTTTTCTGATACTGTCAATAATTGTCTGTTAACTGACACTTGCGAAATATAGAAAATGTCATCATATCGTCATCTGCGCAAGCGTCCATCTGTGCTCACAGTAAATGCAGCATACTTTGAAAGGCAGAAAATTGAGTATAGATGGGCATTATCAAGGCACCTCATAAGTGACAACTGAAATACTGTTCATAGGCAGGAACTCCATTCATATTCCACGGTCACTAACACAATTATCATTACATGAAGAACATGAGAGACTTGACTAATGCCATTTGATTCACTTGCAACCATTTAGTAGTCTAATAAATCACAATTTAATTCTCACAATATTGTGTGAAATAACCATTCACAATTACTGAACAACATTTTTCTTATAACATTAGATTTCTATGAATATGTTCAGCATTGAATGAAAACTAGCTCATGTTATTTAAAAAAAAGATATTTTAACTACACCATTACGCTGCATATATAATGGATATAAACAAATGTTCAGCATGTTCCTTATTGTTTCAAAAGCAGCTTTGCATTCTGACAAAATAAAACAGTTATCAAGGAACAAATTAAAAAATACTTAATATTCTGGTAGATAAATTATATTACTTTAGAAAAAACTAATTGACTACAGCAGGGTGGGTCAACATTAGCCAAACAATTACTATTTAGATAAATGGCAAGAAAACAATCCCAGAGGAAATAGGGAAACATTTCCCTATTTAAGGACAGAAATAGGATATACGGAAATATGAAAATAACAGAAGCATTTCCCTATCTATTCTGGGATTGCATTACCCACAGAGAATACATGCAATGTTGCCTTTGTTCACAATAGAAAAAGCTTATTAAAATAATATAGTGTATTGAAATATGGTTGACAACCAGTTTACAATACGTTTTAAATATCAGATTATTACCTAGAAAATGTAATTAAAAGGAGTATCCAACTCTGTATCCAAACTGTAAGTTGCAATGTTAAATTAAATTATGTAAACCTGTATGGACTCATTCTACAATGCTTGTGGATCAAAAATCCAATTCAGCATGACTTTTAAACTGTACAACTACTGATGAGAACAGTAACCAGACAGAATGCTGATTAAAGGATAGTTCACCCAAAAATGACAATTCTGACCATTTATTTACCCTCATGTCGTTCCAAAATTTATGACTGTGTTATGTGGAACATAAAATAAAATATTTTGAAGAATGTTGGTAACCAAACAGTTTTAGTTTCCAATGACCAAAAAATGCAAGTCAACGGGAACCGAAATTTTTTCCAAATATCCTTTTTTTATGATCAGCAGAAGAAAGAAACGCATACAGGTTTGGAATTACATGAGGGTGAATAAATTATGCCAGAAACAAAACCTGTTTTTTATTTTCATCAAAAACAGGTTAACACATGTACATGGGCACGCACTTTGTCACCTTAGCTGGCATAACTAGTTTAAGAAACGTTCATGTAAACACTCACTGATAAGTCAACTGAAACTAGCTAAAAGCATGTGTGGTACTTACAGAGATCTTCAGTGTTTTTGCTGGGTGGTACACTAAAGGGCTGACTAGGAAATGTACAATCCCAGTCCTCAATAACGCACTCTTCTTCCTCACCTACACAAACAAAAAACATTATTAATAGAGCTGTGGAATATAATTAATGAACGATTCTGCATTGATGCATAAAAAATAAAAAAAGTATTAAATAGGCCTATAATACAGTTAAGCGCAATAAGCCATGAATAAGACCTCAATGCGTTACTCGCGCTGACTGACAGACACCCGAAGCGTGCACACAAATTCTGAATTCAGTTGTCTTTGGTGGTGTATTGCGCTTGAACTGTCAGATACACACAGAATTACAGACGAGAATTCATGTAAACATTGTCGGTTATGTCTTAAGTGAACAATTGAACATTTTATCAGCTCCGTGCATTAGTTCTTAATATAATAAACCTGCTGCTGTCGGTGTCAATGTTAATCAAGCAACAAAAGAAAAGAGGGGATCACTCACTGCTCTGGACTAAATTTTGTAGCTTTAATAATAATCAATGCGAGTAATTAATACACAAAAGACTATGCAGTGATTATTCTTACATTTTATTATTCAATTTCTGTATTTCTTGACAGCTTTTAAAAAGATGTTAAATTAAAAAAAAAAAGTAAAGCACTGTTAATTTAGTTCCTTAGTTTCTTTCTATATTGTATTTGTTCTATATTGTCGCCTCTGGCTTGCTCAGTTGGGGACACAAAATTTTCAAATAAATATCCAAATAAATTTAATTACTAAACTAAATTATATCAACTACATTACTTGAATATATATGATAATTGAAATGAGCTGATGACATCACCGTTTTCTCCAGAGCGGCTGTACAGCCGAATCAAATTCTGTTCATTATTTTCCTGTTTAACACTGTGAAGCTGCTTTGAAACAATCGGCATTGTAAAAAGCGCTATATAAATAAAGTTGACTTGACCTGTTATTTGCATCTTTTCTTATTTTTAATAACAAAGATAAAATAACCAAAATAACTATTGTGATTATTAATATATAATTATTAATAAAATTGGAGGAAAAGATGCATCGTGATGCATTAAGAATCGTTACCCCGACTCGTAATCAAATCAAATCATGAGGCAAGAGAAGATTCACACCTCTAATTATAATAAATATATATTTCTTTGAAAAACAGTCAACAAAATATGTATTAAGTAGTGCTGTCAAACCATTAAATCACATCCAAAAAAAAAGAGGTTAATGTTTAAACAATATACACATGTGTGCTGTGTATAATTATGTATATATAAATACACAAAGGCATGTATTTATGAAGAAAAAAATAAAAATAAAAATAATATATATATATATATATATATATATATATATATATATATATATATATATATATATATATATATATATATATATATATATATATATATATATATATATATATATATATATATATACACACACACACACACACACACACACACACACACACACACACACAGGTAAAACAACTGATTACGGAAGTTAAATGAAAAGAAGTCCTGGTTAACGCACAGGCCATGTTCTTGAGCTGATTCACAGAGGGAAGCACAAGAGGGTCTCGATTCTGAAGGTAGAAGATCACCAGCAGTGTAAGAGCGTAGTTGTTCAACAACGGTCCAGGGCCAGACGTGTTCCCTATGACATTAGAAATGTACAAGGTTTAACTCAGAAAACTGTACAAGCAAATTGCACAAAAACTGTCAAAAGCTGTTTCCACCCACCTATTTTTATGCCCATTTTGGAATATCTCATTAAAAAATGCACTGAAAATGTATGTCATTTCCACTAATATGCTGTAACAATGAAAAGGAACTTAACAGCCCTAAAATATGCACTTGTGTATAGCAAAATATTTAATTACAGAATGTACCTTTTTATAGACAATTAATTATCATATGAAACTATTACCTGCTAATTGTTTCTGCTTAGCCCATAATCGGATGGTGTAGACTAAGGGTCGCAGTCTGGAATCGATGCCTGAACACAGCTGCAGAAATCGAGTGTTTCTTACTGCCAATCTGATGCAAAAAGGGAAGACATTATAGACAAAGATGTCACAAACATGAAGTATACTACTGTGCAATGGGGTGCTACATTCAAAGTTGTTCTTTTTACAAAATGGCAAAAAATAACTGTTTTCAACCTATTGTTGATTGTGATGTCTCCTTGGAGGTTGAGCTCTCGATGACTAAACTTGACCACAGGAAGACGGGCAGTGCTGAGCGTCTGTACTTTGTGCACACCTGGAACGCACTTCCTCAAAATGGCTGCAAGAAGCTCCAAAATTTCAGCAGGAGTGGCAGTGGACAGGTCAATGTCGGACAAAATGGAGTCTTCAGAATGGCAATCCTCCGACTGATTTTCTCCTGTCTGCTGAAATGGGTGGATTTAGACATTTTACAGATAGATATAAATGGATTCATTATGTGATGTTTAAGTTCATAGATGTCCAGTATTAGTGGTGCTAACACACCGATCCAGAAGATTTTGCACGAGCTTGAAATGCTTTGGTGTTCTCAAGGTCGAGGAACAGATCAAGGTCACAGGAGTGAATCCCAAATGTGTTCACAGAGGAGCCAAAGGGCACAATCTTGCAATCTATAACACATGACACAAAGACTTAGCAAAGTCATATTTTACTTTTAAAACCCCATAACATTTTCCTGAGATGTTGATTTATGACAGACATTTAAAAAATTAGTCAGATATAAATAATAACAAAATATTATCATATTAAGGGTTAAATTTGATCACTAAATTAATTAAACTTCCAAACATTTGGTATCTCTGAAAAGCCCTGAATGTGCACTTTACAGGACATCCAGACTGTGTCATGTATGGTGACAGAGAAATTGACTAAAATATAATGTCCACTACAGAGGACAAAAGTCTATTCCTGGGGCCCAGGAGGATATATTTTGATATGAACTGAGATATAATCACTTTGTAGCTGGACTTTGAAGTGGACACAAACCTCTTTTTAGTTATGATAGTGTCTTAGTCCACATTACATTCACACTGGTGTTTTTAGGAATCCAATCAAATGTAAATAATAATAATAATAATAATAATAATAATAATAATAAACAATTATTATTTTATATTAACTTTAAAATGAAAACAAATGCATTACTGTTATAAATTACAATTGCACGTAATTATCACATTTTATTTTACATTACAAGTTATAATACAAATATTTATGTCTTAAATTCTTCGCTTTCAAACGTTCAAACCCTCAAAGTTCAAACTTTTAACACTTAACATACAAGCTTTTGTTTTGGCAGAATATTAAAATATATGCTGTGAACTTCTGTTCACAAACATTTTGGAAATTATACAAAAGTGAATGTAAATAGAGTGAACCTACCACACACCGCATTTTTTTTAATGCATGTTAAACTCACAGCACATGCAAAGATGAAGTTCTCTGCATTTGATTGAATTAGTAGCTTTTCATAAACTAACAAACCCCCATTAAGAAACGCAGGTCTAGGGATAAGGATGCAATAATGGAAATCTGGTTTGAATTAAGAGTAGACCTGGAAAGAACTCTGTGAAGACTTCCTGTAGCAGCTGAACTAGGAGATCTCTCACTTTCTTCTCATTGTCTGTCAGCTCAAAACTCTCCACCACCTTCTGAATCTGCTCATTTACCTTGTACACAAAAAGAAAATAAATGTAAAAATGAAAAGGCTTTAAAACCAGAAAGCTGTGTGAATGTGGAATGCTCTCTTACAGATGTAGCCTTAAAGATCTCATAGTTGAGTTTGTCCAGGCTGATCTGGGTGTTTTTGGGTTTCCCTCTGCTGGCCAGTTTGAACTCTTTCCTCTCTCTGGGCTTGACACGGAGCTGGAGTCCATTGAGCTGATGCTCTAGTTGTGCCAGAGCTGTATGTGCGTTCTGCGGCTCGGAGAACTCAACTATAGCATACACACCCTACACAGAACAACAACTCTCACAATTAACATCTCCATTAACTCAAATGATTCATATAAAGCCTACTGTATTATATGTTACACAGATTTCTAAGGCCTCTAAATTATCAATCAACATGATCAAAACTAAGCTGAAAACCCTGTTGTACACAACCTACTAGATGCCTTCTGTCATCTGATTGATAGATACATTTTTAGAAAGTAAAAGTAATATTCTAAAAACGTCCCCCTTCGGGTTATGTTACACGTGTGTTTTTGCTGTGAAATAATTACTGATGTTTGTTAGTAATATTTCAAGATGAACCTATTATTAGGTGTACTTGATTATCCATACATTTAAAATGTAATGCTTTTAAAGAATGTGTATTTGTTCATCTCTCAATCATCATTGTATTGCATGTTTTGCCCCAACAATGAAAACTAGAGATTCAATCATAAAACTAATCTTGTAAATATCATCTTACTAACACGTATTATTGGGAGATATAGACTGACAGCTGATATTAATATGCATTTTATGCAAGTAGTCTGCTTCTATACTGATATAAAGATCTCATTAATGTACATTTTAAGCTATCAGAATTACATCTTTCTTTTTTTGCCATATAAATATGAGCAACTGCAACAAATTGCATATTTTTGCTCAGTTTGAACCTTTAAAAAATTGTTTTCTACCTCTTCAAGTATGAGCTCCATATTATCCTATATCATACTATATGAGCCATAAAAGCCTGATCTATCAAATATGATACTCAACAAAAAAACAAATGTTACCTTGGACTGGACCACAAAACCAGTCCATTGCATGGGTATATTTGTGGCAATATCCAACAATACATTGTAGGTGTCAAAATTATCGATTTTCCTTTTATGCCAAAAATCATTAGGATATTAAGTAAAGATCATGTTCCAGGAAGATATTTTGTACATTTCCTACCGTAAATATATAAAAAATTTATTATTATTAGTAATATGCATTGCTAAGGACTTCTTTTGTATAACTTTAAAGGTGATTTTCTCAATATTTAGATTTTTTTTTCTCTCAGATATTCAAATAGTTGTATCTCTGCCAAATATTGTCATATCCTAACAAATCATAGACCAATGGAAAGCTTATTTATTCAAATCTCAAATCTAAAAAAATTACACTTATGACTGGCTTTGTGGTCCAGGGTCACAAATATGCAAACCTTCTTTTTTTTTTTTTGGTTCAATAAACTGTTCCATTTAAGTAAATAAATAAATATACTTTTTTCTGACTATTATTTCATATCAGGCTTTGCCGAGTTAAAACCATACCAACTTTTTAAAATGTTTTATGGGATGCTTTCAAATCCCCAAGTCTCTATGATAACCTGCTCTCTAAATATGGTTCCTTACTTCAATGTAAAGTATGTAGACAGGTATCATTTGAGGGCTTGTTTAAATCATTAAGCCCAAGTATAAGCAACAGTAACAGTGATGCTTTCCCTAGTAAACACGACTGATAACTGGATAACATTAACCACACATTTCTTGAATTAGAATCCCATTTCCAGAAAAGACTTTGTTTAACTGACAAAAGTACAAAGTAAAGATTTCCAATGATTTCACTTACCAACATAATTGTATTTTGTAAATTTAGATTTTGATGGCTGCAACAAACTTCAAAAAAGTTGGGATAAAGGCAAAATAAAAATGAAAAGACTATAGAATATCCAAGTTAAACAGTTTAAAACCGTCCACAATTAGCAGGTGAATTGGTAATAAGTGAGCGTATCGTGATTGGGTATAAAAGACTTTGCTACCATACTTTGGTATTTCATGAAAGAATTGTCAAACTATTCAAAAATCACATTTCTCAAGAGAAGACGGCAAAGAATTTGGGCTTTCACTATCTAGCATACATAATATTGTGAAAAGATTCAGGGAATCCAGAGAAATCTCAGTCCATGTAGGGCAAGTCAAGAAACCTGTGTTGAATGTGCGTGACCTACGAACCGCCAGATGGCATTGCATGAGAAACATCATGCTACTGTGTTAAATACAGGAACATGGGCTTGGGAGTACTTTGGAAAACTGTTGTCACTTAACAGTCTGCCGCTGCATCAAGAAATGCAACATGAATCTCTGTTACACAAGGAGAAAACGATACAAAGTGAGTTCTCTGGGCCCGAGCTCATCTCAGATGATCCAAAACACAGCACAATGTGTGCTGTGGTCAGATGAGTCCATGATTTAGCTTGTTTTTAAAAACAGACACGGAGTTCTCAGTCCCAAAAGAAAAAAAGCACCATCCAGACTTTCATCACTGACAGGTGCGAAAGCAAACTTCTGTCATGGTATGGGGGTGCATCAGTGCAAACGGCATGGGTGATTTGCATGTGTGTGAAGGTGCCATTGATGTGGAGGCATATATTGGGATTGTACAGAGAAATTTAATGGCATCAAGATGACATCTTTCCTGGGAAGCAAGACAATGCCAGGCCTCATTCTGCACATGCTAAAAAAAGTTTCTAGACACTCCGTAGAAGAAATGTGTCATTGACTGCCTGCAGTCCAGATCGGTTTCTTAATGAAAATGTATGGCCTATCATGAAAAGGACAATCAGACAAGGACGACCACGCACTGTTGAGCAGCTGTCTTGTATCAGATGAGATCGGGCAAAAATTCCACTTGAAAAACTGCAACAATTAATATCCTCAATTACCAAACGATTAAAAAGTGTAATTAAAAGGAAAGGTGATGTGACCGTGGTAAACATGCCTCTGCCCCAACTTTTTTGGAGTGTGTTGCAGCCATCAAAATCAATATTTGCTTATTTAAAAAAATAAATAAAAATACAATTAAGTTTGGCACTGGAAACATTGGAAATCTTTTCTTTGTACTTTCGTCAGTTAAATAAAGGTTAAAGAGAAAGAACAACTCACAAATTCTTGATTTTATTGCAGTTTATAAATGTCCCAACTTTTCTGGAAATGGGGATGTAAATTGGGTTTGAAATGCCAGGATAATTTCATATTCTGAATTTGATTTATGGCAGACATTACTTCTGTTTTCAAACACAGATGTAAGCAAGACAAAGATCAAATGATTACCACAAGAGAATTATACCACAGGGTAAAGACAGTGTGTATATTAACCTTTTGCTTGTCCATGATCACATCTGACACTGGCCCAAACTGTGTGAAATACTCCTTCAGATCAGTTTGAGAGGTATCTGGTTTAAAGCCGCTCACAAACACGCTGTTGTCCTCCTGAGCTTTACGCTGAGCTCTGAGCCGCTGGAGATGCTGGTGCTTCTTTCCTTTAACATGATCTTCCAGGCTCGGCCCTGTTCAAAAAACACTTTAGTTAAATGTGAAAGCAACATCGTTGATGGAATACTGGTCATTCCAAAAGAAGATTTTCTTATTCATTCATTTTTCTCTTTTATTAATTTTATCTTTGAATTCAAGTATTCACGTATTTTTACTTCATATATTAACCTTTATCATATTCAAGTATTTAGTTAATTATTTAGGTTTCCTTTATTCTATTTGATTTATATTCACTTGTATGCACACGTATTTACCAGAAATGATGCATGTAAGACGTACGATGGTATTTAAAATGGCTTGCTTTGCTATCTTTGTTCCGAAGCTGTCAAAACCTAAATATAGTGACAATTTCGTATAATTATTGTTGTATAACAAGTTTGCAACGTCTAGAAACGTGTCTCACTTGTGTTAGCGCTAATGTTTTTAGTTTATTATAACTTACTGTTGGGTATATTAACATTGCAGAGGTTGCAGTGAAATCCTTTTTGCGTTGTCTGGATGTCTTTATCGAGCTCCATTGAGAGGCTGTGTTGGTAATTCCTAAGAAATGCGTCCGAGTTGCTACATAAAACAACTCAAATCTCCCTCCATGATGTTCCGCTGCGTCCGTCCCCGTAATTCTTCCAACAGAAACGCTGAGCGGGACATTTTAGTTCCGTCCTTCAGGAGGGTTGCCAGATACTGAACGTTAAAGTTAAAGTTATTTATTTTGTATTAATTCATGTACATTTAGTATATACAGCTAAATGAAAAATACTAAACACATTATGCAACCAATAATAGAAATTCAAAACGAAGTGTGCTACTTTGTGTTCTATTGAGTTGCATGACTTCTTTACAGACATTATCATTTAGGAAATAGAGGTTTTTCCAAAAGGAGGGTTTTAGGGAAAGTATATCTGTAATACAATTCTGTACTCATTACATTTAACATTTTATTGATATTGTGCGCAGCCCTGTAAACTTACTAGAAAAACATACTTCTTATTCATGTTCTTTAGTTTTGTTTATGTCGTTATTTAATACACAGGCTATTCTATTTTCAAAACATTCCATGCTTTATTTCTGATTACTATTGTTATATAGTGAGTAGCCTCCACTTATCTTGAAAATAAACTTTATTTTGCATTTTCAATTAAATTTTGTATAAAAATGTCAACATTTCGCAAAAAGAAAGATGTTAAAATCAGTTGGTATTACCTTTGGTCCACAAGGAACAGCTAAATGCATTGTATTGTGGCATATGGTACCCAAATATCAAGCTATAGCAGTAATTTACTAGGACAAATCAAAACATACAATTGAATGCACATACAATTACACTCTAGAAAATGTACAAATACAAAACGTACTTTTCCCACAATTTCATAAGTGAAATTTCCCAAGGACAATTACATCTGATTTCGGTTTGATATATAGTTACTTTCAGTAATTTTATTACTACTAACGTAGTACTAACATCTAATCTAAATCCTAATATAAACCAGACAATTTTTCCAGCACATATTGTGAAGTGAAATGTTTTATTCAGACAGATGAAGTTCTCAATCAAGTATGATTCTGTCTATAATGGTGCCAAAAACAGTCTAACAGTAAAAGTATTTACAAATCATAACTATTAGATATTACAAGCCGTTTGCTTTCTTCATGAAGTTCGCCACTAGATCCGTCAGCTGTTTCATGTCAGCCTCGTCCTCACGGATGACTTCCTTCATCTTATCAAATCTTTTCATCTGCTCGTTGCAGTGTTTCTAAAGAGACAAAAACATTTTTATTTTTTTGCTTACAGGTAGAATTTACACAAATCTGGTCATATAACCTTTTAAAGAACAGATGTAAAGAATGGGTGGTATATAAGGAATAATACAGGGCTAGGTGTGCATTAAACAATTTTAATCCATGACATGGCGGCAAAGACTCTTCACGGGTCCACTAAAATCAAGTAATGCACACCTAGGCATAGATTATCCTGCTTAAACCATGGCCACTTGCCAGCACTGACAAGTGTCATTAATGTTTGCAGCACAAAATTTCACTGGAAGAGCACCAAAATGGATGATAACTATGAGAATAGGCAAGTCCACACAATAACTATAATGATTATTGGAATCACTTTTAGAATGATTTTTTCCAGCTGATGAATGATAAAATCATCAACAGCCAATCAGAATCCACCTGACTTTACAGATCTCGAGCATTTAAAGCAGCAGAACTGCAGCATGCCCTATTAATAAACAGAACATTATTGAGTTGGTGTGGATGCTATATAGGTACTTTTATAGTTATCATTCTTGGTGTAATTGGCTCTTTAACAGACACCTTCCAGCCAATTAGAATAGAGTATTCAGACAAACCATGTAATAATTTAAATACATATAACTTTTTAAAGAAATGTATCTAGATTTCCCTTCAAGGTGCAAAATGTTCCAACTCATGTAGAACATATCAAGTCAAGATATGTAATCGTAGGCAAAATCATCACATACTTCAACTGTAAGTAAATGGTCTGCTGCAGAAGAGAAGACTTCAGTCAGATTCTTGTTCACCATGCGCTTCTCCTCATTAGTCTCCTGCACAACCACGTGATACCTGATGTAGAAGTTCAGATACATAAAGTGAGATAAACAGGTGATGCATTTAGAAGAATAAAGTGGGGAAAAAAGATGCTCACTGTTGTTGGGCAGCTTTGCATTCCTCCTCGGCTTGCTCACATCCCTGTGTCACGTTCTTTTCCAAGCGGTTCTTGTGGGTTTCAGCAGAGTCCACCTCAGCTGCCCATTTCTCATCCTCTTGCGCCATTTCCTACACACACCATAACTAGTTCAGTCACATGCACAATTTCAAATGTGTCATTACTGAAAATCAATTAAAAAGCCCATGAATTAATTTAACATATATTAGGCTAATATATTGTAGCAGGTTTAAAATCAGAAATCCCCATACTGATGCATTTTACCTGCATGTCATGCTCCAGCTGTTGGTCGACTCTGCGAATCTGCTCCTTTAGCTGCTTGATGTCATTCTCCTTATCAAAGATGTTGGACTTCACCTAATAAACAGATGGAGTGGGAAATACATGAAATACTTACTTCTACATAGACTTCTACAAACTTTCTGACTTCTGACATAGATAATTACCTTCTAAGGTAGCATCATTAATGAAACTCAAATGACAAATTTACAACCTGCACAAATAAAATTAATACTGTATGTTCATACAGAACAAACCCATACAATTAATCTCAGATTCTGGCTGGGGCTTACATTAAACTGCAAGTTTAAAATACTTAATCTATACACTCACCTAAAGGATTATTAGGAACACCATACTAATACTGTGTTTGACCCCCTTTCGCCTTCAGAACTGCCTTAATTCTACATGGCATTGATTCAACAAGGTGCTGAAAGCATTCTTTAGAAATGTTGGCCCATATTGATAGGATAGCATCTTGCAGTTGATGGAGATTTGTGGGATGCACATCCAGGGCACGAAGCTCCCGTTCCACCACATCCCAAAGATGCTCTGTTGGGTTGAGATCTGGTGACTGTGGGGGCCATTTTAGTACAGTGAACTCATTGTCATGTTCAACAAACCAATTTGAAATGATTCAAGCTTTGTGACATGGTGCATTATCCTGCTGGAAGTAGCCATCAGAGGATGGGTACATGGTGGTCATAAAGGGATGGACATGGTCAGAAACAATGCTCAGGTAGGACGTGGCATTTAAATGATGCCCAATTGGCACTAAGGGGCCTAAAGTGTGCCAAGAAAACATCCCCCACACCATTACACCACCACCACCAGCCTGCACAATGGTAACAAGGCATGATGGATCCATGTTCTCATTCTGTTTACGCCAAATTCTGACTCTACCATCTGAATGTCTCAACAGAAATCGAGACTCATCAGACCAGGCAACATTTTTCCAGTCTTCAACTGTCCAATTTTGGTGAGCTCGTGCAAATTGTAGCCTCTTTTTCCTATTTGTAGTGGAGATGAGTGGTACCCGGTGGGGTCTTCTGCTGTTGTAGCCCATCCGCCTCAAGGTTGTGCGTGTTGTGGCTTCACAAATGCTTTGCTGCATACCTCGGTTGTAACGAGTGGTTATTTCAGTCAAAGTTGCTCTTCTATCAGCTTGAATCAGTCAGCCCATTCTCCTCTGACCTCTAGCATCAACAAGGCATTTTCGCCCACAGGACTGCCGCATACGGGATGTTTTTCCCTTTTCACACCATTCTTTGTAAACTCTAGAAATGGTTGTGCGTGAAAATCCCAGTAACTGAGCAGATTGTGAAATACTCAGACCGGCCCGTCTGGCACCAACAACCATGCCACGCTCAAAATTGCTTAAATCACCTTTCTTTCCCATTCTGACATTCAGTTTGGAGTTCAGGAGATTGTCTTGACCAGGACCACACCCCTAAATGCATTGAAGCAACTGCCATGGGATTGGTTGATTAGATAATTGCATTAATGAGAAATTGAACAGGTGTTCCTAATAATCCTTTAGGTGAGTGTATATGGTATGTATTGAAATTGGTTTATGTGCTAATTAGGGCTGTTCATTTAACGCATTAATTTAGTGCGATTATAGAAAAAAAGAATGTGTATTTATTAACGCTTTTAAAGCACCCTGGCCCAGACCTGTATGTTTAATTACAAACATGATGCAGGGCAGACAGACTGCGCGATGAGGCCTATTCACTGAACTGCGCATCACCCTTTATATTAAATTTGTTAAATAATGTTCTTGGCCTTGTTCTTAGAGAGAAGCTGTAAGAGTTTATGTTGCATTAAATGCCAGATACAGTATATTGTGTAACCGACATACCAATAATATCTAGAGAAAAAAAAATGATTTCCTACTTCCAGCTTCTCATTCAAAAATATGCACTCTTACAACATGTGCAACAATATGCAAGATAAACACCATATACAAATCATAATTCATCAACACTGATCATTAACAATACTCTAAGCAAAAATAATAATAGAATACATAGAAATCACTAATAATTGGTAAAATAATATTACAGTGCAAATAATAAACAGTAGTCTTAATTGTATCAAAATATTCTTTATGCAAAATAAAAATTTTATATCTTTTCCTTGTTGATTTGGGAGTGAAATATGAACTGTACATTTCTTGACAGACTTTGTGAGATTCACCAGAGGTCACGGGTCACATCAGTAATTTGGTGTATTTAACAAGATATAAATGTTTTCTTATGCAAGGCATAAAGAGCAACTGAATAAGAGGTAGAACAAAAGCCTCGCACCTGTTCAACAGTCTCTTCCAAACTCAACTTCACATTAGTGAGTCTGCTGCATTCATCCTCCACGTCAACCATCATATTCTTCAGAGGATTCTACCAGAGTTAAGACAAGACAAAAAATTGAATAAGAAAAATCCTTTAATAATTATAAAAAAATGAAGCTTTTGATGGATGGCAGTAGTGACTGTACCTGTATCTGTGTCCTGTACTGCGTGATGGTAGTGGCACTATAATCTGTTCTGATTTCAAAGTCATGACCACAGGCGTTCTCGGCTGACTGCGGGATGAGCTTCAGCTTACGACCCAGTTTATTATACTCAGCAACCTTCAACTCCGCCTGCAACAGAATGTGAAAACTGACGGATTTATGTGTACTGCATGGAACACAAACAAACCTCTCTAAACTGATTGGCTAACTCCTAGGCCCTGGTATTTGGTCCAGGTTTTGGTCAATCACATCACAAGTAGTCGAGGGACCGGTTTACACCTGGTTTTTTAATCCATATCTTCTGTCCACTTTCAGCCGCTTCTGTCCTGATTTCTTCACGGGGAGGGTCAATGGGCAGGTAAATGTTTGAGCTTTTTCAGATCTTTCCATCTAATGGATGAAATAAGCTGACGCAATTTACATATGAACACGACCGGAGACGACGGAAAAACATACAGAGCAGCAGCTTTCGTTTCTGCTCTGACCACACCGAACATGTGTTCGAAATTTGGGTCTTCAACCGACAAATCCCACCTGGCTAGTGCGTTTCCCATAAGGTTTACGCATTAGGTCAATAGGCAGAGAGTAGGCAGTCTTTTGTGGCTGTTTGAACGCATTCACTACAAAAGCAATCCGGTCGAATGCGTTAAATTTCAACTACCTCTGGAAGTGGTTGATAGTGGACAACGCTAAATACGGGTGTAAACGGGGTCTAAAACATTTTGAGCTTTCCCACTAGCGTCTTTTCCACACAGCATTCTAAAAAACTACTAAAAAACATCTCTAGACCTTATGGTTTTATTTGTTCCACTGAACTGCATATCACCCTTTTAACCGCAAAAACGTGTTCTGTGTGAACCGGCCCTTGGTCTGTGAAACAACTCTTATTAGACAGGCTGGGACGTCGGTTTTTGGGTAAAATCCTGACCTTCTCTTTGGTTTTGGACAGGTTGACCTCCTCATTCCAAACCAGCTGCTCAGCCTCCTCTAGACTCTGGTTTAGGCTGTGAACGGTCTGCTGCAGTTCATTCCTCTCTCGGTTAATACGCTCAATATCAGCTGGAGTGAACTTCTGATTCTCCAGGATGTGCTGCAGCCTCGTTCTCTCCTGCTTCAGACCCTCCAACTGCATCTCTGCACAAAGAACAGGGACATTTACCAACTGAATTCAACCTTTGTATGTTTATTGTCATATGTAAATAAGGATGGGACGGTATGAAAATTTCATATCACGATAACAGTGACCCAAATTATCACGATTATCAATATCACGGTTTTGTTAAAATGAGATGAAAGTGTTCAAAAAGAAATGATGCACACACTAAAAACATTTCAACAAGTTTTATATTTGAAAATTGACAAACAACAGATAAAACAAGCAGCTCTATGCAAGATTCTATTCTGTGGCATTTCCTTCTTTATAATGACTGTCGTCAATAGCAACAAAAGCGTGATAAACACGGTTTTAATGATAATTAAATTTGAAACGATATTACGATCTAGTACATTTCATCGTGAAACCGGTAATCGTCCCATCCCTATATGTACACTGAAGTACAATGAAATTCTTATTTATTGCAGAGCTAAGACAACATACAATGTGCAAAGTGAACAAGGCATGCGTGTAATGCATATTGTAATCTCTCTTACCAGCAGCCTCGAGCTCCTCAGACAGTCCAGTAGCTTTATTCTCCAGTCCAGTTTTATGGGCCTCCAGAGTGCAACGATAGTCCTGCAGCTTCTGCAGATCAGCCTGTAATCTGAGCTTCTCTGTCCTCTTCCCTACTAAACGATCCTGTCAATACACACATATACACAGCCTCAACATTAATGTAATTTTTTCTTTGTATGTTTAAGACCTTAATGTCCTATGTCACATCTAATCTAGTTTTCATAATCCATTTTTTTTTCGATATTATCAGAAACAACTAAAAACGCTGTATTATGCAATGCAGACAAGTAATTTGGCAGTCAGAAAAACTACACGTCTGCGCACATACGTATTCAAACGAGCTTGCCTATAGACTAAACACGTAATGCTTACGTGCATGCTGTCACCGTTTTCACAGATTCACGGGTTTTTGTTTTGTTTACACAAGGATGATAACGGTATCGGTTTAAAACTATTTCAAAACCTGTTTCGGGGTTTTGCGTTCTCTAGCCGCTGGGCACTGTTGCCGTGCGGATGAGCGGCCCTAACGCATTGAGAGTTTTCTATTTTGGTTGAAAATGGTGTCGTGTAAGTGGCCCCAAAGTAAATAACTAATGATCATTTACAACGGAAATGACTCAATCAAAAACTTACTTTAGCTGGACAATAACTTTTTTCTAGAGCTGATATACAGCCAAAGCAATATCTCTTCCATTAATTTCCTATTATCACTGTAAAGCTATTTGGAAACAATCTATATTGTGAAAAGCGCTATATAAATGAAGGTGACTTGACTAGTAATTCTCATCTGAATGAACCTGATAAATGACAAGTGAAGGAAACATATACACACTCACAGTTTGACTTTCCCTTTCAAGTCTCTCCATGTGCTCCATCAGCACCGCATGTTTTTCCTGCTGGGAGTGTAACAGCGCCTCATCCACATTGTACAGCTTCTCTGAAAGAAATTTAAAAAATGTAGTGACCATAAATATTTCTTATCAGCTATGAAACCGTATTTTGCATTAGTTATATTCAAAATATTTAAAATATATTTTTATCTTTAAAGACAGTGATTATTAAAAACGTAAAGAATGTTTTTTCCCTCATAATTTTGTTATATGTGAGGGATATCCCTCATAAACATGGAGTGCTGGAGAAAAACAATGTGGCATCAGTATGAGTTTGACTATATCAAACATGTATTATGTTGTAGTTCCTAATAAAATATCTGGTGTATTGTACATTTTGTTGCGACTGTAATGGTCATCCAAATGTTTCAAAAAGAAAAAATGCAATAGTTTTTGATTGGATGTTGCTATGTGGCAGTTGCACTCAAAAAGCGGAAGCAGGTGAACACAAACTTGCAGGGGCAGGTTTAAGTGGGTAAATGATTGGAGAATGTGCGCATACATCACCAGAGGTCCGGTTATGACATTCTGATTAAACTTTACAAGGTCAAAAAAAGAAACATACAAATAAATTGCTTAAAATAACATGCATTTTGAAAATTGGGTGAAATTTTATTTCATGCCAACTTTGTGTGAAATTTGGAAGTTGTTCAGAAGGTCAGATATAATTGGCCTCCATCAGAATCTTCTCCATTAAATTTCCCCCCATCCAAATCAGTCCAATGTGCACTTTTCATCATCAACTTTCAACTTACTTAGTTTATTAAGATAGTCGTCTTCCTCATCCTCAAACGTATCTGCTCCCTGCATGAACTTGTTGTAGGTGTCAGAGCAGTAATCCATAAAAAGCTACAGAGATAAAACGGCACACATACACATTTGGCAAATATGTGATGTCTACAATGCAGAAGAGTAAAATATACAAAATGGTTCCTAACTGCTGAAACTGTCAATGCAGACGTTTTGTCTAATACGGTACCTTGTTGTACTCAGTCCTTTCCTCTAGATCACACAGCTCATCTGAGAAGTCAGAGAACAGCAGGCCCTGCTCTCTCAGACCACTGAAGAGCTGCGGGGACAAAATCTACATGTCAGGTAAAGCTGCAATAATGTTTCCTTCTACATGTTAACATGCATATTTACATTGCAGCCTGGAATAGTCAGCAAAACTCAAAGGCACAAATTCATACTTTTATTCAGCAAGGACACATTAAGGGTGTTCACACTTGTAGTTTGGACACACCCAAAGTTGATCAAGAGTGACAGTAAATACATGTTACAAAAGATTTCTAATTAAAATGTTTTTATTTTCCATTCATCAAATAATCCTGAAACTAATTTATCAGATTTCATAAAAATATTAAGCAGCACATCTGTTTTCAACATTGATAATACAAAATGTTTCTTGAGCAGCAAATCAGCATATTAGAATGATTTCTGAAGATCATGTGACACTGAAGACTGGAGTAATGGCTGAAAATTCAGCTTTGCCATCAAATGAATTAATTACATTTTAAAATATATACAAATAAGAAAATAGTATGATATAGCATTGCTAATTACAATGCCATCTCAGATGTAAAATATGTACAATAACAATTGCAGAAATTGCATTGGGTTTAATTTATCGACATAGAACTCATGTTTAATGTGATAGTTTCATTCTTGTATCTTAACACAATACACTCACCTAAAGGATTATTAGGAACATTCTACGTGGCATTGATTCAACAAGGTGCTGAAAGCATTCTTTAGAAATGTTGGCCCATATTCATAGGATAGCATCTTGCAGTTGATGGAGATTTGTGGGATGCACATCCAGGGCACGAAGCTCCCGTTCCACCACATCCCAAAGATGCTCTATTGGGTTGAGATCTGGTGACTGTGGGGGCCATTTTAGTACAGTGAACTCATTGTCATGTTCAAGAAACCAATTTGAAATGATTCGAGCTTTGTGACATGGTGCATTATCCTGCTGGAAGTAGCCATCAGAGGATGGGTACATGGTGGTCATAAAGGGATGGACATGGTCAGAAACAATGCTCAGGTAGGCCATGGCATTTAAACGATGCCCAATTGGCACTAAGGGGCCTAAAGTGTGCCAAGAAAACATCCCCCACACCATTACACCACCACCACCAGCCTGCACAGTGGTAACAAGGCATGATGGATCCATGTTCTCATTCTGTTTACGCCAAATTCTGACTCTACCATCTGAATGTCTCAACAGAAATCGAGACTCATCAGACCAGGCAACATTTTTCCAGTCTTCAACTGTCCAATTTTGGTGAGCTCGTGCAAATTGTAGCCTCTTTTTCCTATTTGTAGTGGAGATGAGTGGTACCCGGTGGGGTCTTCTGCTGTTGTAGCCCATCCGCCTCAAGGTTGTGCGTGTTGTGGCTTCACAAATGCTTTGTCAAAGTTGCTCTTCAAAGTTCAAAGTTCAAAGTTCAAAGTTGCTCTTCTATCAGCTTGAATCAGTCGGCCCATTCTCCTCTGACCTCTAGCATCAACAAGGAATGTATATCAAGAGCAGGGACAATTTTTTGTGCATTTTGTTTTGTGATTTTACCGGAACAAATAGAAAGTCTGCAACGGCATTAAGCAATAGATTAAAGCGCTCGTCCTTGTGAAGACTGCACAGTGTGCACGAGCCACAAGATAAATCCGTGCTACTGATAACAGCGGCAAAAAGCGTCAGATCGCCTTCTGTTTAATAAACAAATGAAATTATGCTAATATGCTAGTTAACTGGAGATGTTTTGTTTGTATTAAGTAGGTTCATCCGTGCCACGAGACATTTCAAAAAGTGGTGGGGACAAGCGACCCTGGCAAAAAGTGGTGTGGACATGTCCCACCCACAAATTACACCTATGTATCTCACACAAACATGTTAAAGGTCTGCAGAAGAGTCACCTTGACTGTGTCGATGAGCCAGATAAGAGCTCCGAGAGCCTGAGGCCATGTGTGAGGAGCACCAATGGAGTACATGGAACTTTTTGAGAGTACAAACGGGTATCTGAAACAAAATGACAATCATCACTTAGTGATTATGACAAAATACAGGGTGGTTAACACTGAACAATGCGTGTTTGACATCAGACTACTTTTGTAGCGTTTCGCCCAGGGCGTAGTAATGAAGTAATATTGTCATCCTTTGTTTTTTTGATATTGTGATTACCCCAGATCTTTGAGCATTCTTGGGATCTCCTCCTCCACTTTGGTGGTGGGCATCTGAAAGGACGGTTCCAGAAAAGTGTAGATGAATTCGTATATCTTTAAAAACTCTTTTGTGGATGGAGACTGGAGAGACTTTACTGTGATGCTGCCTGGAAAGCCTCGATCCCCCAGGAACTAGAAATAATGGGAAAATACATTCACTGTAAACAGACTTTTGGCCCAATTACTTTCTGACTTTTTAATTTGCTTATAATTACAAGACAAGCTTTTTTAAAATCATATTGTAGAGACTGCCTCCTCAAAGAGCAATTTCTAACTGACGAAATATATTTATACATTTAAAGCTGACCATATCTAGATAAATCTATATTCACAATAAAAAAAAACATTGATGCTGAAAACACTGAAAAACATCCATGAACCTTCTCAGGAAATTTTGTTCTGACACATGGAGGCTTGTCCACAGCATACGATATCTCGGTAACACTTTACAATAAGGTTCATTAGTTAACATGAACTAATAATGAACTGCACTTATAAAGCATTTATTTATCTTTGTTAATGTTAATTTCAACATTTACTAATACTTTATTAAAATCTTGTTAACATTAGTCAATGCACTGTGAACTAACATGAATAAACAGCTGTATTATTGTTAACTAATGTCAACAAAGATGATCAAATACAGTAACAAATGTACTGCTCATGGTTAGTTCATGTTAGTTAATACATTAACTAATGTTAACTAATGAAACCTTATTCTGAAGTGTTACCGATATCTCTATTAGAGCCCAAAGTAATTTATATTTGGGATATTTGGTAAAATTTTAGTATGAGGAAAACATATTGGTCTGGGTTCACAGACAAAGTTTAGATTAAGCCAGGATTAGGCCTTAGTTCAATTAGGAGATTTAATTAGCTTTTAATTTAGCAAATATATTTTTATTTGCTCGTGTGCATCTTGAGACAAATAGCACTGACATATTTTAAGATATTTTAAGACAAATAAGAAGTTGCTTTCAGTTAGAACAGCTCAAACATGCATTGTAGTCTGGTACTAGGCTTAAGTCTTGTCTGTGAAACACTATTAACTACGCCTTTTGCCTCAATAAACTCCTAATTTACTGCTTATTAATAGTTAGTAAGGTAGTTATTAAATTTAGTTAAGGATGTAGAATATGGTCATGCAGAATAAGGCATTAATATGTGCTTCAGAAGTACTAATAAACAGTCAATATCCTAGTAATATGCATGCTAATAAACTAGTTAATAGAGAGAATTGAATCCTAAAATAAAGTGTTACTGGATATTTTACATATTTGGGGGATTTGCTCAACTGACAGCACTTGTGGCTAAAGTTGATTACCACAAATAACAATTTTAATATGTCCTTTCAACAATTTTCACTGTTTCAAAAGCATAGCCACATGACAAACAATATATGTGTTAAAATTATTTTAGAGTTGACTTCAGTGTAAATTTATTTCAAATTGTATAGCCTAAAACTGTCACAAATATGACACGGTAAACAGAAGTTTCAACAGAAAAAGTGCTTTCATAAGATTTCAAGCTTCACATTTTTACCTTTATTTCGTCAAAAAATGGCCCAATTCACGTCTATTGTAAGTGCCTCACTGTAACCCTTTATAGAATTTTTGTTGTGCTCATTAACATTATTGCTTAAAAGCATAGTTTACCCAAAAATCATAATTCTGTCATCATGTACTCACCCTCAAGTTGTTCTAAACCTGTATGAGTTTCTTTGTTCTGTTGAACACAAAATATGATATTTTGAAGAATGTTGGTAACCAAACAGTTGCTGATCCCCATATACTTCCATAGTATGAAAAATAAATAAATAAGCGCAACTGTTTGGTTCAAAATATCTTCTTTTGTGTTCAACAGAAGAAAGAAATTCGTACAGGTTTAGAATAACCTGAGGGTGAGTACATGACAGAATTATTATTTTTGGGTGAACTATCCCTTTAACTTTTCATCGACCCGCAATATTCCTTTCATGTAGAGATG
The DNA here is from genome assembly GCA_039654625.1 of Rhinogobio ventralis. NCBI lineage: Eukaryota > Metazoa > Chordata > Actinopteri > Cypriniformes > Gobionidae > Rhinogobio > Rhinogobio ventralis. The sequence goes on along the minus strand of CM077212.1, from coordinate 8,653,496 downwards.
CAATCAAAACTAATCATACTTCACAAAGTTGTTTGATACACTGCTGGACAAAAGCTTTGTCATGTAGGGGTCTGGGGTCCTTCATCTTCTCTGGGCCCCCATATGCCCCAAACATGCTGTTCCTCTGGCCACCTGTCCCGATGCCTCTGTGGAGAAAGGTGAGGAAACAGTTGTACAGTGATGTACTACAGTATATGATTAACTAATTGGGGATTAAAAGGATAGTTCACCCGAAAATGAAAATTCATAATTTACTCCCCCTAAAGTAGTTCCAAACCTGTAAGAATTTCTTTCTTCTGCTGAACACAAAAGAAGATATTTTGAAGAATATGGGTAATCGAACAGTTGATTGACCCCACTGACTTCCAAAGTAGGAAAAACTATGGAAGTCAATGGGGTCCCATCAACTGTTTGGTTACCGATGTTCTTTAAAATATCTTCTTTTGTGTTCAACAGAAGAAAGAAATTCATACAGGCTTCAAAAAACATAAGTGTGAGTAAATGATGACAGAATTGTTATTTTTGGGTGAACTATCCCTTTAATAAAACCCTATATGACATGATCAAGGATTACAATGCACAACCACAAGTTACAAAGTCATGATCAGACTAAAATGCAACATTTGCTTATCTCCACTGATTTACTGCCAGACTCACTTTCCAAAAAAGCTTGTTCGTCTCTCAGATGTGGTAGACTGAGGTTTAGGTATGTTCAGCTTGCCAAAGACATTGTCCTTGCTGTAATGAAATTCAAGTGAACATATCATATACATTGAAGCATAACCGCTGAAAGCAGTTTAGGCCAATAAAACCACTTAAATGTGTACATCTGCAGTAATATAATGTAAAAGGAAATATAGATGGGTTGTACTTTTGAGGGGTGGCATTGATCAGACTCATCCTGCTGTCTGTCACACGCATGGGCATCTCAGAATATCTGCTGCTGGGTCGCCGACTCATCTTGACCTTTGTAAACACACCCTTCAGGACAGAGAAAAGATTCAGTTACTACCATAGTAAAAAGTATTGATAATAATATAATTATTACTATATATAAAATATAAGAACACTTTTACTTTATTCATTAATAAAGTAAGTCATTACTTTAAAATACTTTGAATATTACAACCATACAAAGCTATACTGTAATTGTAGTAACGTTATATGTTAGCAATAGGAACTTGTAAGTTAGCTTGTTTTGACATTTTTTAAGAAGCTTAAAAACACACACACGTACAACACATACAACCATCTAAAATGTTTGAGAAATAATCGATTTCTTACGAACTGCATTAGATTAAATGGTACTAACTGAATAATGAAATAACGTACATAATATGTTAGTAACGAAATAAATGAGAATTATGGACAAAACAATACCTCCGATACAAACTTCAGCTGCAGGACGATTCTCGGTTAATAAGTACTATACTCCTGATATGTGTATGAGCATATAAGATATATCAGGTATACTCGAATATATATATATATATATATATATACTTCGCTATTCAAGCATATTCTTCCGTCGATACTTCGGTTGAATTTCAAAAAATTCCGCCAACGTTGTTTAACGGATCACTGATGACGTCAACGCCTCCGTTTGAGCTGCTGTGCGCCGTACTGCCACCTGCTGCTGTGGCGAAGACTGCGCCGTGCATTAAGGCTTGAAGATCTGTAAAATTATTTATTAATAATATACTATTAATTTTACACTGCAATACCTCACCACTGACTTATTAAATCACTCAATGAATTATAATAATTATTAAATTAAACCATAAAAACAGCAACATGCATTTGTGACCTTGTGTCTCTTTAATGTTCAAACTTTAAAATATTAACCATCTGTTACCATACAAATGTAAATGAATGACTGTGTCCACAAACCACCATTAATAAGAACCTAAAAACTTTTAATATTCAAAATATATGCACAGGTCTCTACTATCCAGTGATAAAAATAGATTTTTAAATCGTAAGATTAAATAAATCTCAAATTTATTTAATGAAAATTCAAGATTTATAAGAGCAGAGCCAATCAATAAATGTGTTGAGATTAATTTATTGATATATAAAGAGAAAAATAAAAGGTGGCAGGGATTTCTTACTCTACCATAATACCTTTAGCACCTTGGAGTACCATGTAAATACCATGGTACTAACTTGTAACAGCAATCATTCAGCACCATATAATTTTTTGTAATATTAAGAGAATGTACAGAATTTTAAAAAAAAATTCTTCATCTATTTAAGTTAGTGGTGCTGCCCTGCTGTCAAAGAAAGAATTAAACTTCTTGGGCCACCTCAGAAATGAAACCATGGCCCGGTTTCACAGAAAGGGCTTAGACTAATCCAGGATTAGGCCTTAGTTAAATTAGGGCATTTAAGTAACTTTTATAAATGTGTCCTAGAAATAAATCATTACTGGTGTGCATCTTGAGACAAAACAATGGCACTGATACTGAGGATTATTAGGAACACCTGTTCAATTTCTCATTAATGCAATTATCTAATCAACCAATCACATGACAGTTGCTTCAATGCATTTAGGGGTGTGGTCCTGGTCAAGACAATCTCCTGAACTCCAAACTGAATGTCAGAATGGGAAAGAAAGGTGATTTAAGCAATTTTGAGCGTGGCATGGTTGTTGGTGCCAGACGGGCTGGTCTGAGTATTTCACAATCTGCTCAGTTACTGGGATTTTCACGCACAACCATTTCTAGAGTTTACAAAGAATGGTGTGAAAAGGGAAAAACATCCAGTATGCGGCAGTCCTGTGGGCGAAATTGCCTTGTTGATGCTAGAGGTCAGAGGAGAATGGGCCGACTGATTCAAGCTGATAGAAGAGCAACTTTGACTGAAATAACCACTCGTTACAACCGAGGTATGCAGCAAAGCATTTGTGAAGCCACAACACGCACAACCTTGAGGCGGATGGGCTACAACAGCAGAAGACCCCACCGGGTACCACTCATCTCCACTACAAATAGGAAAAAGAGGCTACAATTTGCACAAGCTCACCAAAATTGGACAGTTGAAGACAAATGCAAACAAAAAATGTTCCCTGGTCTGATGAGTCTCGATTTCTGTTGAGACATTCAGATGGTAGAGTCAGAATTTGGCGTAAACAGAATGAGAACATGGATCCATCATACCTTGTTACCACTGTGCAGGCTGGTGGTGGTGTTGTAATGGTGTGGGGGATGTTTTCTTGGCACACTTTAGGCCCCTTAGTGCCAATTGGGCATTGTTTAAATGCCACGGCCTACCTGAGCATTGTTTCTGACCATGTCCATCCCTTTATGACCACCATGTACCCATCTGATGGCTACTTCCAGCAGGATAATGCACCATGTCACAAAGCTCGAATCATTTCAAATTGGTTTCTTGAACATGACAATGAGTTCACTGTACTAAAATGGCCCCCACAGTCACCAGATCTCAACCCAATAGAGCATCTTTGGGATGTGGTGGAACGGGAGCTTCGTGCCCTGGATGTGCATCCCACAAATCTCCATCAACTGCAAGATGCTATCCTATCAATATGGGCCAACATTTCTAAAGAATGCTTTCAGCACCTTGTTGAATCAATGCCACGTAGAATTAAGGCAGTTCTGAAGGCGAAAGGGGGTCAAACACAGTATTAGTATGGTGTTCCTAATAATCCTTTAGGTGAGTGTATTTTAAAATATGTCAGTGCAACATTCTTTCAGTTAAAACAGCTCAAACATACATTTTAGTCCAGGGGCCCATTTCAGAAAGGAGGTTAAGTGAAAACTTGTTAACCTTGAAATGAGGGTAAACTCTTGGTTTTCCATTTCAGAATGGGTCAAGCCCGTTTCTGAAAGAGAGGTAACTTATACTCAAAGTCAGTTACCACGGTAACTTACTCTGTGAACCTAACCTGGTCGGGAGCAGGTTTTCTTCGGTAAACCCAGAGTTTCTTTCGGTCTCCTCCCCCTTTTTAAAGTGCCAGCGGTGTTTAAGTACTACATTCATTCATTCATGCTGCACAAATGCTTTTCATACTGAGTATTTTTTCTTACCCTATTGCCAGATAATTTGCTAAATAAGAAAAATGCACTTAAATTTGCTCTTTTTTTTGTCCCCCAGGAAACAAGACTAAATACTTATGTATTTTTTTCTTATGTAGAAAATGCACATTTAAGAATCTTTAGATATTTTGACTGGAAATTACAAGACAAAAGAAAGACATTTTTTACAGTTCAGGTACATTCATTTACTGTGAATATTTTCATCAAGAGGACACCTGTAGATGAGGCTGCAATAATTTGTAGGGAGTTACAATCATGTCAGGAGAGGATTTTTTTGCTTGCTATATCCACATGCATATTTATTTGAGCAGTACCATGTTTTAATGATAGTTTTATATATAATATCAGAGATGCAGAGCAAATTAGTAAGGCCGCTGTATGCAGAGAGGTAAGGAAAGTTTGCCTCACTCTCACATGAGCTCTTTCTGAATATGTTTGTGTTGTTTCATGGGCACAAACCCATGAGAGCATCAAAGAGGAGTTTCACAGGATTGCAGGTCAGTGGAGTAGAAATCAGGTTAAATGACGTTCACTTCCCTTACGAAAATGAACCATGGTTTTACTACAAATAAAACCAAACCATTAACCATTTGTTAATTTGTGGGTACTATGGTTTAACTACAATTTAACTACAAACCAATTAACTATGGTTTATCAATTTTTCATTGATAACATCTTGTTGCAACCTTTGGAAGTAACCTAATAATTAGAATTTCCTTTAGGATTTCGAATGTGGTTGGATGCATTGATACGCATATTCCCATCATCGCACTTTCCGAAAATGAAACAGATTACTGTATGGAATGAAGGAGTACCAAATGGAAGGGTAGTCTGAAATATATGCCATACACCACAGGTGTTAAAAAGAACACAGATTATTCACAATTTATTTGGTCATCTTTATAAAAACAAAAGCAACAGTTCTTTTTTTCCTGTTAGACTTTAATATTCTTCCTCCATCTCCTCTTATTTTGTCAGTGGTGGTGGTGCAGGTCCTCCCATCATTTTGTGAGCGTCTGCCTTCTTGCTGTTGCCTGAGTAGGTCAAATGTTAATTGCATTACCCTAATTCAGAAATGTAAACATTACATGTAAACAAAACATTATGTGAAAAGAGCATTAGACTATGTGGAAAAAGCTGCTGCACATTGAAAAAGACACTGAATGCTATTTATTTAATATGTCAAATGTTTGTGAAGTCATGAAACCTACACCCATGAACCTTTTATGCTTAAATATTTACCTGATTGAATTATGTTTTTATTGAGCGGCTACCACATTCTTTTTTTTGCCCGTGGGATACCATGAAAATGAATATTAGTTCACACACCTGATATTATAACAATGATTAAGAATTAAACTTACGTTTTACACGGAAGTATGCGGACGTCTTTTTGTTTGGGGCTGTTGCCACGGTGAATCATAATTTCGGAGCTCAATTGATCGTGGCTTTTCATAGTCGTGGTGCATGCGCTTTAATACACTGAGTCTATCCAGTTGATTGAACTACCTCAATTGAGCTGTTCTGAAACCCAAAACCCAGTTTCCCATCTCAGGGTAGGTTAACACCAAGTATATGGTGTAACGTTACTGTGTAAAAACAAATAATTCGCCTATTTATGCTATGGTACGTTATTAACATTTTATACAATCATCACACCGTCATAATGTACTTGTAAATGTAGTACAGTGGATATACACCAATAACCATTTTTCTTGATATTTTCCCCTCACACGAAGTTTTGATACTTGCTGTTTTCTGACACACCATTGACATTGCATTAGATGGACGAATTAATGGATGAATAAGCAAAAAACCTGCAGGTGGAACTGAATTTAATTCAAAGATCCTTACAAAAAGAGAAAATCAAACATGAGGTTACAAATATCTTTTTAATGAAAACTTTCAAGCATGTCACATCAAACATGTCACACCACTAAGCTACATTACACGCAAATTGTGACAGCTTATTTTATTGTTTTAATAAATTTCTAAAAAAAGTTAAAATAAAAGAACATGGAGGGAATATAGAACACAAATTTTTTGGAGAGAAGTTAACAGTTTAAATGTAGAAACGGTCTTTAAACATTTTCTTGAATTAAAACAGTCGATAAGTGTACACAGTTTTCCTTAAAAATAAAAACAGCTAAAATTACACTGAGAAATTTAAAGAAATATCATAATGAAATGGTACAAACATATAAAACTAAAACTTTTTTTCCCAGAGATTTGAAGATTAAGACCACTTTGTAAGATCAGTGCTTTACTTCCTCCTGGTACGCCTGACGGGAGCTGCCTCAGTAGAGATGTCCACTACCTCTACTTTTTTAACATTTCTTCCTCTTCGAGTGGTGGTCCCTGTGTGAATACATAAAAATGTTACCTTTTCACTCTCAACAGGTGAATAAATGATACAGCACAACAAATTCAAAACAGAAAGCCTAGAACAAATGCATATAGATAAACAGGTCTAAACCTTATATACCAATAACACTTGTCAAGCCCATCAGCTCTTGTGGCCTTATGCTGGGAACATGAAAAGATATCGGGGCGATTTTGGGCCGATTTCACCCCTTCCGACCATCCTAGGTAAAGTCCCGATCATCTTGATGGTTCTACAGATTATCTTATCAGACTTTCCTGTGGTGTGAGGTGTGTTAAGAGTGATTGAACCTGATCGGAAGACTGTCGGAGCCGCCCCGATCTCACATCGTAAATATTCAACATGTTGAATATTTACAATCAGAAATCCTGACATGTGGGGGGAACCCTGATGACACAAGCGCGCGCTCTGTAGATTATCACGTGAAACGAAACAATACCCAACCAGAAAGCAAGCTGGCGAAGACTCACCTCCAGCTCACACTGTAAAATGTAAAGTTCATGTTCACACTGTCTCCATGACTTCATCTAAGCAATTTTCTGTAAAAAGCATTCCATACACTATAAGCACAATTTCTTCTTGCCGGTCGTCCGCTTTGTTTGTTTACTTTAAAGTCGGGTTTGAGATGTTTCGATGCAAGAGATTTTGCGAGATTTCCCGTGTTCAGACATGACTCTTATTTGTGAATGGAATCTATTCATGTGTTGTGCTTTCCTGGTCACATCGCAGCACTCCACACACTAGAGAAGCAAAACAGTTAAATCTATGATTTCTTATCGTCATGTCTGTGGTCGCTCACATTTTGAAACTCTTATAAGAGTTTAAAAATCTTTTTGTGTGTATCCAAGCATTACATGCCTGTTCTGAATGTAATATTTTGAATATCCCCAAAATAGACAAGGCAAAGCTAAACATTTGTGTGCGCGATCAAACTGGCAAAATATTTTATACCTTATTTGATGCTTGGAGGTCCAATAGCTATTACAACTTTGGAGATGCAAAAGCCCTATTCGGAAGGCACTAGTTTTTAAACTATGTTTAGGTTAAAATTCTTATTACTCAATGTCTGTGATTTCATGTACTGACTCAGACAAGACTAACATCTCCATGTTTATTACCGAGGTGTTAGTCTTGTCTGAATCAGTACATGCGTGCATCACGTATGACACATTTTTTTAAATGGATACTTATTTGATATACCTTTCATTTATTAAAACTTCATATAGAAGTGGCTGTTTATAATAAACCTGCATAAATGAGTGGAGACATCTAAACAAGCATCATACTGACACTAATATTAAAATGGACAGTCCTCGTAGTTTCCGTAATTTGGCTCCATTTATTAACTAATACATACACACATATACATATACATATATATATATATATTTTTTTTTTTTAATTGTCGGATAGCATCCATATTGAAATAAAAGCATGCGAAAGATTGGGGTGCAGGGTATCTCAGGTAGGCCAAAAATACACGAGAAACATTAGTATAATAACAACAACAACTACAATCATATACATTTGAACGAGATTAGATTTCTCAGAGGACTGTTGGGTTTGTCGTATGCTTACCTGAAACGGACTCCTGAGCAGGTGCTGGTTCCTGGGCTGTCTTTTTCTGTCCTCTTACAGCTCTATTACCAGTCTTCTTGGGATTAACCTCAGCCTTTTCTGGTTCAGTGTCAGGAGTTCTCTCTTTGCTGGAGACCTCAGCTGCAACTTTAGCGCTGATGGCTACTCTGCCCCTTTTCTTTGGCAAAGGTTCCTTATTTGACGACTCGTCGGTTACCTCCAATACATCATTCCTTTTGAGGGGAGTTGATGCCCTACTATCACTGGGATCTGATTTAGGTGCAGCAGAGCCCACTGCCTTTCCTCTCCTTGATGGTTTGATTTTTATCTTAACTTCAACAGGATGTTCCTCTTCTTTTTTGGCTCCTCTGCGGCCTCTGGGTGCCAGATCAGCTGACTGATTTGATATGGAGGATGTCTCAGCTGGTATTTTGCCTAACCTTTTGGATTTCTTCAGCTGTTGTTGTTCTACATCTGCAGAAGGTTCAAACTCTTCAATGTCTTTAGAGACCACCAAATCTGGGTTCCAGTTAACAGTTTTTGAGCATTTAATTTCACTAGATTCCTCAGCTTCAGAAGATTCATTGACTGGGTTGTTAGGGATGTCCTTAGTTGAATCCTTCTGTTTTCTGCTACGGCTTCCTCTTTCCACCTTCTCCAGTGCCACAATTGCTGTATTCTCGGCAGCAACCAATTCAGTACCTGCCTGTGTCATGGAATTTTCTTCTCTCTTTGATTCAGGTACTTTTGCTGCTCGCCTTGTATGTTTAACAGGTTTAGCTGGCTCTTCTGATGAAGCTACACCCTCAGTAACCTCTGACTCTGCCTTGGCGACTGCTTTGCGTCCACGGCTGGACACCACAGCGACTGGTGGTGCAGAGTCTGCAGCAGCACGGCGACCTCTTTTGACAGAAACTTCTACTTCAGTTTCCTTTGCAATAACAGCTCTTTTTCGTCCTGATTTCACAACAGGGGTCTCTGCTTGTTCAACAAGGCTGACAATGTTCTCCTCAGTCTCAACTGAAACGGTCACCTTTGACTGCTTTGTCTTCCTACTTCCCCTCACAGATTTCACCACTGTTTCAGCGTGTTCCTCAGTCACAGGTAAATGTGTGCTGGCATCTACAGCTGGTTGGTCAACAACCTCTTCAGCCACCTGTGGTTTCTGCTGTTTGGCCTTTCGCCCTCTACCAGACTTGACCACAGGTGCTTCAGGCTCATCTTCATGGTCAACATTTACCTCTGCCACAGTCTGGGAAACAACCATGTCATCATCATCCAAGAGTTGCTCCTTGACAATTTCTTTTTTAGCCTTCCTTCCTCGCCCTGACTTTGCTACAGGTGTCAGTGGCTTCTCAGCCACTACAGCAGCATAAGTGCTGGTAATTTCATTTTCTAAAGTAGAGGTTGGCTCAGTTTCCTCTGCCACAGTTTGGGAAACAACCATGGCTTCATCATTATCCAAGAGTTGCTCCTGGACAATTTCTTTTTTAGCCTTCCTTCCTCGCCCTGACTTTGCTACAGGTGTCAGTGGCTTCTCAGCCACTACAGTAGCATGAGTGCTGGTAATTTCATTTTCCAAAGTAGGGGTTGGCTCAGTTTTCAAGTGTTCCTTCTTTGGTGGCCTTCCTCTCCTAGCTCTTGTTGCAGAGACAGTCTTGGTAACTGGTGAAGACAGCAATTTGACGCCTTCTGGTGCAACAGCATTTTCCTCACAAACAATTTCAGGTGTTTTCTGTTCAAGTTCTTCTGAAGGATGGCTTCCTGTTTTATCCATTTTCTTTCTCCTCCCAGGTTTTACAACAGGGGCTTGGACAAGCTCTTCATCTGTAGGTGCATCTGGACACTGTGGCTCACCAGCATTTATATCAACTGGCTCAATTGCTGCATCAGCATCATCTTGTTTAGCTTTTCTTCCTCTCCTGGTTTTGGGAACTACAGGCAGGAAGTCTGGTATCTCCGTTTTCATAGAGTCTACAGGAACGTGGGAAGCCTCAGTGTTATTTTCCTCTTCACCCACAAAGTGGTGCTTGGGAATTCTACCACGGGCAGATTTTCTGATTGGGCTGGCAGCAACTTCTGTAACTTCAAGAAGTTTCTTGGCTCTCCTTCCCCTAGCAGGGCTAGAGGAAAGTGGACCGTTTATATTTTCCTCTTCAGTAACTAACAACACAGCAGGGGCTTTGACCTTGTCATTGTTAGCATTTTTGGATTTCTGTGCTGCTCTGCCTCGACTGCCATGCTGAATTTTGTTGGCAGGTGAAGACTTGATTATCTCCCCTTCCTCTTCCTCAGCAGTGGATGAAGTCACTGGATCAACTGTTTCATTGCTATTCTCAGAGGTACACACAGTTTCTTCAGACTGCTCTTCGGATTTCTCATCAGTCCCAGAAAAACAGACATCAATAGCTTTAACTGAAACAGACGCCTCTTCAATCTGGTCAAGGTGTTTTTCCTGGGGGATTTCAGCATCAGTCTCTACATCATACATAGAATCCACAACTTCAGTGGTGCACTGGGAATCCACGACTTCAACTGGACAGACATTTTCTTTGTCGCATTCCTCATCAAAATCTACGAGATAAGTCAAGACAACATGAGTTTAGCTCAATCCAAGTAGTTAAACGTTATGCCCCTTCTGTTTAAGATTAAACAAAAAATTTTAGGACTGAGAACAACAAAAGAGAGAACGTGCATTTTCCAATTTTAACTTACCATTAGCTGGCACAAATGCAGAACAACTTTCCACTGCTAGAACAGGCCCTTGTATCTAAACATTAAATATATAAAAGATCAATTTTGTTATACTTGGAATTAAACTAAATAACTACAGTTAACACAGAAAGACTTTAACATTAGTGTATACATTCTGTAATGGTTCAAGTATAGCATCTATCAGAATAACATTTACATATCTACACTGTAAGCGAGCAGTATGACAAAACTTCCATTGAAATCAACTAAATTATCTACTGTATAGATATTGTGTGCGCATGTTTAACAGGAGCGACCGTGCCGTTTACCTCAGTTGGCTCAGTCACACCATTTTCTGTTGTCAGGGTAGAGTTATTTTCTGGTTCTTCAAAGCCAGTAATAACTTCCTCTGCCATCGGTCCTTCATGTTGAGGGGTCGTCATCAGTTCACTGATTCCCAGCTGATTGCTGAAAGGTTCTCCTTTTTGATTGGGGGTCTGCATAGTTAAGGTCTCTACAGGTTCATCCTTCTCTTTGGGAGTCTGCATCAGCTTTTGTATATCCATTTGATTTTCAACTGGTTCTCCTTTATGTTTAGGGGTCTTCATCAGCTGTTGAACACCAGTTAGGTCCTCTTCGACTTGATTTCTCTTCTGTTTAGGCATCTTCACCAATCTTTTCAGCCCAAACTGATTCTCCTCCAGGTCTCCCTTTAATTTTGGGGTTTTCATCAATTCTTTCAAACCAGCAAGTTCTTCATGTTGCTCAGACTTTTCTTTGGGAGTTTTCATAAGCCTCTGAAGACCAGCTGCGCACAGTACAGGGTTGCTCTTTACTTTTGGTGTCTGCATTACTCTTTTCACTCCAACCATGTCTTCTACTGGAGCTCCCCTGTATTTGGGAGTCTTCAGGAGTTCCTTAATGCCTTCTAGACTCTCTTCCTGGGGAGGTTTATATTCCTTGGGGGTCTTGAGCAGCTTTCCTCTTAAGTCTTCTATTGGTTCAGCTCTCTGTTTGGGTGTCTTCATGAGTCGCTTTACTCCAGTGAGGCACAAGGATGGTGCTGCTTTCTGTTGTGGGGTTTTGACTACCGTTTCAGGGGCAGCCTCCTCTTCCTCTGTTTGGTCATTGGGCGGCATCTCTTGATCTAGAATGATGTTATGGCCACTTGCCTCATTTGAGTTGTCAGTGAGTTGAGAAAGACCTTCATCTTCCAATAAACTACCATCCTGGTCGGCCAAAAGTAGTCGTGTTACGGCTTCATTGTTGTAATGTCCACATTTTGCAGTGGAGATCACACTTAATGGAGATACAATCATTTCACCTGTGTGGGCAGTGAAAAACAAGGGCATTATATCAGTGATATCAAAACGACACAGTAGATAACTTGACAAGTCCAAACACTAACCCGATTCTTCTGGTGTTTTCATGACTGAAATCTCATCCAGAGGCATCTCTGGACATTCATTATTAATGGGAGCCATATTCTTAACCTTGCTGTTGGCTGGTGTTTTGAAAATGTCTGCAACACCTAACAATAAAAATACAACATTTAGAATTTGAACTAACAATTATAGAACTATTACATACATTGTTTTCTTCAATACTCAACAAACCTGTTAAGTCCTCGTCCATTTTCATATCCTTCTTGAATAACGCTATGTTAGGGACTATTTTAGGTGCAGCACCAATAGACTGGTTAGTCCTCACATGGGCTTTGCCAACAACAATGGTGACTGGAGATGCTGCATGCCCAGTGCTGATTTCACCCTTCAGCCTCCGTGCAGGTGTCTGCATAGGCAATTAAAATAAATTTGTAATAAATTCATAGATTAAATCAGCCATTCAATGAGCTAAAAACAGCAACAGAAATTAGAAAGACGAATCAGAACAAAAACAATTACAGGAAACTTTTATTTTTGAGACTAATAAGATTATTTTGCATTTTACCTTGGGTTTCAGCACCCCAGTTCTTTTGACCGTGTTCCTCTTTGTGGGTTTTTTCTTAGTTGTAACTTCTGTTTGAGGTTTGGTCTGACCAAACTTCACAATATCAGCCCAAGAGGTCAACACTTAAAGTAGAGGAACAAACATTTGAATCAATTAAAGATTTAGTCTTCAAAACAGGAAAACATGAATATACCCAGCTTAAATCTTTCACCTTTTAGATTAGCCCGTGATGCTCCACTGCGTCTTGAACGAATTACATCAAGTGCACTATTAATTGCACTCTTAGGAGTTTTTCTTGCAGAAGACTTCATGCTTTTCCTCCTTAAGGGTATCTTTGGTGTTACACACTTCTGATGCATATCTTCTACAATGGTCGACTGTACTTCAGACTTCTCCTCCTGGTCCTGGACAGGCGATGGAGTACTGATACGAGAGACTGAAAACCGCCCCTGCACCCTAGGTGTCTCATTTAAAGACATGACACTGGCAGCCTCAACTGCTGAAGTTGATGCTCTTATAGCAGATGCAGGTGTCTTGGGAGTGGCAGAAGTAGAGGATGTTGTAGGTACCTTGGGTGAAGCAGATTGTGACTTTTGACGTTTAGGTGATGGAGTTTTAGACTTGGTACTTGGTGACCTTTTGGCAGGTGATGGAGTCCTCGCTGCAGATGCTGCCCGTTTGGGTGAAGCTTTCTTTGGAGAACACTTTTTAACATCGGGAAATGTTCCTTCAAGTCGAAGAGCCTGGAAATAAAGAAATTAAAAACCTTCAAAAGTTTTAAAGAGAAATGTTATTGTCTTTGAAAAATTGCATTTAAGAATTACCAAAAGACCAATGGTGGATGCTCGTCGTAGGAGAGATTGAGGTTTCTGGGAAGGTCCCAAACTGTGTCGTGGGGTTGCCCCACGGCGGAGGGGGGAATTGGGGGGCAGGCGTTTGTCAAATAGCTCTGGGCTCAATTGTCCACCAAAGGACACTCGCTTTCTCTTTGCTTTAGGAACGGTTACTTCAGTTGAAGTGCCATCTGCAGGACAAAAAAAAAAGTATGGTGAAATATCTTTTAAATAGCTGCAAATGATCGCAACATAAGTGACAAATGGTGTACATGACAAGACACTTCTAATGCTACGTTCAAACCAAACGCGAATAGAGCGTCAAATTCGAGTCTAGTTGGCTGCGTGAACATTTTCAATCCAGAAATAAATTGAGCGTTTGAAGCGAAATAGACACGCTTTTAATGCGCTCCAGGAGCTGCGCCTGGATGACTGACGTTTTCAGCAGTACTTCCGCCTGTCCCGCGCCCAAGTTCAGACTTGCCAAGTTCGACTTGGGAGAACGAACTCTCTGCTAATGGAACAGCAGCGTTCTTGATAGCGTCACTCAGCTCGCTCTCACTCCTGCATGTATATTTTAGGCTACAATAAAATGAAATATGTCATAAAACACCACTCTGCCTCTTCATTTTCATAAAAAAAACAAAAAACAAATTAAACATTAATAGCCACACAAATGTGGTTCAGGCAACGCATACCTTAATTATCTTTACTGCATGTATATTTATAACAAACGAAATATAAAACACAACCCTGCCTCTTTTCGTTTACATTTTTAAATGTTCAAAGTTCCAAAGTTCAGATTTTTCAACTCGGGTGACAGACGCGAATTCGCTTCAAACACATGAATGCACAAAAAGCACCACTGACACGTATGCGAATGAGGCAAAATCGCGTCCACCGCGCCATGCTTAATGCGTCTAACGCATCTTTACATTGACTTAACATGGAAATCACTTGCTCCAGACTCTATTCACGTTTAGTGTGAACGCAGCACAAGGTGTTAAAAATTGTTGTTCATGAGGAGAAATACAGAAGACAGACACTATCTCACCTTTGTTCTTAGAAGTTGATGTTGTAGCTTTAATCTCATGCAGAACACCTTGGACTTGAAACCTTTTGCCAGCGTTTGATCTCGGGGACGTTCTTGGTGACATTTTCACTTCAGTGTTCTTACCTATGGGGCCTGGAGTCTGAGGCTGGCCCAACGGCATTTGGATAGCAAGGCTCTGATCCTGTGATCCACCACTTCTCCTTCCATTTGGGGATTTAGGAGTTTTCTCCTCAGGCTGTGGCTCTAAGAGAATTTGCTGGACAACCTCACCAGCACTGAACTTTTGAGGTGTTTTCAAGGGTGTTCTCTTCTTCTGGGATACAGGAGTTGCACTTTGCTCTGTCAAAGAGGGGGTGATGGACCCTACAGACAACATATCATCAGCAGGTTTCTCTTCCTGATTTGCATTAAATGAGCTTTGAAGGATAGCTGGTCCAGTCATATCTTCAGAACTGGATTTTGAGGATCTTCGCTTCTTTATATATGGAGTTGTAACCGGTTTAGGACTGCTTTTGACATCTACAGCTTCCTCATGATCAACCTGAGGTCTTGCAAGAGGTGTTTTTGGTAGCTCAGATTTCCATGGTGATTTAGCAGCAAGGTCCTGTTTGACCATTTGGTAGAGCTCACAAAAAGGTGACATACTGTCCTTTTTGATTTTGCCATCTTCTGGTTCAGTCTCAACAGATTGATCCACAGGTGGTGGTAAATTTGACCCATCTTTTAAACAAGTGTCTGTAAGTATAGCACACATGACAATCACTGATATGAAATTAAATTCTAGCAGAATTAGCAAAAACGGTAAAAAAAAACAAAAAACAAACATTACAGCAAAAATGTTAGTAGAATATTACAGAAAATAAATTTCATGATCACTAACCAAACAAATGCTCGGACTTCCTCTTCTCTGCATGAACGGATGTGCTATTTTCCTGCTGGTCTTGCAAAGCCTACAGGATGAAAGAACCCAAATTTAACAAAGAAATACATGATAAATTAACAAAAAATACCCATCATCTGTTTCACAAGACTCAACTACACACCTGAACGGTTTTGTCTTTTCCTGCCGTGGACAGCCTCTTCTTTGGTGTCTTAGGAGGTGGGTACTCAAACCTAACATTATGACAAAATTAAACCACACAAAAGTGATTCTCAGTACAAGGATTCTCCAAGAAAGATTTTTTTTAATAATTATAATAAAAATCAGACTCACCTGAAAGAACGATCAATGATTGTGATGAGATCACCGTGCTTTAACCGTTCAGATTGATTAAGAACTTGTCCATTAATACGTGTGGGGTTCACAGAGCTCAAATTGGTCAAAATGAGCTTAAACAAGAGAACAGCATATCATGTGTTATGTGCAAAGAAACAGTTTAAAGAAAATGAAAGCCAAATTTATAGGCCTGGTTTCACAAACACGGCTTAGATTAAGCCAGGATTAGGCCTTAGTTCAATTAGGACTTTTAAGTACCTTTTATACATGTGCCTTAAATTAAAAAAAAACATTACTGGTGTGCATCTTGAGACAAAACAATGACACTGACATATTTTAAGATATGTCAGAGCAAGTTGCTTTAAGTTAAAACAGCTCAAACATACATTTTAGTCTTAAGCCTTGTCTGTGAAACCAGGGGCATAGTGTAATACCACAATATAAATTACCTCCTTGTTCTCATTCAACTCAATTTTACAGTGTTCTTTAGACACCTGCGGCAGCTGAATACGAATATCACAGTCCAGCTTCCTAAAAAGGTAAAGAATCCACATTAAAACTGCTTCTTTGCCCATTTGCATTCTTGATGAATGAGAAATATTAGATGATGATGCATGTAGTGTATTTATTCAATGCCATCAGCAGCAATGGCTATATTCATGGAAAAAAAATCAACAATATTTTAATTGAAAACAAAATTATGATTACAATATTTCAATTCATTGTTTTGCATGTGGTGTAAGTCGATATTCAAAGATGCATGAATCCATCTCCTATTTATTGGGTATTTCTAGTTTCACCATAAATTATTAAAATATTCTAGCCTCTTGCAGGCAACATTCTGTTTTTCTTCATTTATGTCTAGAACATCAAGTCATTTTTCTAAGTTACATAAAGACGAGCGATATATGCACCACTCATTCAAGTACATAGTATTCATTTGTTGTTGAAGATTATCTCTTTTTATATTATACACGAATATTTAAACAATTTTGTTTCATTCACGTTCATAAACCACTATCATTAACAGACACACCTTAGATAAGGGAATATTTTGCAAAACAATTGTAAATATAATAAAAAACAAAGGAATTATAACCTGTCCCATGCATGATCTATCATCAAAAGAGTATAACAGCACATGTGACACAAACAACTGTAAATGTTTGCCAATTATTTAATATTTTAAACCAAATGTTCAAGTTATTAAACAAAATGTACTTAGAGCGTGTTATTGTAGTAGTTGTATCCATTGTTTGTGTTTTTCACGTGCCTCACTATATATACTTAGCAGCATTGTAGTTGAAAATGTTCACAACCATGTAAGCCATAATTATTATAAAATGTGTTACTGACCTTCCGAACAGACAGGATGCTGTGAGGGGAAATTCAGTGCCATCTCCCCCGTGTCTTTTGATCACCACTATCTTCCCCAGCAAAGGCATTTTAAAACTTACCTGGTTCAGCAAACACAAAAGACAAAATAATAATTTAAAAAAAAGTCTGTGACTTGTGTACATTTTCATCAACGTAAATGCAATATTTTACAGTATCGTTTCATGAATCTCTAATAACTCGAATATCATCAGTGACGATAAAAACAAATAAAACCTATAAAAAAAAGCTATTAAAAAAAAGCTATAAAAAGTCTGAATATTCCATATTAATGCACGCTTTCTTCATAGTTTGCATTCACATACACAGCAGTTGGAATCACCAGATCAGCACATGGCCAAAGACATTTAAAACATTACATAACAGATACAGGTATAAATCTGCATTTTACTTTGTTTTAGTAACCGGGTGGAATCAAATATTGTTTACAATATTTGTGACCACATTTACTGAAAATAAAGCTATCGACTAGTTTTGACTGTTAACGGAAATACGCATCTGTCGCGAGCATGTCAATGTTTAAACAGTTCCTTTGTATCTGTGAAATGAAACGTCCCTTTACCTAAAGTTCCGTAAATCAAAACGTCAAAGTATATTCCATCGATGTACAACCCTGATTTTATAATTAAAATCAGATTAATCCAGCATTCGGATAGTTGTCCTGGTCGCTCCCGCCGTTTCTAGCTCAAACTACTACTACTAGCACCAACATTACCACCGTCCATCGACACAGGCAGCGCGTGTTGCTGTCTTGACTAACGGCAAAATCCCTCCGCAAAATAAAACAAAATAAAATAACAAAAAGTTATTTACTAGATATAAACAAAATATTACATAATGGATGAAAATAATTAATCGGGGCCTTTTTCAAAGATTTATAAAACATATAATGCATTATAAAAGTGAAGGACTACTTTCTCTGTCAATCTGCGGAGGGATATAATTCGGATAACTACGATGTTTGAAAACTATTCAAAAGTCCGCGCGAAGGCTTTTGGTTGGCCAGTAGTAATACTTCCTACTTCACATAGCCAATAGGATTTAGGGTTGACATAACAAGACAGTAAAGGTGGCCAATTAAATCGTGTTAAATGTGCAACCGCTCTTTTAAACTAGACTCTGCCCTAGCCTGTTAAAGAGGGCGGAAGCACAAAAGAGCTGATTTTAATAAACACTATTCCTCGTAGGCGACTAAGCGAGGAGTAGGCCTTAGTTAAATTAGGGCATTTAAGCTTTTATAAACATGCCTTAGAAAAAACATTGCTGATGTGCATTTTGGAACAAAACAATGGCAGTGACATATTTTAAGATATATCAGTGCATGTTGCTTTCAGTTAAAACAGCTCAAACATGCATTTTAGTCAGACTAGGTTTAAGCCTTTTCTGTCAAACTGGGCAGTAATGTACCACACAGAATTAAAATTATGGTCACTGAAATTGTCCATATTGTAATACAATACATACATTCTTTTCCTGTTATTTCTTTTTAATTGCAGAACAAACAATAACAAATCCAATATTGTTGTGTACAAAAGTAATATATATATATATATGTATAATACAAATTTATATATAATAATAAATCACTTACCTGTACAGTAAGGAATAGAAACATGGATAAATACAATGGTATACCTTCCATGCAATGTAAGTTGCTTTGGATGAAAGCGTCTGCCAAATGCATAAATGGTAATGTTGATGCTGTTATAATTAGCAATATTATACTATGTAGGGATAAATGGTTCTATGGAAGTGATGAGGGTAACAGGCTCTTTTATTTTATCTGAGTGAAGGATTAAAGTTTCTAACTACTTTTGCCTCACGTATGTCAGTAATAATACATTTCCACTGAAATACAATACATAATAATCATCAAATAAAATAATTAGTATTTTTAAATATTTAAATTATGTTTAAGAACTGTATCTGAAATTAAAAAGGGGAAACGAATGCTGATAAAATCTATAATGGGCAATAAATAAATACTACAACTGTCTATATAAGAAATGACAATATGTTGAACATATTATACTAGTATTATTGTAAAACTCCAGAACGAGTCATCAGAATCTTATACCAGCCTGAAGGGATGTATTTTGTCATAATGACCAACTGACTGTACATCATCATAATTTATATACGCTCATACTTTAAATTACTAAACTTATTTCTGAGTTTATCTTTGTGCTATGCAGCAAAGAGCTAGTCCTCACCATGCCTGAAATTCCATATTATCACATTCTTTATTAATTTCCTACCATTAATTTATCTGCAATGACATCTTGTTATGAACTTATGAGACAACAGATCATATTACTTTTTAGTTTGGGATATGTGAAATGAGACTTACTTTTTTAAAAATTATTTTATTATTATTATTTAAACTAGTAATCATTTTTAAAAAGAACAGCAAAAACCATCACACACACTGGTACACTCCTTGATTATGGTGAATTCTGAAAGTTATTTTTGACAGTATCAATGCAAAACAGGTTAAAACTTAGCAATAAATTTGGATGCTTAAGATCCTTACACGTCAGATCTAACAAAACTAGTAAATACATTTTAAAGAAGTATGTT
Source organism: Rhinogobio ventralis (assembly GCA_039654625.1). NCBI lineage: Eukaryota > Metazoa > Chordata > Actinopteri > Cypriniformes > Gobionidae > Rhinogobio > Rhinogobio ventralis. The sequence goes on along the minus strand of CM077212.1, from coordinate 8,633,755 downwards.
AAATCATCAGTGATGTCCTTTTTTAACAGTCACAACAGGTTTATTAAGAAAACATCCAGTTGGCCTTTTAAAAAAAAAAGAGAATGCAATTACCGACAGGTAATGCACATATCCCAAATTCCCACGAAACAGCCAGAACGGGCTGCAGACACTGCAACTATTCTTAATGAAAAATTCACCATGAGAGCACATGTATTTAGCACCTTAGTATATCACTGATCTAGAATCAGTGTATGCCCTTGTCACATTCATTAGAAAATGGATCCAAGATCAACATTATCAAGTCAAATGGACCAAAATGGAACATTTGTCAAATAGAACATTGAAAACAGCATGTAAACAGGGGCTGGGTGCAAAATATGAACCTTTTTCTTTTTTTTCAAATCAGCATTTTTATTCTTCCATCATAGCCCATGCTTCCTCTGCTTTCATGTAGTACTGATTGGCCAGTCTTCCCTTCATGGCCTCCATAGCTGCATCAGCTGCCTCAGTGAAAAGATCACCTACAAAATTTGAAGACATCATAACTCTCACATGCATACAATTCCAATTTAAAACATTACAGCAAATTCACACATTTAGAAACCAAAATTGTCCATTTGATAATATATTGTTGTAATATTTTCTGATGTTAAAGGGTAGTTCACCCAAAAATTAGCCCATGATTTACTCACCCTCAAGTCATCCTAGGTGTATATGACGTTCTTCTTTCAGACAAACACAATTCCATAAAAGTGCATGAGTCCGTCATAAAAGAAATCCACACGGCTCCGGGGGGTTTATAAAGGCCTTCTGAAGCGAATCGATGCGTTTGTTTGAGAAAAATATCGCTGTCTGCCAGAAGCTAGTTATTTTACTTAACGTTTTAAATATGGATATTTTTCTCACACAAACGCATCGTTTCGCTTCAGAAGGCCTTGATATCAGATGTCAGAGGTAGGGCTGTGCGATTAATCGTAATGGATTTTGGCTTCCAATGATTATGAAAACAAGATAATTGAGGTAAAACGATTATTGTGCCACTTCCTTTCCTTCACAGCGGTGTGCTTTCATTCCTCCCTTGTAAAATGCAGTTTACTGTTGCTAAACTGCGGGACGTGTTTGATATTAAACAGTGATATTAAAAAAGCGCATTAAGCCACAAAAGAGACACTGTTCCCCAGAAGGCTTTCTGTATGGGTGCTGCGAGACGGAGCCGAACACAGATAAGCAAACGGGCTTCTAAACACATAAACACAAAAATGTCATAAAAAACACCTTTTATGTCTTAAGTAAACGTACACAGTTGACAAAAAGAAAACGCGCATGTGACAGTATATTGGTATTGGATCTGTGCATTCGCTCTTAAAGTGACAGCAGCCTAATATACCGGCTGCAGTTTGTCAGTGTTTTGTGTGAGAAAAATATCTCTGCGCGTGCGTCAGTTCATTGTTATTCTTTCGCTGTCTGCCAGAAGCTAGTTATTTTACTTAATAACGTTTTAAATATGGATATTTTTCACACACAAACGCATTGTTTCGCTTCAGAAGGCCTTTATTAACCCCCCCGGACCGTGTAGATTTCTTTTATGATGGACAGATGCACTTTTATGGACTTCAAAAACAGACACAGACACAAACTACCATTCTGTGCCATTATAAAGCTTGGAAGAGCCAGGACATTTTATAATATAACTCCAATTGTATTCGTCTGAAAGAAGAATGTCATATACACCTAGGATGGCTTGAGGGTGAGTAAATCATGGGGTAATTTAAATTTTTGGGTGAACTAACCCTTTAATTCTGAAGTACTGAACCACTGTGTTAGATACACTCACCTGCTCTTTGGGGGTCCGCATCCAGGTTGAACCCTCCCTCCTGGTACATCTCAGCCAATCGTGCCAACAGAAGGTAGCGCGGCTCATCCTGCATCCCATCAAACTCTCCGCCCTCATCATAGTCTGTCATCTTAAGAGCAGAGTCATACCAGTGCATGGCGTGTGTCCAGTCCATAGCCCTGCATTTTCAAAATAAAAGTTTCAATTCTAAACTGGGTTACTACAGATTTTCCACTTTTCCAGACTTCTCTGTAGATTCTTCAGACCATATTTAACATGTGACAAAGGATTGTTGCCAAATAACTGCCGGAATATGGTAGCTAAGTACTGTAGCTCATACAAAACAACACCAAACCCAGTTCAAATTTAATTTGCAGCACAGATTGTGTACTTTAAATTCATTATTCATTTGAATTAATAAGTTAAGTTTCAAAAATAATATTGTGACTGATTTTTTGAAAAATATTATTTTCAAAATAATGGCAGGATATGTTATTCAGTATAATATTGTTTGCTACTATTATTATCAGGCATTATTACTCCAGCTCCATTATTTTCAGATTTATATTCAGTATATAGTACAGTAATCTGTAAATATATATTTTTTCTGGCACAGTGTCGATCCCCATTGACATCTTCACCGAATGCATTGGTTTTCTTAAAATAATAACATGTTTACATAATGAGAAGAAACCTAAAACACCTTATAATCTGTATACACTCACCTAAAGGATTATTAGGAACACCTGTTCAATTTGTCATTAATGCAATTATCTAATCAACCAATCACATGGCAGTTGCTTCAATGCATTTAGGGGTGTGGTCCTGGTCAAGACAATCTCCTGAACTCCAAACTGAATGTCAGAATGGGAAAGAAAGGTGATTTAAGCAATTTTGAGCGTGGCATGGTTGTTGGTGCCAGACGGGCCGGTCTGAGTATTTCACAATCTGCTCAGTTACTGGGATTTTCACGCACAACCATTTCTAGAGTTTACAAAGAATGGTGTGATTTCTGTTGAGACATTCAGATGGTAGAGTCAGAATTTGGCGTAAACAGAATGAGAACATGGATCCATCATGCCTTGTTACCACTGTGCAGGCTGGTGGTGGTGGTGTAATGGTGTGGGGGATGTTTTCTTGGCACACTTTAGGCCCCTTAGTGCCAATTGGGCATCGTTTATATGCCACGGCCTACCTGAGCATTGTTTCTGACCATGTCCATCCCTTTATGACCACCATGTACCCATCCTCTGATGGCTACTTCCAGCAGGATAATGCACCATGTCACAAAGCTCGAATCATTTCAAATTGGTTTCTTGAACATGACAATGAGTTCACTGTACTAAAATGGCCCCCACAGTCACCAGATCTCAACCCAATAGAGCATCTTTGGGATGTGGTGGAACGGGAGCTTCGTGCCCTGGATGTGCATCCCACAAATCTCCATCAACTGCAAGATGCTATCCTATCAATATGGGCCAACATTTCTAAAGAATGCTTTCAGCACCTTGTTGAATCAATGCCACGTAGAATTAAGGCAGTTCTGAAGGCGAAAGGGAGTCAAACACAGTATTAGTATGGTGTTCCTAATAATCCTTTAGGTGAGTGTATATTTACCTCTGACTAGGGCTGCTCGATTATGGCAAAAATCATAATCATAGTTATTTTTGCTCAATAGTGAAATCACGATTATTGATGGGCAATATGATCAAAGTCTTATTTCATGATATGAGTCATTTTAAATGTCAGTGAAATTTTATAATTATCTATGCTTAGTCAGAAAAAATGACTAAAATCAAATGTCATACATTTCCATACTGCGTAGGATCTCTGTCTTAACACATTTTGGTCCATATAGATATAAATGTGATTAAAGCATTTCTTACCTATCAGAAGGGAGTTTCAGACCCGTGTCGAATGCTCGTGCCACTAGAATCATACTCGGCCGGTCTCCTGCCTCGGCGGCCTGCAGCAGGAAGCAGAAGCCCTTTTTGCTGTTCTCCTCAGACGCCTGAGATGAAACAACATGACATGACAGAGGAAGCATAAGCAGGGCAGAAAGATAAAATAATATGTTACCAACCATGAGACCATTTGGAAAAGAAAGCACCTCTAATTCTATCTCTGGTAGAATGTGATGTGGCAGCTGAAGATAACATTGGCCAAGGGCAACTATAGCCTCCAGCTCCCCACACATGGCGGCCCTCTCCAGATGATACAATGCAGAAATCTCGTCCCACGGTGCATCCTTCTCACAGAAGCGCCCGCCCTCGTGGTAGCGGACCATGGCTAGATGAACCTTAAAGGGACAGTTCACCCAAAAATTTTAATTCAGTCATCATCTACTTACCCTTATCTCGTTCAAAACCCATTAGACTTTGGTTCATCTTCAAAAGACAAGTAAAGATGATGTTAATGAAAGGTTTATGCCCCTCCCCTGAAAGTCTGTGCAAATAAGATCCAAAAAGTTCATAAATACCTTATATGATGAACAGATTTCATTTCATTTAACTAACATACATAGAGCATATCAAATATACTAAACAGAGAAGCTCAAACGTGTATGTGCCTCACGAGAACCAGCGAGGTTTGTTCTAGTGTATGACACACGCATGTTTGAGCTTCTGTGTTAAAGTCAAATACACTCCTAAATTAAATCTGTTCATCAAATAAAGTGATCGTATTTCTTGGATTAAACTCGATTCAAATGGATTAGTTTTACGACACCTTTATGACCTTTTTTAAAGTTTTGTTTGCATGGACTTTCAATGGAGGGACAGAAAACTGACAGAATTTTCATTAAAGGTAGGGTAGGCAATGTTCTTCATAAACATTTTTTATTACAATGGTTGAAACTCTCTTTACATCCTGATAGCAATCAATAAGAGAAGTGGTCTAAATATATTTTTAAAAAAGTACATATTTAATGAACATATTTAAATATATATATAACATTTTTTTACAGACTTTCTGTGGAAGTCTCACTCTCAGGACCAAAACGTGTTCGTCCAAACATTACATTCAGTCCAAATAATTATTAGTGTAATTACGAGATGGCAACACATGACGAGCTGTCCTCAGACTCTGATTTTTGCATTTCTATGTCAACACTATCAACGCCACAATGAATCTGCAGCAGTCACATGGTACTAGTCAGAGCTCTGTAAGTTGTTTACATTCATTATTAATGTAATGTTATGTGCTTTGAGACAAAATTTCTTACCTTGCCTAGGATGGATTTGCCAATTTTCCTCTCAAGAAGCATATCATTAAGTCTCTCCACCTCCTTTGCCACACAGGAGGGTCTGTGTACGTGGGAGCGAGATGAATGGTAAAAACTCCATTTTTCTTCTGTTAGCTGAGAGGCACAACAAAAATATATATTATCCTCAGAGTAATAAGAAATGACAACAACAATGACTTTATGAATCATCCCATGTCCAAATTTCAAATATATCCACAAATATATCCTTTTTCATCCATTATTGGCCAAGACCAAGTTCAGAAATAGACTGTATTTAGGGACAGCATATAGTTTAGAACGCTGGTCTGTTGTGACATCAAATATAGTGCATAGCTGATCTGTGAAGTGTTCTTTTATCGTCAGCGAAAATGGTTTGTCATTTGACAAACTATTTTTTAGGTGTAACTGCTTTCACTTTTTTAAATATATAATATTCCCCCGAATCCTTAAATATGGATAGCAGGAGAACTAACATCTGTGAGATTTTGAAAACCACAAAAAATAAACACTTAAAATCACTACAAATATTTCTGCACAAAAAAAGCAATGCATGCAGGAAATCACATGCAGGGTTCCCACATATTTTGGCTTCCATGACTTCTCTAATCATTCCAGATTTTTTTTTATTATTGTATTTTATTTATTTATTTATTGTTTTAATAGAAATTTCACTCACACGCAGGCAACTGCTAGTCAATGAAATATTTTTTGAGCACAACAAGAGAAATTTCCATGACTTTTACATAAAATCAAAAAATCTTAAAACTCGCTGACATTGACAGGTTTTCCATGATTGCGGGAACCCAGCATATGCGTTTACAGTATGGGAAAGGAGAGCTTGCCACTTGTGAGGAGGTGAAAGTAAGATGAGATAAGGAGTTCAGATTAAAGAATAATGAGATGAAAAGGTTTAGAGCACCACTTTAAATCAATGTTGTATGAGAAGGAAACAGATTAGGAATCAATGGGTGATGGGTGACTATCATGATTAGACAGAGGGCTTTTATCAACGGTTTTGTAGTTACCCGACGAACACTGTCCTCATCCGATTCTGAGAAATGTCTGTTGTAGAAGGGACGTCCCTAAATAATGATGAATGAATTAAAAACCTACCATTACATATCTCAGGAGCCCAAATGTATTACTGCTGCGTTTCATGATGCACGTAAGCACAGCACACAACAACAAGTTTATAATGCAATAGAAAGGAAACTATGTTGAGGCATAACAAAGAAAACTAGCAAGAACAGCTTTAAATTTCAACTACATTTCTCAGTAGCATGACACTAAACAATTTTTTTTTTTAAATATCTAAAATATCAGACATATCTATAGCCATCTATATAATAAAAAACAAAAACAAAACAATAGTTGTAAACTAATTTAATTTAAATATAATTATGTTCTATATTTGGTTTAATGCAGACACAATCATCAAAAACCCTTAATGCTATTTACATCTGGCATAAAAGCAACGTGATTAATATAATATAATATAATATAATATAATATAACATAATATAATATCCAGCTGATATTCGGTACCTGGCTGTGATGTTCCACTAAGTCTCCTTCACTGCGTTTCTCACTAGGACAACCACTGTCTCCTCCATTCTCTGAGTCCTGTGAATGCAAGTACAGTTGATAGTATAAGTCAACTTAAATCAAATCAGTTTCCGCAAAATATTATTGAATTTAATAGCACTGTCAACAGTGGATATACACTCACCTAAAGGATTATTAGGAACACCTGTTCAATTTCTCATTAATGCAATTATCTAATCAACCAATCACATGGCAGTTGCTTCAATGCATTTAGGGGTGTGGTCCTGGTCAAGACAATCTCCTGAACTCCAAACTGAATGTCAGAATGGGAAAGAAAGGTGATTTAAGCAATTTTGAGCGTGGCATGGTTGTTGGTGCCAGACGGGCCGGTCTGAGTATTTCACAATCTGCTCAATTACTGGGATTTTCACGCACAACCATTTCTAGAGTTTACAAAGAATGGTGTGAAAATGGAAAAACATCCAGTATGCGGCAGTCCTGTGGGCGAAAATGCCTTGTTGATGCTAGAGGTCAGAGGAGAATGGGCCGACTGATTCAAGCTGATAGAAGAGCAACTTTGACTGAAATAACCACTATGGTTTGCAGCAAAGCATTTGTGAAGCCACAACACGCACAACCTTGAGGCGGATGGGCTACAACAGCAGAAGACCCCACCGGGTACCACTCATCTCCACTACAAATAGGAAAAAGAGGCTACAATTTGCACGGGCTCACCAAAATTGGACAGTTGAAGACTGGAAAAATGTTGCCTGGTCTGATGAGTCTCGATTTCTGTTGAGACCTTCAGATGGTAGAGTCAGAATTTGGCGTAAACAGAATGAGAACATGGATCCATCATGCCTTGTTACCACTGTGCAGGCTGGTGGTGGTGGTGTAATGGTGTGGGGGATGTTTTCTTGGCACACTTTAGGCCCCTTAGTGCCAATTGGGCATCGTTTAAATGCCACGGCCTACCTGAGCATTGTTTCTGACCATGTCCATCCCTTTATGACCACCATGTACCCATCCTCGGATGGCTACTTCCAGCAGGATAATGCACCATGTCACAAAGCTCGAATCATTTCAAATTGGTTTCTTGAACATGACAATGAGTTCACTGTACTAAAATGGCCCCCACAGTCACCAGATCTCAATCCAATAGAGCATCTTTGGGATGTGGTGGAACGGGAGCTTCGTGCCCTGGATGTGCATCCCACAAATCTCCATCAACTGCAAGATGCTATCCTATCAATATGGGCCAACATTTCTAAAGAATGCTTTCAGCACCTTGTTGAATCAATGCCACGTAGAATTAAGGCAGTTCTGAAGGCGAAAGGGGGTCGAACACAGTATTAGTATGGTGTTCCTAATAATCCTTTAGGTGAGTGTATATTATTCTTCACAAACTGACCTTTTGATCTGTGTTAGCTCGATGTGTCTCATTCATTTCATTCATAAATGACCAGCCTGTTATGAAACATAAATCAAGAGACATAAGGGGTGGGGAAATTAATAAAAAGTTGTGTGCATTTGTCCCAAGACAGTATACACCTGACATACTGTACGAGAGCAAATTTAGAATGAATTGATATGTTGCCATTTCATTTGTGCACATGAATTGAGGGAAAGCTTAAACAAATCAATGTGTTTTAACTGAACAGAATATGTTCACTTACACATATACACTTTCGTCAATACTGTTTCCAATCTAACTAATGTTAAATTGTCAACATGACAGTTTTGATATTTTGGACTAGTGTATACTCTACTAAAGCCTTATACTGTATAGGTAAATTAGAATATACTGTATACTTGTACACTGTATAGGTAAAAGGTCAGTGCAAACTGGCCCAGGAAGGTTACTTAGCAATGTAAGCACCAGCTAATTAATAGTCATGAGCTAAACCATAGATACAGTCAGCAGTGCATCATTGCTGTAGCATTGATGCCAGATTGTATTGTTCACAATAAATATTTTATCAAAACAATCTTAATGAACAGTTTTGGATATTTCAGTTTTTCTCCATTCAAGTAGGTTGCAACTGTACGCTTGTTACTACTAGGTTGGCTACTCAAGTGCATTCACACATAGTACTGGGTTAGTATATTATTACCCATGGGTGATCGGCCAATAGAGACGCCCATACTAAGTGGAGAACAGGGAACCGAGTCTGTCTCGCTGTTTTCATCAACTGAGGAAGTCTCAGAGAGCCGGGACAGAAGAACAGGCATGTGGCTGAGAGAGATTGTCCGCACCCTGGGTGAACCACACTGCTCTTCACATCCACGGAGGACAGTCTGAGCTGAATTCTGCTTAGAAAAAATTATTTCATTTAGAAAACATTCAGAAATATGTTTAAATAATCCAAATGCATAACCAATTGCAACACTTTGTGAATACAGGGCTAAGAGATAAGAATTTGTTAATATGTTGGCCTGATCGGGTCTGCAGTTCCAGTGATCTTTTCACTGGCAGTGCCACAAAAACACCCATATTTTTAAATTGACTATCAGAACCAAAGTATAATATTTTAGTATACAATGCTTTATTAAACATGAAAAAAACAATGGACACATCAGCAGGAATTATGTATTTTTGTAAGCCAAAACCCGGAAACGATTTAGTATTTCAGCACTTCTGGTTCCATTGTCCTGAAGTCAGTGGGGTTTTTTATGGAGTTTTTAGTTAAATGCCTCAAATAAGGTCTGTGGTGAACATAATTATAACACAGTACAAGCTCAGGGAAGAACCAGGCGCGAACTGGGAAATGGTTAACTATTTGGTTAACCTTGGTTAACCATTTGCTGGTTAAAGTTTTAAATCACAAAATAAAACAAACAACAAAATGAAGTGGCAGCTGCTTCAAGGCCGACTGCTGCACACAAAGCATTAAAGAGGACATAGTATGCAAAATTCACTATTATAAGGTGTTTGAACACAGATGTGTGTTCACCGTGTGTGTAAACAACCAGCCTATAATGGTAAAAATCCACCCAATACATTTTTTATAATACCCATCAATAATTATCTATCTCTCATAACTCACTGTTTCAGATATCCCCCTACTCCTACGTAAGAGTAGGGAAACCCCGCCCATGACTGTTGATGATCTGCCCTTTTAGCATAGACACACCCCTGATTGAGAAGCACAGAGACCGCCATTTCTGTTTATGTTACTCGCTGTATCAGCTAACGTTAGCAAGAGATTTACAATGTCTGCGACTCGGCGCCAAAAAAACATTACAAATGTTCTGTTGTTGGATGTACCAACGAACATACAAGTCTCCATAGACTCCTGGCATCCGAGCCACTGAGGAAACTGTGGTTAAATGTCATTTATGAAGGAAATGTACCAAAGAATGTAGATTAAATTGTATATATTTGCGCAAATCATTTACCGCATGATTGCTTTACCAACGAGGGTCAGTACAATGCTAGATTTGTGAAAAAGTTATTTCTGAAGGATGGGTCAATACCAACGCTTCATGCTCTAACTTCATATCCAGAACAAGTAAGGATTGCACTTCATATTTTATAAATGTTTGCAAATTTCCTTTCTAAATGAGCTTTCTAGAATGCTGTACGGCTCATATGGCTAAAGTTACCATAGTAAATAACTGTATTCACAGAGACTAGAGCTATGTCGTTAGTTTTATCCCGCTCACCGTCTGCATAATTCATAAACGCACATTTATTATGCATTGTATAGTAGGGCGACAGACGTGTTATGTTCCCATGCGTACATGCTAGTCGATGAGTTGAATCAACGTAACTCCACAACAACTAACGTTACATAAATGTATCCACTAACCATTCAGAAACGTCCAGGTGCAGTCTAAAAGTTGCAAACTCTTCCTGAGTCTCTCTATCTGTTTCCGACTTTGGTTCAAACTTGTAAGGCTTCACTGCACAACTGGTTATTTCTGACATTTTGGCTGAGTGAGATTTGTTTTGTTGTTGACAGAGTATCCGAAGCTCATGTAAAGGGTCTGCCCTCCTCTGGAAGGGGGGCGGGGAGCAGCAGCTCATTTGCAATTTAAAGGGATACACACAAAAACGGCGCATTTTTGCTCACACCCAAATTTTGAGCTGAAACTTCACAGACACATTCTGGGGACACCAGAGATTTATATTACATCTTGTGAAAAAGGGGCATTATATGTCGCCTTTAAATGTCCCATTCCTGGTCCTCTCTCGCCTTCCATTGTCGTCACTCCTTCTTTTCTCCTCTGTGGGACTCAAGGTTTCAAAATTCATAAAAGTTGTTTCCATTTGTGATGTTTATCATAAAGAACAAAATGTGTAAGAATCATAAACTTTCATTTGATCAGAGCTTATTTTCACAAAAATAGCAATAGTAGCTGATGCTACTTCAAGGAAGGCCTACAAAAATACGTCATCACTGCAGCATATAAATATAGCACTGTCCATATTGGGCTAAACTGGCCTAAACTTCTCACACTAGCCCCAGGCAATCCTACTGTTGAGCCCAGGTTATGTTTAGACCTTACATAAAGAGCTTGTACAAACCAGCAATTTGTTGTTGCAGTCCAGTTGTGCATTTTCAGCAGGGGACAGGTCAAAGCGAGTGAGGCTCATACTCCTACAGATCTTATTACACAGGTGAGAGTGGAAGAAAAGAGCCATGCCACGCACACCTGAAACACACACACACACACACACATAAGACAACCATTATTAGAGATGCACAGAAACATTTTTTTTACAGAAAGCCGAAAACCTAAATATTTAAAAAGGCACAGATTAAAGAGAACTTTATAATAAGTACTATACAGTCATAAAGTATTTACAAATCATTTGCAAACTAGTTTATAAACTGTGATTAATACATTATTAGACTATATACAAATAGAGAGTTCTTTATTCATCACCGTTATAAATTATTATTGTTTAATTAGCTCATATATAAAGAGTTACATAATGCTTTGTTAACAACTTATTAACCATAAATAGTTCTTACTTTAAATAGTAACTTACTTTAAATGGTTCTCACAGAAATCAGAAAACGTCATTAATTAAGTGCTTTAAACCAACCTTTATTGGACATTAATTACATTAGTATTAAGATTTTTTTCAATGTGTACAAAGTTGTTTAAAGTACTTAATTAATGTCAATTTTGGATTTTCCGTGATTTAAAGTGAGAATTACTTATGGTTAACAAAGCATTTTCTAACTCTTTACATATGAGCTAATTAAACAATAACACTTTGTTAATTACAGTGACAATGAATGAAGAACTCACTATTTGTATATAGTCTATTAATGTATTAATTACAGTTTATAAACTATTAACTATAAACGAAAAGTTTGCAAATGATTTATAAGTGCTTTGTTACTGTATACTTATTATAAAGTGTTACCAAAGGAAATTTTAAATACATTTTAATAATATAAATAATGTTTATGCTGCAATTGGTTGTTAAAAAATAAATATTTATATGGTGGCTGTAATAAAAACTTGTTCTGATGAGAGATTTATTCAAGCATACATTAAATAATGATGTACACAGCAGTTAAGTAAAAATATAATGAATGTGTAATATAGTGCATATATTTAGTCAAATGCTTCTCTCTAGTTATTTTCTGAGAGCTGAGATTTTGTTCCATATCAAAAGTAACAAAGCACAAAGCTTATTGCGATTATTTAATAGTAGGTGCACTAAAAATAATATGTTTTGAAAACAGCATAAACTAAAACATCAAAATGAAGATTGATTAAAAACGAGAAATTGATATTGTCAACCCGCCCTATAGAGTCCACACAGCTGATATGTTTACCTGTTGTAGTTAATCCACATTGTGTGCATGAAAAAGACACTTACACAGTGAAAAAAACATCAAGAAGCACTAATTCAACATCACCGTTTAAGTTAATGTTTCATCCATAACTGAAAATTAATTTCGCCAATTTTTTTAAGTGCATCACTAAAATGTTCCTCATGCTTACATTACTCATGCTTAAGGCAAATCAAATTTATAAGAAGTCTTCAAGTTTATAAGGAGAAAAACATTTAGGATATTGATAAATACCCAAGTTGCCATCTCCAAAGTCAGTCCCCTTCTCAGTGTGGATCTGAGGATCTGTATAAAGGTCCCCAACACCCTGAATGTCCACCACTATCAGCTGGTGTCCAGAGCGCTCAAATGTGAAATGACTAAATGCCTAAAGCCACAAAAACATCATTGCCAATAAATAATCACACATCATTTCACTGGGACAACAAATTCAGATTTGATACTTCCTTGACAACCTGGGGTGTAAGCCGTATGTTATCGTCCTTCACAAAACCAGAGTTGGAGTTGTACTTTGTGTACTTCCCCTCAATGTAGTGTTCCAGGTGAAACAAAGGACTCCCAGGGCGACTAGTCATTTCCACAACACACATCTGCATGATGTCAACCTAATAATGATTGGATATGTTAAAGAAGTACATAATTCATATCTGGTATGATTGTTCAAACGAGTTTTGAGTGGTCAAACCTGGGTTTTTCTTAACATTAACAACATCCACCAAAGAAGTACCTGTTTGGGAGGCCTGTGGCGATTGAACTCCTCGCCCCATAATTTAGCCTCCATTTGTAACCTCACATCCTCAAAGTAAACCTCTCTGTCCACAGTCTCCATGTAGCGCTTAGCCACGTAGTTTGAGGCTGATTTCCATTTGCTGCTGTGGGAAAAATTTGATAACTTTTTCCTGTGAATGAAAGGAAAAAGAAAGCTGCAGGTCAACAAAAATCCATTTTAAAACAAGAGATGAGAGTATCAAATTTAGGGCTGCCCCTGACTAAAGAATTTCCTAGTCGACTATTAGTCGCTCATTTAAGCCATTAGTTGATTAGTCGGGGGAGAAATACTAAATCATAATAATGAGCATTTAAAATATAAATTCAGCATGCCACAGCGACACCGGCAAACATTACATTAACTTTTCTGAGAACACAAACAAAATAAATAACCTATAATATAAATAACCACCTTGTATTAAAAAAACTAATTTAAAGGAAAATATTTTTACAAGCTCAATTCCAGAAAAATTGGTACATTTTGTCAAATGTAATAAAATCAAGAATCTGGGATTTGTTAATTAGCTTTAACCTTCATTTAACTGACAAATGTACACAGAAAAACTTTTTACTGTTTTCACTGGCCAAATTAATTATAATAAATACTATTTTTGAGTTTGATGGCTGCAACACACTCCAAAACAGTTGGGTCAGAGGCAAAATAAAAGTGAAAAGACAATAGAATATCCATGTTAAACTGTTTTAAAACTGTCCACAATTAGCAGGTGAATTGGTAATAGGTGAGTGTATCGTGATTGGGTATAGTACCATACACCAAAGGCTCAGTCTTTGCAAGCAAAGATGGGTCATCGGTCATGGGTCATGGCTCACCACTTTGTGCCAAATTTCATTTCATGAGAATCTTTCTCAATGAAAGATAGATTGCAAACCAACTACCATAAATAATATTGTGAAAACCATTATCACTTAACAGTCTGCTGCATCAGGAAATGCAACTTGAATCTCTTTTGCAAAAGGAGAAATCTATTCATCAGTTCTATGCAGAGATGCCGTACAGTTCTCTGGGCCTGAGTTCATCTCAGATGGTCCAAAACATAAAACATAACATAATGTGTGCTGTGGTCAGATGAGTCCACGGTTCAGCTTGTTTTGGGGGAAAAACTGACTTTGAGTTCTTAGTCCCAAAGACGAAAGGGACCATTAAGACTTTCATCAGCGACAGGTGCTAAAGCAAACTTCTGTCATGGTATGGGGGTGCATCAGTGCAAATGGCATGGGTGACTTGCATGTGTGGGAAGGTGCCATTGACTTGGAGACGTATATTGGGATTGTACAGAGACTTCAAGATGACATCTTTCCTGGGAAGCAAGACAATGGCAGGCCTCATTCTGCACGTGCTAAAACAGAGTGGTTTCTTAAGACACTACACCGTTGAAGGGTTGTGCTTGATTGGCCTGCCTGCAATCCAGATCGGTCTCTTATTAAAAATTTATGGTCATCATAAAAAGGAGAATCAGACAACGGCAACCACAGACTGTTGAGCAGCTGTCAGGTATTAGGCAAGATCGGGCAAAAATTCCACTTGCAGAACAATTAGTATCCTCAATTCCCAAACGATTAAAAATGTATCTAAAAATTAAAGTAATTAAAAGGAAAGGTGATATGACACAGTGGTAAACATGCCTCTCTCACAACTTTTTTTTAAATGTGTGTTGCAGCCATCATAATCAACATTTGTTTGTATTTACAAAAAAAAACTTAAGTTGGTCAGTGAAAACTTTGAAAAGCTTTTATTTGCACTTTTGTCAGTTTTAGCAAGGTTAAAGAGAATTACCAAATCACAGATTCTTGATTGATTTTATTGCATTTTACAAAATTTCTGGATTTGGGGTTGTAAAATGTAGGACATATAAATTATAAACATATGAATAGATAAATATTCAGCAAACTGAAAGAGTTACAAGAGAAATATTAATGTAAACAATCAGGCCGACGGACAAGTATAGCATTAACCTTAACCTTATAGTATAGCCTTTTTCTGAGGTCAGAACACAAACAAAATAAATATACATTAAATAAAAATGAATAGTTAAAATATAGCAGCAAACAGAAACGCTACAACAATATGGACAATTAGGCTCTACCCGACTCACTGTTGCTATTTTTTTCCTCTGATCTCAGTCTTTGCATATTATGAAAAAGTGAGCTTTGTGTTTAATGTTTAGTCAATTATTAGGAGGCAGCCCATATAAAATCATTACTTGAATGGACGATACATTACTTAAAAAGGGACATGAATCACTTAGAAAGGGATGGATTTTTTGTACAGGATAACAAATATTTATTAATACAATCTTCCTAGGCATTGGTCAATATGACTTAAGTTGGCAGTAATGTCCTACAGCTTGACAAACAAAACTACTTCTACAAAAAAACAGTATCTTCCTAATCCGTTTAATATAATAATGCACAGTTTTTATGACAGAAATTAAGCAATTATATGAATATTCATACATTTACAAAATTATAAAAACATTTATTAACTGCAAAAAGGCCAAAGGTGAATAAAACCTGAAAAACTGAAGAACACTTTCACTTCTGTTCCAATATTAATTAATAAACAGCAATATTTACCTAGTCTAGGGCATATACACTATATTGCCAACAGTTTTGGGACTGCCTTTACATGCACATGAACTTTAATGACATCCCATTCTTAATCTGTAGGGTTTAATATGGAGTTGGCCCACCCTTTGCAGCTATAACAGCTTCAACTCTTCTGGGAAGGCTTTCCACAAGGGTTAGGAGTGTGTTTATGGGAATTTTTGACCATTCTTTTAGAAGCGTATTTGTGAGGTCAGGCACTGATGTTGGACGAGAAGGCCTGGCTCACAGTCTCCACTTTAATTCATCCCAAAGGTGTTCTATCAGGTTAAGGTCAGGACTCTGTGCAGGCCAGTCAAGTTTCTCCACACCAAACTCTCTCATCCATGTCTTTATGGACCTTGCTTTGTGCACTGGTGCGCAGTCATTTTGGAACAGGAAAGGGCCATCCCCAAACTGTTCCCATGAAGTTGGGAGCATGAAATTGTCCAAAATGTCTTGGTATGCTGAAGCATTAAGAGTTTCTTTCACTGAAACTAAGGGGCCAAGCCCAACCCAACTTGGCACAATGCAGTCAGGCAAGTACCGTTCTCCTGGCAACCGCCAAACCCAGACTCGTCCATCAGATTGCCAGAAAGAGAAGCGTGACTCGTCACTCCATAGAACACGTCTCCACTGCTCTAGAGTCCAGTGGTGGCGTGATTTACACCACTGCATCCAACGATTTGCATTGCACTCAGTGATGTAAGGCTTGGATGCAGCTGCTCGGCCATGGAAACCCATTCCATGAAGCTCTCTACGCACTGTTCTTGAGCTAATCTGAAGGCCACACAAAGTTTGGAGGTCTGTAGCTATTGACCCTGCAGAAATTTGGTGACCTCTGCACACAGTTGCTATTGTTCCCATTCCCAATGGCTTCCACTTTGTTATAATACCACTAACAGTTGACCGTGGAATATTTAGTAGTGAGGAAATTTCACGAATGGACTTATTGCACAGGTGGCAACCTATCACAAGCAATTCCTGAGAATCCTGAGAGCGACCCATTCTTTCACAAATGTTTGTAGAAGCAGTCTGCATGCCTAGGTGCTTGATTTTATATACCTGTGGCCATGGAAGTGATTGGAACACCTGAATTCAATGATTTGGAGGGGTGTCCCAATACTTTTGGCAATATAGTGTATATTCAATATATATTTGCTTGACTCACGATCTGAAGCATTCTCTCATGGCTCCTCTTCCAAAAGGCTGTAAAATAAATATATCCCAATTAATCCAAGAGAATACACAATTAATCAGTATTAGCAACATATTTATGTTAGTGTTACTATCACACAGAAATTCCAATTCCAGCTCCTACTGAAAACAAGTGTATGATGGCGGCAAAGTACCTGAGAGGAAATCTTGATAAATATGTCATCTTTTGCCCATTCACCAGTAACCGCATTGTATCTAAAAGGCAAGAATACATGTTTACACCAATGTAAATCACTTTAAATGTAGCTTTCTATTCCCTTTCATACTCAGGAAGAAGTTATTAAACTTTTCCCACAGCAGAAATCGGCCTCAAACTACGTGGCTAAAGAGCTACATGGAGATGTAAATGTAAATTAATTTTACCATTACATTTTTTTTATCTTCTATATTATTATATTATGAAGATAATATTTGTAAAATACACAAATTATTTTTCTTCTTCTTTGGGACAGTTAGTGAAAATATCAATACAGCAAGTACTGCATGATGAACACAGTCCTAAAGGCACATGCCCAGTATTTACACAAGTGTGTGTTGTTTTTTTTCTATTGCCCAGAACACTGTGTACCATGTAGACCAACCCATCAGACTCAGTTATTTAATAGCACAGACAACCATTGGCTGGAAGTCAAGGGATATTTTAGAGGTGTGAAGTTACAAATGTTTAAAATTAGAGTCTGAAACTGTGAGCCATCTGACATTATGTCTCTTATTTAACATGACATATGACACATTTTATGAAATCATCTGAGATTGACTGGTAGCAGGAGGAAACCGAAGGTTCAGTGATGATGGGGCACAAGGGTCAATCTCATGTGTAGTTATGGGGAGTCACTGATTAAAAGTATAGACTTCACAATCTTGAACTTTTTCAGTAGCACGCCAGTTCAGGTGTTTTTAAAATAATTTTTGATGTATTTTCTGTTTCTGTCACCGTAACTGTGGAAGTTTGTAATGATGTTTATACGTCTATGTGGTGTTTTTAATATGCTTTCAGACAAACCATGTGCAAATTCATAAGTCAAAACCATTGCTGAGAATTTTATCCTTAAAACTGCAGTGAACCAAAGACAGTCTCAAAAACGCAGTTTGAAGTTGCTGGTGTCTCTGACGTCACAAACTATTGTGACATATCATCATTACTATTCGGCGAAGCAGGGGAGTCTCGAGAAAAGCCATGCCGGTATATTTTTCTGTTGATATGAATAGTGTACATTTAGCAATATAGCAGGTGAATTATGTATATTACGTATATTATGATGTTATAATGAGCTACATGCCTTTTCTCCACTGACTCTCAAAGCGTTTCTAAGGATGCTGATTTTTAGAAGACAGACTGAGATGGCGAACGGGAACATGGTTTGTGTAACATTAGCAACACATTATTAGCTGCTTGATAACGTAGTCAAGCAAAAGGATAATCATATTAATTACCGTTATGTTCCCGACATTGTAAAGAGCGATACCTTTGTGCAGCGTTTAGTACAATAAAGTAAAAGTGAGTGGATCTCTGAGCTGGTGTGAGTGAGTGGAGGCGGGGTTAATTTGCATATTCATGGTTCCACGTATACTAAATGAAGCAAGGGTGTAGAGTTACATTCAAGCTACTTTAAGGCATGAAGACATTTTTTCACAGGATTTTTTTTTAAATGTCATTTTGGTGATCAAAGATGAGTTTTAAGGGATAAAATTATTGACTAATAATTTAATATGTATATCCTTTTTTTAATATGTATATCATGTTTTTATATATGCTTGCTTGACGTTAAGCAAGTATGTATGATCTTCCATTTTCCATATTTAATGTGCTCAATGTATGTGTTCATCAATGTTTATATGTGAATATATTAAATCCGTTCATCATATAAAGCGATCGTGTCTCTACAGAATACTTGGATTAAATCGCTCGATTTATATGGAACATAGAATGCTTTTACAATCACCTTTTGAATCAACTTTTGATCCGTCAAAGTTTTGGTTGCGTGGACTTTTAATGGATCTACAGAAATATCTTCATTTGTGTTTCGAAGATAAACAAGTCTTATGGGTCTGGAATGTTTTAACCCTTTTAGTAGCTGCAATGTAGATGATTTGTGTTGGTAGGTTGGAGTGTAGATAATTATACAAATTTTTCAAAAGATTAAATTGAATGTAGTTGAACTAGCTTGGAGCTTGGCTGTCTACAGATTCCAACTAGCTTTCCCCAACACTGCTCATGTGTTGCCTTTTGATGGATTCAAACCTCCACTCTTTGAACAGTAGGTGAACCATCCAAAGGGCCTTAAAATCAATCACCTGTATCGAGTACAGCGCTCTGTCTCGATTTCCTCCAGATGAAACTCAGCCCAAGGATCTGGCATGGCTTTGGCTTTCTCAATAGCATGTTTCCAAGTAGCCTAAGTAAGAGAAATTGAAGTTGTTTAAAAAAATTGTCTGTATGGGTGCAGATGGTAGCGATCCACTCTATACATTATGGATGTGTGTGAGCACAAAACAATGATCAAGAAATGAACAGGAGGACAAAAGGTATGCTACAATAAAGGACATGTAGGAATAAAGGGACAAAGAAAGGTTTGAAGACATTTGGTAGGGATCCCAGTTTTTTTTTTTTTTTTTAAAGAAAGTAATCAGAAAATTATTTTAATGACACCTTGGACCTTTAAAGAATCAGAATTGGATTCCTAAATTCCCAGCCCTGTCAGACAGGTACTCCAACAGCAGAGTTGCTATTCTGTGATTCCACAAAGCATTTGTCAGGAGTAGACAACGGCCTTGGTTATTTCATAAACTTTGTGCCTTGTCATTTCTGAATAACAACTGAAAGAGAGCTAGCATACTGTACTACTATACTGTAGTAAAAGTCTCAATGTGATCCAAGTGTCGTCAGTGAAGTAAACCTGCCCATATCCCAAAATAACCAGTAAACCTAGATCCTGTAGCCAAGTATATTCAACCAATTATTTATTTCCTTTTGAAAGGTCACAGTGAGACAGAGTACAAATATATGTCAGACACTAGGAAAATGTGGGCTTCTCTTTACAGGGAACCCCTTAAGTATTGAAACGGTACCCATGTGTCACAAGACATCACATACTGTAGACAGACATATCCTAAACAGTACAGGACTTCCAATGACACCTAACCTTATATACTATATTTGAGTAGGATTTTTAATTTTAATTAATACATTTCATTAATTATACATTAACATTGCTGGGCTTGTAGGTAATAAAAAATGAAAACAGCTATATTTAAATCAGGCAAGTATTTGTGTTTTTAAGTCTGATCATTTAAATTCAATTTTCAATTCAAATAATGAATAGCTAGGTTCAATGAGCGCTAAATAGTACCATCTCTGCTGTACATTATAAACAGTTTTTATGCCTGTAAAATTCTAGACTGGAGCTTTAATTGTGCTTAAAGTCATGATGAAATGGAAGTAGCAACAGATCTTTTTCTCCTTACTGTGACATACTTCCTAGTGTAACAGATTATTGAAAAAGAAAGTAGGGCAGGTACTTGGCATACATCGTTTGTTTATTGATTTTGAGATATGGGTGTTGGACTCAAAAATGGAGGCAGATGTAAGAAGCAAATGTAGAAGTGAAAGGAAAAAAGGTGATAGGATATGGAAAAAGCATGACTTCCAGGATAGATGCCAGGCTAAATGGATTAATAAAATTGGAGAAACATTAAGAGTAGAAATTGAAACTTGTATTAAACATACCCGGCCTTTCTCAGTTAAAGAGCCAAACCTGACGTCCTGCTCCTTGTCATTTTTGTTCTAAATTGGAGGAATAGACAAACCCACTTGTTTAAACACACAAATAAATATTGATATAAATGCAACCTGACATATTTACAGTAAGATTTACAGTACACAAGGTTAAGGAAGTGAAATCACTAGGCACTTGCTATCAGCTTGAGAGAGCTCAAACTCCATATATGGAAGTGAGTGTGTCACAAAAACAGTTTTTGCATTCTGTACATTAGTTTAATGCTACTTCTGGTAACAACACCATTTTCTGTGGTTAAGTAAAAACATTTGTTCTGTGGTACAGGCAATCTCTTTTACCATTATGGAGAGGTCATTGTCTAAGTGGACACGAACAAGATAAGAACGTTCTTGTATTACCTCCAAAATACCAGTATGAAATGGATAGTTAACGTTCTGGATAATGATTGGTCAATACAGCATTACAGTCGTGCAAAAATACACAATGTAGTAACAACAGCTATGATGTGAACTGAAGCTACTGTGTACCTCACTGCACAGGACCCACTGAAATAGGATGTGAAACAGCATGCATTATGCAATCATGAATGTTTTAAACGCAAGTATGCTACATTGTTGTTTGTATTACCTATTGACATGTGTAATTCAGAAATAAATAGTGTGTAAAAAACAGTACTTGCTATATACAGCACAATTTTGCCAAAATGTATAAGGTCATGTGGCTATCATGTAAACGTACAAAAAGTATGAATAGTATGGCAGCTATAGCCTTTGTTTATGCCAGGGATTATATTTTTCTATGAAGGATGCTACTTAATGAATTTGCTTAATGAAATAACGTTGTAATGAAAGATTGTACCCTTAATATTTTTATTATGTAGTAACAGTTTTATAAAAGTTGTGCTGTATTGTATATACATGTAATTGTATTCAAAAAGAGTATAGCTTCTTGTTTAAAAGTGTTATATCTGCATATTATCTGTGAAATTCTCACCTTGTATGTAAAGGAGTTTTTGGGCAATGAATTAGAAAGCTGCTGGTTGCGAACAAGGTTCTTTGGGTAGTCACAGAAGCCTTTGGTTGGACTTATGAGGTCGTCAGTGATTGGGCATAAGCGGAGGTCATCTTCATCATCGTCATCACTTGCATTGGAATCTTTAAAAGACACTCTATTATTCTTAGTATATCCATTCCCAGGTCCATCCAGAGGGCTGCCCACCTCCTCCATACTAAACATGAGATCCTCCTCAGCCATGATGTCCCACTGTGTTGTGCGCCAAAACTACAAACAAGCACGTTAGAATACGTGTAAAATATTACATTGCATTGTCAGAAAACATGCAAACACATTTTAAGTGTTACGGTGAAACGAATGATAAAGAACAGGTTGATCAAATGTGAAGGTTTTCGTTAATCTCAGTGTGAGATAAACCTGTTCCAGCTCATGCGTTCCATTGAACCGCCAACCAGTCGTTATGCCAAATTACTTCTTCTGTTTGCAATGACAAAATCGTTTTAAAACCTTCAAAACGGTGTCATTTAAAGTTATAATAATTTCTTTTGTTGCATAATAACTAATAGCAACAAAGCATAACACCAAGTGTTTAAGAGCTGTGTAGTAAAGCTGGACTCTTTATTGTATTCATTGTATTTTGCTAAGTTTTACTATTTTGAAAGAATATTGTCTGTGATGTCACTGCGATGGAAATTAATACCATATGATTAGCATTAATTATACCAGTAATAATTACACACTGTTTTACAAAAGGCAAACATGCAAATGTTAACTACAGAGCACAAGAATAAGCAAAAGTGTGTGTCACATACCTTACGTTAGAATGAATAAAGTCGCTAGATTGAAGACATAACGAAAACAGGACACACATATGCTCTATTATCGCGAAACCTCGTTACACCCTTTCGGACAAGGAAGCCAACGATTTGCGCGCTTGCACGGAAGTTTCAGCTGCGGTTGTGTCTCAAGCACACCGGACAGTGACAGGTTCAATTTACTGTCTGCGGAAATGGGTACTACGTGTCTTGGCCTGCGAGCGAATGTTCCCTTGTGTTGATTCCTCCAACCCAGAATAACTCAGCTGCATATTTAGCCCTCTAGTGGTCTTTATCAAAAATGCATTACCATAGTAGTTCATAGAGAAATGTTAGGTATCTAAATGTATAAAATCTAAACAAATACATTTAAAAGACAGTTTGCATAAAGTAAAAAAACAAAAAGAGCCATGACATTCAGTCACATGGCCTTTTATGGGGGAGCACATGTTAATACGAATTCTACTAAGACAAAGGCATGGCTCATGAATATTAACGCCCTCATAACTACACGAAAGAAAATTAATATTTATAAGCCAAGCGGGATAGTTCACACAAAAATGAAAACCCCACTCGCCCTCAAGCTATCCTAGGTGTATATGACATTCTTCTTTCAGACGAATACAATCAGAGTTATATTTAAAAATGTCCTGACTAATCCATGCTTTATAATGGGAATGGATGGCAGCCCAAAATTGTAATTTTTTTATTTTCTCAAAAAAGTGCATCCATCCATTATAAAAGTAATCCACACGGCTCCGGGGGTTAACCTTCTGAAGCGAAGCGATGGGTTTTTATAAGAAAAATATTCATATTTAACACGTTATAAAGTAACATCTAGCTTCCGCCAGACCGCCTTCCAATTTACAAGGGAAAAAAGCTTAGCCTAATTGGTGCGATGATGACATCGGACGTAGCATAAACGTTTTGAGTACATTTTGAACGTTACACTTTCTTCGTAAGTTGAATACAGAAGGCGGTCTGCTGGAAGTTAGATATTTTGCTTTTTAATGTGTTATTTTTCTTACACAAACGCATCGCTTCGCATCAGAAAGCCTTTATCCCCCAGAGCCGTGTGGATTACTTTTATAATGGATGGATGCACTTTTTTGGTCTTCAAATTTTGGTCTGCCATTATAAAGCTTGGATTAGCCAGGACATTTTTTTTATATAATTTTCATTTTTGGGTGAACTATCCCTTTAAGCGTCTACATTCCAAATCAAACCAAGTAGGCATACTCTAATGTGCGTACTTTTTCAAGGCAAACGTACTAGGCAAACGTCGCGTTACTTAATTAATATTAATGAGAGGACTCTTCGCCATAGTAGAGTCGTACATTCGCGGGGGCAGGGCGAGCCTCCACACTGGTGAGGACTAACTGCACGTAGCCACTGTAAAAAAGAACAGATCTGCCCATTCAACTCGAGTGGTGTGCAAACCGAACGGATATTTTCGTCTTCTTGATTTTCATTTTATTGCCAATGTCAGCATCGTCCAATGTGACACTAAACGTGGTTCCAAGACTTGTTTAAGGATTAAATTTTTCTGAAACGTATGACACCTGCAGCTTAACAATTACAAATAATCAACGACTGGCCTTACATTTGTTAAAAGCGAGTCGACAATGCTCCCTGACTAACATCTGTATCAAACTGCATTTGTTTATTATGAGTCGCTAAGATTTTGAGGTACATAATCAGCATAGGCTAATAAACATTTTGGGAATGCGGAAGTAGTTTCAAAAATAGTTTCCAAAACAAGCAGCTTATTTATTATTATTAATAATAATAACAATAATAATATAATCATTATTATATAGTATGCGCGTATCATTATTATTAATTAGGCTAATATATGTAATCTGGTCTCATAGAAGCCTTGTGGTAGCGTGGCCGAGTGGTCTAAGGCGCTGGATTTAGGCTCCAGTCATTTCGATGGCGTGGGTTCGAATCCCACCGCTGCCAAAGCTTTTCTGTTTTGCATTTCTTTTGTCCATAAAACAGAAAATCAACATATAATTCATCAGAAAACCAGCTATATTAAAACTTTATATATAAAGAAATGTGATAAATGTCATGGACATCCTGCAATAATTTGTAATATAATACAAACATGTTTTCTAACTTAATGGTACTTAACATAGCCTGTTTATTTGATTCTAACAATATTATATAGTATAGGCATATGTAATACCTAATGTAGGCCTACGCGAAATGCTGTGAGATGACTGAAATTAAAACATTCACCTCTGGTATTAAAAATACTGTATTTGGGAGATCCTTTACTTGGCTTTCAGCGCCCTCTGCTGTTGCTGCATGCATGTATGTTTGCCTTTTCAAAAAATGTATGATACAAACAAATACCTTAAAATGCAAAATGACGAATATAAAACAGTTTAGAATTTTTACTGGTATAATTAATGCTAATTCTGTGGTATTCATTCATCACGGCCAATATCAAAATAATAAAACTGTAAGCAAAATACAATTAATAAAATAAAAAGAGTCCAGCGTTACTACACAGCTCTTAAAAATAATTGGTCAATTGCGCCATCCAGCGGTCTGATTATCCCGTCGTCTCATATGGAAGGCCAACAGGGACAAAACACTGGTGTGGCGCTTTTGCTAAAACACAGAACAGATTAGGCTTGTAAATGGCAGTTTTTAATGTGAAACATTTTAAACAATGCCTTTTCAGAGCGTAAGTAGACTACAACTACATATAATAATTGAACATATTTTATATGGTCCTACAGTTAATTATGTTGGCCTTACATAGTCTCATGCGATAATAAGTGTGTCTAATTTTTGCTCTTTGCATCACCTGACAAGACTAGCAGGAGGATTCTCTCCATCCTTTAGTGAAACCGCGCGTCATGTCATTTCAACATGGTCAAATAAATCAAGGGCGCGGGGCGGCCCGAACCACACATCATTAAAACACTTTTTATAGAAAACTATTGTGAATTGTCTTGAGTGTACACCATTTATGTCTTAATGTGTAGATGATTAGGATTTCAAGCTGACTAGTTGAAGATATTACTTTAGCTACACCCATTGTGTACTATGAAAATAAATTCCAGCACAGCGCTACAACAACCATAATGAGCTACATATGGCAATTTATCTGTTCAATAAAATACCTTACTTTTTAGTAAAAAATTTTTTTTACCTTACTGTTGAGTAAAAAAAAACAACATCTCTGCATGGCCTGTAACATTTTCTTTTTACCAGCAGATGGTCCTCTATTCTGCATTGTTTTTAAACTGTGATTCCCCGGAGGTTCAATATTTAGCGTGCTCCATGTCAACCTTTCTCACTTGTTGTAACAACTAACTTATGCCAATCATTCCTACACCATACACGGGTCAAAGTAGCCGGAGCAACTTTACAGAGTGACATATTCATGCAATTTACAGCGAAAACCATGCCCTAGATCGAAAATATAAACACTTTTAATTGGCTTACCATACTGAATCAGAGTAAGACAAAACCACGATTTGGAAAAAGTATTGATCATGTTTTGTCTTATTTAAAGGTGCACTGTGTAAATTTTAGCAGCATCTAGCGGTGAAGTTGCGGATTGCAACTGTCCACCGCTCACCCCTCCCTTTCGAAGCACATAGAAAAGCTACGGTGGTTGACACAGGACATAGATCTCGTCGTCTGAATCAGCAGAGAGTAGCTAGCGCTCTGTAGAGCAGTGTGTCCATTTAGGGCAGTGGTCGGGAACCTATGGCTCGCCAGGTCTCTCACCCTTTGCCAACAAATGATCTATAAAAAAATTTGACACATATACAGAGATCCGCTCTCTGCAGAAAAAAGCAGCCAATTACATTTCCCTTGTTGTACAGCCTACCGAAGTTAATGAAAAGTTTATGATAATAATATTCAAGTTGTACCGGCCGCGCGTGTTCAGTGCTGTTCGCGAGTGTCATGAGTCGCAACAGCAATCAATATAACCTTCCGTTTCTTTGGTAACAGCTCCTGCACTGGGATACAGCAGCGAAAATGTAAAAGTAGGCTATATCAACTTTAATATATCCTTTTATTGTAACTGGTGCTTTGCTGTGCAAAGAGACGTTCGAAACATTTAACCCGCTGGTACTTTCGCTTTTGCTGCAGAGACCCTTGTGATAAAAAAATGTGTCATATTTATGATAATCCGCGCAGATTTCAGTTGACGCAAATAAATAATAAAAGAGCGATAAGTCGCGAAAGACAACTGAAACTGACAGGATGCTGTGCACACGCTCCGAGCGCAACATGGACAAGCATAGTAGCAGTGGTGTGCACAGACCTCCGCGAGGGCAGGGGCAATCGCGTTCCAGGTTCACACGAAGAGGATTTATAACTCAACCTCACAAGCCCTGCACAATTAATTCCATATTGCAACTTATTTATTGTTTGCTGCATATTTGTTTGTTTTTAGTTATGGAGCTAATAATTACTAATGTTGAAATTTTATTGGAAAAAAGCATGTTTTTTACTATGGCTCTTTTGGAAAAATGCATTAACCAAAAATGAAAAAATGGCTCTTTGGTCAAAAAAGGTTCCCGACCCCTGATTTAGAGCTACTGTAGAAACATGACAATGCAACATGGCGACTTCACTGTAAGGGGACCCGCAGTGTATGAAGATAGAAATGGCTCATTCTAAGGTAATAAAAACATAACGTTTCATTATGTAAGGTCTTTATACACCACTGAAAACATAGTTATGTATATTATATTGCATTTCTGTCAATAGATCCTCATAAATACTACACACTGCACCTTTAAATTTTATTCATTATGATCTTCAAATTTGCACAAAACTACTGAATGCAAGTAATATATATGGTACAATTTTATAAATAATTTCAACTCAAATCAATGTTTCATGTCCATTTATTCATTTGGTGAGTAGCCATGTCATAAGCGGGATAATGTACAGTCAGCTGGTCATTATAGCAAAATAAACCACCATAGGGTGATACAAGGATGATTTATTTAGTGTTGATGACTGTACATTATCATAAATTTTAACAACGGTATAATTTTAATAAAATCTCCACATGAAAAGGCCCTTTTGTGTCAATGTGTAATCCATTTTAAGTTGACCTATTTGTTTGTCATCAGTTGATCCACACTGGCAATGAAAAAGTCAAGTAGTTCATATATTTAGCATTAAAAAAAAATCTTAAAACCAGAGGAATTGTCAGCCAGGCAGACAGACTTTACCAGCAAAAAGTAGTCCAACTATTGTGAAAAATATTGATAAAACAAAAAGTACATATGAGGACCCAACAACAGTATTATTGGGTAATTTGTAAGGTTGTCCTCCAACTTGATTGATGTAAAATCCAACTGGAAATATGAGGGCAGCCATGCAGAAGAGGATCACTATGAAAAGCAAACAAAATAACATAAGGTTATTAAAACCAATCAACAGATTTGGATTATTTGTGCATATCAAATTTCCCTTTAGGTAACCTACTTGCCATGAAAGCAATCCAGCGGGCATACTTTGTTGCCTCTCGCCGCCAGTGTGAGATCACAAGCAGGGCACATGTGATAGAGAGCGAGATGATGCCCAAGATAATGAAGAACAGGGTAGTGACCCATTCTGGAGGAAGGCTTGGGGAGATGCATACCCTGGTTCGACCATGGATGGTCTGGCATTGCTTGACTAGACCCACAGTAAGAGCTCCTACATGCAAAACACATGAAAATGTCATGACTGTAAAGAGTAAAACAAGTCTTTGTTCAACACCACATAACACAACTAGAAGAACAATGACATAAGGGTGAGTAAAAATGTCATGTTCCCTTAAAGGTGCACTGTGTAAATTTTAGCGGCATCTAGTGGTAAGGTTGCGAATTGCAACCGCCCTCCACTCGCCCCTCCCTTTCGAAACACATAGAGAAGCTGCGGTGGCCGACACAGGACAAAGATGTCGTCGTCTGAGACAGCAGAGAGTAGCTAGCACTATGTAGAGCAGTTTGTCCGTTTAGGGCAGGGGTAGGGAACGTTGATCCTGGAGAGCCACTGCCCTGCAGAGTTTAGATCCAACCCTAAACAAACACACCTGAACAAGCTAATCAAGGGATTAGCAAAAGGATTACTAAAAGCTATAGACAGGTAAGTGTTTTTTTTCAGGGTTGGAGCTAAACTCTGCAGGGCAGTGGCTCTCCAGGATCAACATTCCCTACCCCTGGTTTAGGGCTACTGTAGAAAATGGCGACTTCACTGTAAAGGGACCAAGCGGCAACCTCCCTTGAAACCAACACGGAAGTGACTTAAACTGCAATTCATCGACTGGCCGCTAGAGACAGGCTCCAAAAGGGAGTAAAATCTGTCTCTCCCCCAGGTTAAATTGCCCAACTTTACAGCATAAAAAAATTTGTTTACAGCGTGGTTCAAAAAGTGATTTTGGTCTATATAGCTAATTTTGCCCTTCATGACAACTGTGAGGGGGGTGAATTGTTTTATAACTCATCCAAGCCTTTAAGTTCTGCATAATTAAGGGGTGTGGCCACTTTAGTGACAGGTGCATTGCCACTATGGTCGAGCTAGGCGGGCATGGTTTCAGCAACCAGGCACCTCAGCTCCACCCACGTCCTGCCTCTTTGCCCATTTTAAGTTCTGCTCTTCAGAAACCTACGGGTGACGCCACGGACACTACGTCCATATTTTTTTTACAGTCTATGAAGGGAACCCATGGTGTATGTAGATAGAAATGGCTCATTCTAAGGTAATAAAAACATAACGGTTCATTATGTAAGGTCTTTAAAGATAGACCACTGAAAACAGTTATGTATATTATATTGCATTTCTGTCAATAGATCCTCATAAATATTACACATTGTGCCTTTAAGTATTTTTCAAAAGGGCATAATGTTGATATCAATATATGATATGTGGATTTCCTGTAACATGGACAAAGACGAGAAGAACTAAGAGTTATAAGAGTCTCCTCCTATAATATTTATAATCCCACACTAAATGGCATCATTTAAATTGAGCTGAGGAAAGGTGAATCAGTACTACAATCCACTTCCACAAATAAACTAACAACTGATTCAAATATATCTCAAATCATGCTGTTTTTGAAAGCCTTGTGACTCAGGACATTAGAAAATCTTCTGAATGACCTAGCTTGTAACTGCAGTTGCTGATATTTATATGACCAAAGGTAAGACGAAATTCTGATAGCTTGAAATGTAAATCAATGAGATCTTTATAACAGTATAGCAGACTACTCACATAAAATACATAAATGTTATATCTCCCAATAATGTCTTAGCAAGATAATATTTAAATGCTTAGCTTCATGATCAAACCATGTAGTTTAATTGTGAGGGTCAAAAAGACATGATGCAATGCAATACAGTGATGATTGAGAGATATAAAAAAAATAATCATTCCTCAAAATCCTGATCTATCATATTTGATACATTTTAACATGATTTTTTTTCCTGCAAATAATCAAGCAAACCTAAGTTGTGTTCATCTTGAAATATTACTAACAATATAAAAGTTAATATTACATTTACTTTATAAAAATCAGTAAAGATTTCACGTAAAAAATACACATGGACATTTTTACAATTATACTAAAAGGGATTTTACTTGCTAAAAAGTAAACAATAAATCAGAAGACATGTAGCAGCTAGCATGTAGCAGATTGTGTACAATATATCTTTTTAGTTTTGTTTAACTTAGAGGCAATAGAAATTTGTGCATCAAATATGATACAGTAGGCTTTATAGGGTTAAGCTGTATTTGAGCTAGATAAAAGACAAACGTAAAAATCTAATGTCAGTAGGTCTGCTGGACACCAACTCTTCAAAAAATTTGAGTAATTGGTTGAAAAATTGCCAAATCCAACTTTACCGTGGGAAACTCCATTTAAAGTCATGGCACAGGATATCCTGTTCTTTCCCTACACATTTTTAGAGTGAGGCCATAAGAACAGTAATGATTTTATCTCATGTTTACTCCCTTATCTCAAATCTACCATCAGCTTTGTTAATAGTAGTGCACATAAATAAATAAATAAATAAAATATATATATATAAAAATACACACACTACTTACTAGAAACAATTATATGAACATGAAAACCTTATTTGAATTGTTTTATTATGGGAGAACAAAAAGAGCTGAAGCTACATTGGTTGCCTGGGAGAACGGTCAATGATCCATCTTATTTTTAACCTGAATGCAAGCGCGGCCATTTGTAAAATGAATGCGTCTGGCTTCCGGTGTCATCCGCTGCCAGTTATTTTTAGCTGTACAAAACAGATTGTTATGCTGCTTGATGTAGCAAACTGGTATTTCTTACCATATTATTTTTAATGTATTGTCATCATTATAAACACACTGGTTTGTAGCACAGTTTTTTCCGTTTACTGCACTTTGCACTTTCTAAGTTATTTACCAATAGAGCTAATGAATCGGAAGTCTCGCACATTCACATAAATGAGCTTACTTCCACATTGCAAAATAAAGTGTATATAGTTTAGCATCATTATATATTTTACGGATGTTGCGGATAAATAGAACGATAGATAGAACGATGGATGGATGGATGGATGGATGGATAGATAGATAGGCAGATAGATAGAACGATAGATAGAACAATAGAAAGATAGATAGATAGAATGACAGAACGATAGACAGACAGACAGACAGATAGATAAATAGATAGATAGATAGAGATACAACGATAGATAGAACAATAGAAAGATAGATAGATAGAATGACAGAACGATAGACAGACAGACAGACAGATAGATAAATAGATAGATAGATAGAGATACAACGATAGATAGAACAATAGAAAGATAGATAGAATGACAGACAGACAGACAGAACGATAAATACAACGATAGATAGAATGATAGATAGATAAAATGACAGAACGATAGACAGACAGACAGACAAGAGATAGATAGATAGATAGATAGATAGAATGACAGAACGATAGACAGACAGACAGACAAACAGACAGACAGACAGATAGATAGATAGATAGATAGAAAGATAGATAGATAGAATGACAGAACGATAGACAGACAGACAGATAGAACGATAAATACAACGATAGATAGAATGATAGAAAGACAGAATGACAGAACGATAGACAGACAGATAGATAGATAGAATGATAGAAAGATAGAATGACAGAACGATAGACAGACAGACAGATAGATAAATAGATAGATAGAGATACAACGATAGATAGAACAATAGAAAGATAGATAGAATGACAGAATGACAGACAGACAGACAGAACGATAAATACAACGATAGATAGAATGATAGAAAGATAGAATGACAGAACGATAGACAGACAGATAGATAGATAGATAGAATGATAGAAAGATAGAATGACAGAACGATAGACAGACAGACAGACAGATAGATAAATAGATAGATAGAGATACAACGGTAGATAGAACAATAGAAAGATAGATAGAATGACAGAACGATAGACAGACAGACAGACAAGATAGATAGATAGATAGAAAGAATGACAGAACGATAGACAGACAGACAGACAGACAGACAGACAGACAGACAGATAGATAGATAGATAGATAGATAGATAGAATGACAGAACGATAGACAGACAGACAGATAGAACGATAAATACAACGATAGATAGAATGATAGAAAGATAGAATAACAGAACGATAGACAGACAGATAGATAGATAGATAGAATGACAGAACGATAGACCGACAGACAGACAGATAGATAAATAGATAGATAGAGATACAACGATAGAACAATAGAAAGATAGATAGAATGACAGAATGACAGACAGACAGACAGAACGATAAATACAACGATAGATAGAATGATAGATAGATAGAATGACAGAACGATAGACAGACAGACAAACAGACAGACAGATAGATAGATAGATAGAATGATAGAATGACAGAACGACAGACAGACAGACAGATAGATAGGTAGCATTCAGCATTCAGTGAGCATTGTACATTTTGTTCTCTATCTTTATGACAAAAAAAAAAATCAAGTAACGTCTGGTCAACAGCTGTTTTGTGACACATATTCGTCTAGGAGAGTAAGTGTTTTTTTATTCGTCTAGGAGTAAAAAAAAAATACTCTTCTTCAACAAAACTAATGTCTGCAGACCCTGCTGGGGCCTAAACTGTGTTAAAAGTCTGAAAGTTTAAATGTATATTTTTGTCTTATTTGAGAGTTAAAGAGGAGTGGAAAACGTGAGGATCAGTTGTAAGATTATTTGCAGCAACAACATTCTATTAATATTATTCCTACGTTTGCATTACAGAACAATTTTCCAACTAATTAACTGCTGGGTATCTCATCTCTGTGGAAGACAATTCCCAACAGACTTCATTAATACAGCAACAAACACACTGAGTAATCAACAACACATTTCCCTTAAAAGCGTTCTTCTGCACATCTCACTAATGCAAAACATTTAATCACTGTCTTTTAACAGCTAATGCCAGATGCTTTATATATTTATTATTTATATGTTCTACCCATAAATGGTTGTGTTGAGAAAGGATAATGACATTGCTCTTTCTTGACCTGCAATGTGTCCAATTACAGCAGGGAAAATGTGCTTGTTTAATGCATAAATAAATATATTACAGCCAGATAAACTGTTTTATATTGATTAAATGAATGTGTGTGTGTGTGTGTTGCAGACAGACACAATGCTCTTTATGCTCAATAGTTATAAAAACATTGCACATGTAGATACACGTGTGCACTACCTAAAGAGTTACCATGGTATTTGACTGAACATTAAGTTTCTTACCCTCTTGGCCGCCTGTATTGATCCAATCTGGATTTGCAACACTTGCAATTGCAAAGATATCTGCTGCGAGAAAGAGACATCCTGAAATAATGGTGAGTTTATCCATTTTCATGCTTCAGTCAGTGAACTACATGAGTTAAGGTCTGTTTTGTATGCGATAGATGCAACTTTCACTCCCTCTTTTCAGAGGGAACCTCATGGAAATGCTCTCAGTTTATCACAGTAAAACAGCATCTGAATGTCAGTTGAGGGATTATGATGCAAACAGCAGTATGGCATTTAACAATGCACATCATCCCATTATGAAGTATCACCCCTCACGTACTCCAGTGCTGACTACTAACCAACAGCCAGTACTTGAGCATCGCTGTGTGGAAAATCAGAAGTATTCCGATCTTACATCCGTGCTGGATCTTCCCTCTTGCTGTATGGATATCATTGAAAAAGGAAAAAAGATTCCACAGCGCACGAGTCTGTCCTCGCATCAGTATCGGATATGCTGGCAAATGTCGTGCTTTACCGACAACTGCAGATGCCCTTCTTGTCTTCTATTCTTCCGCGTTTCCGTTTAAACTAACATAACGTAAAACAGCGTCCGCGAAGCTTTCAAAACAAAACCCTGCTCGCGAGATGTTTTCCCTTTGTAAGGAATAACGGAGGGGGCAGGAGAACATGACGCAACACATGACGTCACCAGCCTGATTTTGACAGTTGTTGTGTGCTCTCATTGGAAATGACAATGAACAAAATAGAAGTTTCATCTAATATTTGCTTGAATATATATATATATATATATATAATCTGCATAATTACAAGCAACTGACCTGACCCAAACTAAACACGGTAACACTTTATTTTACAGTGTCCTTGTTACGCGTTACATGTAGTTTCTATAGTAATTATAAATTATGCATAATTACATGCAACTAACCCTCAACCAAACCTTATCCTAATCCTATAGTAAGTACATGTAGTTCATTAATATTACTCAGTACTTAAATGTATAATTGTCTTACACGAAGGACACCTTAACCTCCTTAGACCCAGGGGGGAAAAGTTTTTTGAATTTAGTATTTTTTCGTGTCATTACATTGTTTTAGAGCAAACAAATGGGGGTAATTTTTTTTTGTTTTTTTTTGGAAAAATTATATTTTATTCATATGTTATGCTATGTCCTCGTAAGTGGACACCAGGACTAAATTAAATGACATGAAATGACATGTATAGGCAAAAACAATGGGATTTGTTTTGTTTTTTTCACCAATCAGTTTTTAGGTTTCAGGATTGTTTTTAACCAAACTTTGTTTAAATATGATTCTCAACTATGTTATGAAAGATATAACTGAATTAATTGATATACCATTTTACTTTATGCAATATGTGGGTAAAACGGCCATACATGGGTTTTCCCATTCAATGCAATGTATCTATACACCATATCTAATTTGCATATTAATGTGTTCTTGGAGCAACATGTAATGAAAAAAGAAGTGTAATAATGGGAGTAATAGTTGGCAACATTTTTATAATAATATCTAATCTATTATAGGAATATTGATACGTAATTTATTTCCATATTGACTTCTTGTGTCTCCTAAAATGTCTGATAAACATGCTTTAAGTCCCGGTGTCCTCTAAGGACCAAGGAGAAGTTGTTGTCCTGGTGAAACCTCAAACAAATGATATCTCTGAAAAGCCCTGAATGTGCTCTTTACAGGGCAGACTAAAAAATGTGACATGTATGGTGTCTGAAATTCACTAAAATATAATGTCCTCGTACGTGGACAGTGGCACCCAGGAGGTTAAAATAAAGTGTAACTGTAACCCTAAACACTAACCCTATTGTAAATATGTTATTAATATTACTCAGTAACTATATGTGTAATTACACTGTATATGGGTTATACACTGTAACAACACTGTATATGGGTCATTCTATGTTAAGGACTAACACAATAAAATTGTGGTTTTACGCAATTTGTCTATTTTTAACTTCAGTCCCATAAATGTGAAAAATATCATAGATGTTATATTTGTAATTATGAAATTGTTATGAGAGACACATGAGCAGTAGGTAGATGTTTGTTTTATAATAAGTTTTGTGTAAAAACCAGTTCCATTTTGTCTGTTACGAGGTTGAAAATAAAAGGTCTTTAATGCCTGAGGTGTGAAAAATATGATTTGCTGGAGGTTTGATATGTGCCTAATGATGTGGGGTATTTAGAAAATTATTTGTATATAGTTTAAATATTACAGAATCCCAGGAATTACTCTTATAAAACTGTAAACTCGGCCATTTATGCTCAGCAGTTATGTAAAATCCAAATAAGCTTTACATATCTTTATTGGAAATGGTTTAAACCAGAGGTGTCAAACATACGGCCCAATAAGGTGTCCAATCCGGGGTATGATTTGAACAATAATATAAAATAGAGATGCACTGACTAGTCCACACAGGCACCGGAAATTCAAACGGGTTTTCGTTTTATTTTGGCCGATCTCTATTCAGGACTTGCAAACAAACTGCTTTGCAATCATTTTCCAAATTGTCATTTGTGTGGAAATATTACGAAATCTGTAAACAGGACGTCAACAACAGGCACACGCTGAATACGGACGCAAAAATACTGTAGTCTGCCAGGAACAAGCTCACTGTTCACGAAAGAAAAATATAAATATTGAATTGGGGTTTATATGAATGTATCTCTGCAGGGAACCGACTGTCTTCAGAAAAGTTTTGATGGCATTTTCTTTTCCTCTCATCTCCGTATAAAGTAGTAGCCTATTAATATGCGCAATCTGTTTGTGAAATTTGTTCAATTTAAGTCTCAGTTATTGAATCTTTTTGTTCATACAAATATTACACATTAAAAATTTGCTGGAAAAAAGCAGTTGAAAATGAGAGGATTTGTGTGTGTGTGTGTATATATATATATATACACACATATATATATATACACACTCACCTAAAGGATTATTAGGAACACCTGTTCAATTTCTCATTAATGCAATTATCTAATCAACCAATCACATGGCAGTTGCTTCAATGCATTTAGGGGTGTGGTCCTGGTCAAGACAATCTCCTGAACTCCAAACTGAATGTCAGAATGGGAAAGAAAGGTGATTTAAGCAATTTTGAGCGTGGCATGGTTGTTGGTGCCAGACGGGCCGGTTTGAGTATTTCACAATCTGCTCAGTTACTGGGATTTTCACGCACAACCATTTCTAGAGTTTACAAAGAATGGTGTGAAAAGGGAAAAACATCCAGTATGCGGCAGTCCTGTGGGCGAAAATGCCTTGTTGATGCTAGAGGTCAAAGGAGAATGGGCCGACTGATTCAAGCTGATAGAAGAGCAACTTTGACTGAAATAACCACTCGTTTCAACCGAGGTATGCAGCAAAGCATTTGTGAAGCCACAACACGCACAACCTTGAGGCGGATGGGCTACAACAGCAGAAGACCCCACCGGGTACCACTCATCTCCACTACAAATAGGAAAAAGAGGCTACAATTTGCACAAGCTCACCAAAATTGGACAGTTGAAGACTGGAAAAATGTTGCCTGGTCTGATGAGTCTCGATTTCTGTTGAGACATTTAGATGGTAGAGTCAGAATTTGGCGTAAACAGAATGAGAACATGGATCCATCATGCCTTGTTACCACTGTGCAGGCTGGTGGTGGTGGTGTAATGGTGTGGGGGATGTTTTCTTGGCACACTTTAGGCCCCTTAGTGCCAATTGGGCATCGTTTAAATGCCACGGCCTACCTGAGCATTGTTTCTGACCATGTCCATCCCTTTATGACCACCATGTACCCATCCTCTGATGGCTACTTCCAGCAGGATAATGCACCATGTCACAAAGCTCGAATCATTTCAAATTGGTTTCTTGAACATTACAATGAGTTCACTGTACTAAAATGGCCCCCACAGTCACCAGATCTAACCCAATAGAGCATCTTTGGGATGTGGTGGAACGGGAGCTTCGTGCCCTGGATGTGCATCCCACAAATCTCCATCAACTGCAAGATGCTATCCTATCAATATGGGCCAACATTTCTAAAGAATGCTTTCAGCACCTTGTTGAATCAATGCCACGTAGAATTAAGGCAGTTCTGAAGGCGAAAGGGGGTCAAACACAGTATTAGTATGGTGTTCCTAATAATCCTTTAGGTGAGTGTATATATATATATATATATATATATACACACACACACACACACCATTCAGGCATAACATTATGACCAATATTGTTGTTTAGTATCCTAATATTGTGTTGTCCCCCTTTTGCTGCCAAAACAGCCCTGACCTGTCGAGGCATGGACTCCACTAGACCCCTGAAGGTGTGCTGTGGTAATCTGGCACTAAGATGTTAGCAGCAGATCCTTTAAGTCCTGTAAGTTGCGAGGTGGGGCCTCCATGGATCGGACTTGTTTGTTCCGCACATCCCACAGATGCTCGATTGGATTGATATCTGGGGAATCTGAAGGCCAAGTCAACAGCTCAAACTCGTTGTTGTGCTCCTCAAACCATTCCTGAACAATTTTTGCTTTGTGGCAGGGCGCATTATCCTGCTGAAAGAGGCCACAGCCACCAGGGAATACCGTTTCCATGAAAGGGTGTACATGGTCTGCAACAATGCTTAGGTAGGTGGTACGTGTCAAAGTAACATCCACATGGATGACAGGTGCCAAGGTTTCCCAGCAGAACATTGCCCAAAGCATCACACTGCCTCCGCCGGCTTGCCTTCTTCCCATAGTTCATCCTGGTCCCATGTGTGCCCCAGGTAAGCGACGCACACACACCCGACCATCCACGTGATGTAAAAGAAAACGTGATTCATCAGACCAGGCCACCTTCTTCCATTGCTCCGTAGTCCAGTTCTGATGCTCACATGCTTTCGGTGGTGGACAGGGGTCAGCGGCTATGCAGCCCCATACGCAACAAACTGCAATGCACTGTGTATCTGACACCTTTTTATCAGAACCAGCATTAACTTCTTGAGCAATTTGAGCTACATCTGTTTGATCGGACCACACGGGCCAGCCTTCACTCCCCCAATCAATGAGCCTTGGCCACCCATGACCCTGTCACCGGTTCACCACTGTTCCTTCCTTGGACCATTTTTGAAAGATACTGACCACCATATAATTACAACTTTGTGGAAATAATATATATTTTTTAATGGCTGATACATTTTTTTTTAATAAATTTGAATGTGTGTAAACTGTAATGTTTGTATAATTGTTAAATAATGCAACAAAGCTATTAAAGAATGTAATATTTTATTATTTGAAAGAGAAACGTTTATTTTATTTATAATTTTTTATTAAATATATTGTTAAATAATGGCTTTTGTTTGTTTTAACTTTACCTTTGTTTACTTTAACCAGTTAAAGTTTGTGGCATGTTGTTCATTGTATATTACGAATGAACATTTCTCTTCACTGAAAGCAACTTTTCCTAAAAGTGTTCCTCACGCTTTTGACCAGTGAATCACAATATTTTCAGTCATTCATGAGTCATGTACATGTATTTAAAAATAAATTTACAGAGACTGCACTTACAAAAAGCAACTTCTTGTCAATTAATCAAAATCTAAAAAAAAACTGACATTTCCAAGGTTTTATGATGGTTTACTGTAAAAACAACCCAGAAAATACCTCCACTGGTCAATTACCATTATTCTTTTATATTCAGATTTCAAAAAGGTCATATTCCAATTTCATTTCAATGAAGCCTGATCCTTTGATATTATAAAAATCCTAAGGGTTAAGTGGTAAGAGGATCAAAATCACAACTTGGTTCATAAATGTTTGTTGGTGTTGGTAGATACTTTATTCATTTACATCTATACATTTCAAATGGACAAGTGCTCAGTTCTTCTCTATAAGTATCAAGACCAACTGTTGATAACCTTTTTTTTTTTTTTTACAGGGACAATAAAGATATCATGAACATACTCTCATTAATTTTTTGTGAAATTAAGAGTTAGACACTGTTGAAAGATAAAATGTTGTGAGCACTGATTGCCCATCAGATTTCATCAACAAAAGGTGTGTTGACCAAGTGTCCACTGGCGGCCATTGTCTTTTTGCCAGACATGAATTTCTTTGCCACCTGAAAAACAAATGAGACCAATTTTGTTATACAAAATTCTAATCCAAATGATAAAGCCTTAAATGCATTACTATTAACAAAAGATACAGTATCAGTCAACATGTTGGACTTATTACTATTTTTCAGAATAAAATAAAAAAATAGCCTTAAGCCCAAAGTGTACTTCGGCCAACCATGTTCCGTGACAGCCCGCACACTGTCCAATTGACATATTTTTCGTCATCAGGACACAATTTTTGTGTCCGCGCAGACTGTGCAGGTACAACAGAGCATGCGCAAGGTGAATGTTGAGACAGAAGAATCCACTAGTTGGCAATATGCACAATTCTGATGTACTGTGCAGTAGTCAAAGAACAGTGCAGAAAGAGAGATATGAAGTAGTAAACAAAGCTGCCTTTATATTAAAGTCAACTATAAATAACACAAATGGAGATATATGAATTATGCAGTGACCAAAAAATATTAAACATTTTGTACAGTACACTAGCACAATAATAGGTGGTCTCCCAGGGGCAAGTAAACTGGAGTAAATGGGTTTACAACTTACGTTGACAACATCAGCCGAAGACACAGCATCAATTTTCTGGGTCACAGCCTCAGGGGACTGGTAGGTACCCTCTGCCAGCGCTTGAGATCCTATAGCTTCCATTAAGCCCTCCGAACTCTCAATAGACATTAGGTACTCTGCTGTCAACTGATTCCTGCGCAGACGATATTCATTAATAATTACATGAAAACAAATATGTAAATGTACAATATGAAACATATTGCACTATAGTTCCTAAAGATATCAAGATGATGAAAACTTACTTAGCTGTGCTGAGGTCAACTGCCGAAAGGTTTCCTTGTGCAATGTCATTAACTTGACTGACAGCTGCTTTGATTACCTGAAAAAAAAAACTCTCATGGATAACCCCACAAGCTTTTGTTGTTGACAAAATGTTGCATGTACATTAAAATCACTTGCTTTCACACAGATCACTATCACTAGCCACCAGGGTGGTTCCCCGAATGTTCCCCTATTTTCCTGGTTGCATTCGCACCGCCAGTAGGAACTCTGAATTGACAAATGTCACTAGCTGAGCATAAATACATAATCATGTTTCGCTTGGCCCCCTCAAAGTTGCATTGGATTTTCTCCTTAGCGTAAAGGTTGAGAGGTACATCAATCATTGTTTTCTATGTTCGTAGATTTAGTTTGTGGGGAAAATATATTAGCTATAATCTGCGTATGTACACAGCTTTTAAAAAAAGTGCCGATGACTTGTGTGCATTTGGCCAACCAGCGTACTCTTACGTCACTGGTAGTTCCTATTGTGCTAGGTTAGACCACTGATCTATATAAATGACTGGATTGCTCATTGCGTTCTAAACTGCCATGGCGGTGAAGCCACCGGAAGTTGTTCAAGCGGCCATCTTATTATTCCCTACCGACAGAGGGCATCATTGACTTACGGCTAAAACATTGACCTAAAAATCACTCAATCTCAGTCTCACAGGATTAGTTTTACGATACGCATGTAAATTAATAGTTACTTCAGATGTTATCTGTAATGTTTATAGTCTTTTCGGAGAGGATAAGTCATATATTACAATCGTTGATGTGGGTGTATCTATGGCACACTGCAGACACAGGTAAACGACCTAACACAAAAATATACTTCTTTAAGTATGTAATTATGGAGGAAAGGTTAAACATTAACATATATCTGTGTTTAGCTGCAGAAATTGATTTGAATAGCCTATACAATAAATATGAATACAAGTCTCTGTTACTATGTTGCATTAAAATTCCAAATTTACCATGCATCATCTTGGCAGTCAGCAGTCAGCGTTTTTTGTCTGAATAAGTTATGTATGATGTGTGTATATTATTTCCTGATTGAGCAACATCCATTTGAGACTCTCAAAGACAACGCAAATGTATGGCATTTACAGTTTTCTTACGAGTAAAGTGTTATGTATGCTGTATGTTGTTGAATTAAACATCGTTTAAATCATTGACTGCTTCGAAATGCATGCTGTTAACAACAAAATTGTTGAAACATTTGCAGTTAGCCTACTGTATGAATAAAAACAATACTACAACATAAAATACATAAACACAACAGTACAAGGCAATTTCAGGTTACAAGGCATAAATCTTTATTCCGATTTCAGAATGCGCACTTTGACATTTGCAATATATATGCTGAAGTGTCTCATCTGTCAGCAATGTTTTCTCAGTAAAATCACATAATTTCCCATTAATTCAATAGAATGCGTGAGTTTACTAGGGAATACCAATATGGCGGCGCAGTGGCTTCACTATTTATGACGTCATGAGCAATCCAGTTCTCTATATAGATCAGTAGGTTACACCCTATTCTAAAGTAGGAGCTAATTTAGTTCCCCCAAAAGGCATTCCTAGAACTAAAATCGTTTCCAGTTCCTGCAGTGCGATCTTCCGCCATTAGTTCAAGGAACCAGGAAAAGGTTCCTCCGGTGCGAAAGCCCCTATAGATAGATATAGAACTATTGGATGGAACCATTTCCGATGGAACAAAACAAGGCACTAGCAATATTGTTTCCAAAATTAAGATATTAATTTCTTGTTTCTTGAACAATAGCTTAATTATTACTTCTTTAGTCATAATTTAAGGTGCACTATGTAACTTTTCCGTCCGCTAGAGGTCGCCTATTCAAAACAAAGGCGTAGTTTGATGACGCCAAGTTTAAGCGCAGAATCTTGGGACATGTGGTCTTCACCTCACAGCCGGTGGAAAAGAATCGGGATAGGACTCAGGCAGAAATCATGTTCATGGATGTGATTATTAACGTTACTGTAGTATGAAGCAGAGCAGGACAGAGTGTTGTGGGAGCTGAGCAAGGCCGCTGGAGCGATTGCGCAACACACGCCTCAAGCAGCGGGACTTTTATTATGCCACAGTCATCTGCGCCATTTCCGCTTTTCCGGTCATGAGTATGAGGTAACGCAGCTCTGTTTATCATATTAGATACATTTAAGTGTGTTGAAAATGATGTTATGACGTTACGCTGTGCGTTCGTTCGGAGGCGACTGACACTGTTGCAAACTAGAGTAAAGCGATTCTGGAAAATAAAACCAGAAACCGAGGGTAACGCAGATATGACGCAATTGACAGGCGACTCCCTCACACGTCCCGGTTCCTTGGTTAAAATAGCAATTTTCTCACGATTTACAAATAGTTGGAAACATTTGGGATATTGTAAGTACTTAACTGCACAAAATATATAACACTGGCCTAGTGGTTTTTGGATATTTTACTGAAGAAATGTAGTGCACCTTTAAGTCAATCATAATGAATGAATCAAATGAAATCAAACCCTTGGCTAACACCATGCGTAGAATAAATTCATGTTAAAACCAGAGAGTAACGTAAATCACACGTACTTCTTTGGCAGCGTTACCCTGGCAGATGGTGTACACTCCAAACAGACCAGAGTCAGTGTAGTTGGCATTAAAGGCAGAGGCCTGCAACAAAGCAAGACCGACACAGTTACAGAGTCCTTCAAAACACACTCTTTTGAGCTGAAGGTCTCAAAGTGATACTCACATCAAAGGGCTGAGCTGTGACCTTTGAGATGGCCTGACTCAGTTTGCTTGTAGTGTTGGAGCCTCTCTTAACACGTGGACCTGCTC
This sequence comes from Rhinogobio ventralis, assembly GCA_039654625.1. Classification (NCBI taxonomy): domain Eukaryota; kingdom Metazoa; phylum Chordata; class Actinopteri; order Cypriniformes; family Gobionidae; genus Rhinogobio; species Rhinogobio ventralis. Next base: position 8,590,588 of record CM077212.1, on the reverse strand, counting down.
CGAGCACATGCTGCAGTATGCTGAACGCGGTGGCATCAGCTGATGTTGCACTCGCACCTTCGCTCGTCACCAGTGCATGAACCAGCCCTCCTCCAGTCTGATGCCTCAGCTCACCTGGAGAACAGAGCCAGAGACTAACATTACACAGTCAGATGCTGCATCCCAATTCGCCTACTTATACTATGCCCTAAAAGTATGCACTGTTTTTGTGAAGAAAATGTACATATTTTTAAGTGTGCAGCAGAATAGCAGACAAGCATCGTCATAACTGCATCTTTAACGCACCGCTCTGTCGCTTAGTTACATTCATCCGGTCACCGTTTAAACTGCCCTGTCAATCATCTTGTCACAGTTAAAATCCACATCCAATTTAATTATATTTGCAGAGAGAAATGTAGTAGCATGTTAATCTGCCAGTCGTGGGTCTTTCATGTGGAGAACTCTCCTTGTGTGTTTGCATCATGATGCATTTAAAAGTTAATGACCAAATATATCTAGAAATGTTCACAATGTTGTTTCAGATTAAACATAATGTGGTTAACATTGAATAAATATCTTTTCATCAGGTTAGATACTGATTATTAATCACTCAAACATTTATCTAATGCTCTCTACACTTTTTATTTGTGTTTGTAGTTCTAATCAAATCCTCATCCAATGTGCAATGTGTTGTGGGCAATATTAGCCGTTAGTGTGTGCACAGATCTGCACTTCGGATTATAACCGGAAAGATTTCGACCATCCGGATATCTTTGAAAAGTTCTTTTTTTTAATGTTTTTTTTTATTGCATTGTTATTCAGCTCTCATGTGTTTTGTGTGATTATAACACTATTTTGCATTGTGTTCCTGTAACTCGACTGATACATCATGGTGCTAGAAATCTCAAGATGGTTTGATTCCCAGTAATAAATATGTAAAATAAATGTAATGTATTTTGTGTGTTGTATTTTTAATATGTATTACTGTTCTAGTAGTAATAATTATCTCTACCTCCATGGTACACAGCTTTGGATCCAACAGTGCCTGTTCCACTGCGGATGTTCAGGAACTGCTCGCCAACCTGCTTAAGTATGGCATGATCCACACCTACACAATAACAGAGTACAAATGACTGATTTCATTGCCATTTTTGGGTCAGATTAAACTTTAAAAATATAATTTAATTACATACCAAGACCAACAAGGGCCATTCTTGCACTTGTGAAGTTGTTCTGAACAAAGCTGTGCATCTGTGTAAGAGGACATAAAAATACAGAAAACAGCTAAATGTCATTTTTATTTGCAATGTGTAATACACAATTATTTGCTGTACCATTAATACCATCATAACTTGGTGCATTAATAAAGAATGTTGGAATTGATGTGTGGTCACAAGTGTGTATATCAGCTATTATACAACAAAATGAAACTTTAAAGAGTGAAGAATGCATTTTTATCATGTGAAATGCTACCATTTTGAGTGTTTTACTGTGTGTTTAGCCATTATACGAATTATGCTTATTACTAAGTGTGAGCAGTGACAAGACACAAATTCTGTATAAAAGATTAAAATGAGTTTGAATGTTGTTTTACCTGTTCAGCGGTGATTTGGCCAATCATGTAGTCTGGACAGTACAAGGAATTGGACAGGGCATTCTTATAGGCTGCAGCATGCAAATTCTCAATGACACCTGAGGCACAAACAGATGAAAAATAGAAAGTAGATACATTAAAACTGCCATCCACCAAAGTGAATCTAAACCACTGACAAAATTATACAGTTAATTCTCCATCAAAATTAACCTTCTTGTATTCTTCATTTAGGGGTCACACTTGTAATCTTTGGTGGTCAAAGCAGACCAAAGAGAATAAGTGTAAATTTTTTCTTTAATGAAGTTAATGTACTATATTTTGTTTCAATAATGTATTTAAAAAAATAAATAAAATAAAATAAAATTATATATAATAAAAATATATATATATATATATATATAAAATAAAGAAAGAAAATAATAATAACAAAAATAAATAAATAAATAAATAAATAAATAAATATATATATATATATATATATATATTTATTTATTTATTTTTGTTATTATTATTATTTTCTTTATTTTTAATATATATATACACATTATATTTTATTTTAGGGGATTTTATGGTAGTAGACAACATTCACCTCTAATTTATGCACCATTTATTTCTATTTAAAATAACAACAAATATTATTGTACAATATTATATTAAAATATTTCACACATACACACACACACACACATATTATCAGACATAATTGCTTTTTATTAGGTTTTGCATTTGGACACACATTTAGATTTATTGAAAACTAGAAAATACTTCATGGCAGATTTGTAGGTTCTACCCAAAAAAAATTTTCCCATTCATTTTCTATGGTGGAAGATCACAAGTTTGACTACTTTTTAAGGCCTTCTAAGTCATCAAGTGTGTTCATATAGCAAGTGCTTCATTTAAATGAAGTAAACAATTCAAGATTGTTGACCAAAATAGGGTTAAACACTGCATACCAATCTGTGGAGTCTGCTTGGCAAGTCCATTATCCACTTTCACCCTGGCAGTGAGGTCTGACACTTCCCATCGACGGAACTCCGGTGCAGTGGTCACATTGATCAGATACTCCATTACAGTGTCACTGTGAGAGGACACACAGACAGCATGTTTTCAGTGGAAGAAGAGATCACATTAATCTTTACACATTATCAGACAAATGAATCATGTGTACTACTCACATATGATCTCTCAGGCAGTCTACGGTGTACACCATATTTTCCCTGGAGCTTGACACACTGCACAAAAATACATTATATACATTTACTCACAAAGTATACCATAACAGATATGCTTTGTGCATAATAATGCACCATATATATTATGCCAGTGGTTCTCAAATGGTGGGTTGCAAACCAAAAGTGGTTGGCAGGTCTGTTCTGATAAGGACTTGAACAGCAAAAGGGCAAAAAACAGAAGGTTAACCTGGATACTGAAGCATAACCAGTTGAGAACCACTAAATTATGCCATAAATATGTCATGCATAATAGAAGTTCAGAAGACGGTGTTCTGTGACATTGTTAAACTGACCTTAAGCTTCCCCCTACAGCCTCAACACCGCGGCAGATCCTGAAGGAAGACGCTCCCTTGGTTGTCTGGAATCAGCGGTATAGAGAAGTGAATGCTAATAAGAGTCATTACACACTAGCAGTACAACAGTCAAAAAGTCATAATCAATGTATACCAGACTGGCAGCCAGACGAAGCAAGTGTGTGACACCGAGGTTGTCAAACGCCTCATATCGGCTTCCGGCCCTGACAAGCACACCAATCCGAGAAGCAGGAGAATAGTTTTCCAAGGAAGCAATCACTAACCCACTGGGCAATTTTGTCACCTGGAATGGGGAAAAGGATGAATGTATTTACACCTTCCAATTTGTACCAACTGCTTACAAATATCATTGTTTTGCATTTTCAAGTCAGGCTAAACATTAACATGTTAACTCATCAAACTGATTCAGCAATGATATGGATTGATGCATTGATCAAAAATATAATTTACTGATGCCAAACAATACACTAGAAGACTTGTTTGACTGTTATACAAAGATGTCAAATTCTCACTGAGAATATTTGATATTTGATACGTTTTAACAACATTATTTTAGTTTTTTGTTTTACATGTAAACATTTTTTTTTTCAACAACTTTTTCAGAGTTTAATTCAATCTCCATGTTATAATTTGGTTGCATATGTAAGTTAATAAAAATGTAACTATTGTGTAAAATAGCCACATAATATAACCATATTGATTGCAAGGCTCTGCATCTTATCAAATCGTAATCGTATCACAGCATGTTTTTCAGTATCAGGAATTATCGGAAATATATGGAAAATTGACTTGTTGGAATGTGAGTTTTAATTCAAAATCCTCTATAAACACACAATTAACAATAATAAACACCTAAATAAGCATCAGTGTAATTTGGATTTTTTTATAAGGAATTTTATAATTAAAATTTTCAGGTTTGAATTACCCATAAACATGTGATCAAACACACAACACAACATAAAACCCAAAAATATTAATAATTAACAAATAACATTTGGAATGCTGAAATGATTTAATTCATTTCATTTTATAATATTTATTCAATTAATAATTAATTAAAAATGTAAATTAATACTTAATCCTCACTATTTACAGAAAAACATTCATAGAAATAATGAACTATGGAATGTTTAATATTAGTGCACTTGCGTGGTTTTAGCTCAATATATTATGTAATCAATGTTAAAATGTTGATGTCAATATTTATTTTTATAAATATAAGTTACCTGAAAACAATATAAAAAAAATAATCCTTAAAACATATCTGTTCAGTTTAAAAAAAGATGTAATGTACATTTTAGGGAATAAAGTTTTTTAAATAAAATAGTTGAATGAAATAATTAGTTTAAACACAAAATTTGCATTCAACTAATAAAAATATTTCTGGTATTGCAATACAAATTTAAATTCACCATGGACGTGGCAAATTCAATTCAAATTCTAAATTCATAGACAGTCCCTAAAATAAGAGCAGAAACCGTACCCAGCACCCACACATACATGAACATCCTGGTACACGTGAGGGGCACCTGCTGAGACCTTGACGCCCGAGAGAGGCACATTCAAGGGCTGGTCCCTTTGAGTGGCCGCATAGAAGCGTCTCTGTGGAGAGAGAGGCAAATCATCATCTACTGACCTGCACTTCCTGCGGCAGAAACTTTAGTGGCTCCGTGGCTGCCGCAACCTCCACCTTACGAGCAGCCTGAGCTGCATAAAGCCTTGTCTGAAAATCAGAAAAGACATCAAGCCTCTGAAGAAAGATTGTGTGCAAAAAGAGCAGAATAAAGAGGGGAAGAGCGAGGCATGGGGTGGCAGTTGGGTAAATAAGAGTGCTACAGGCCCTTCTTTTCATGTGAATTTCAGTTGAAGTCATAATGACACAAGAAATATGTAATTAAACATTCTAAGCTGCTCACCAAGGCTGCATTTATTTGATTAAAAATACAAAACAAACAGAAACTTTGTGAAATATTATTACAATTTAAAATAACTGTTTTTATTTGAATATGTTTTAGAATGCAATTTATTCCTGTGATCAAAGCTGAATTGTCAGCATCATTACTCCAGTCTTCAGTGTCACATGATCCTTCAGAAATCACTCATATGCTGATTTGCTTCTTAAGAGACATTTCTGATTATTAACAAATGTTGAAAACAGTTGTGTAACTTTTTTTTCAGGATTCCTAAAACAAAACAGTTGTTTTAAATTGTAATAATATTTCACAATATTATTAAACAGTTTTTTATTCCTATGTTAATGTTATTTATAGAATTCTAAAAAAGCATTGCACAGCACGTTGAGTAGAAGGCTGTGTGTGAAAAATAAAACTAAAAATCTAAAAATGTATCACTGCTCATTTTTAAACATTAAAGCATAAACCTTCCACTCAGAAGGTATTTATATCATGAAAAACATAAATACAGACAAGTGTATGAACTTTTCTTTGGTAATGCAAATGTATGTCATCAAAAAAAGATATAAAACCAAAAGGGCCAACAAGGATTAATGAATCGCACGACATCTAAGATAAGTAAACCCTTCTCTCTCTCACGATTTTTTTATTCTGTCACTCTTCCTGCTCTAGTAGCCTACTGCTGACCTGAAAGTGCTGTCATATCAGGAAAGGAATGCTGCTTATAAAAGCATCGTTGGTCTTTATACAAGAAACTATATAGATGGTTTTTAAATTTTAGGATGTGGTTCCGTTGCATCTAAGAGACTGAAAGCCGCTGCTCTAACTTACATAACTGAATTTAAAATATGGATACAACGACGAAGTTAATAAGATGACATGTTGAGAGCTGAACTGAAAACTGTCTCTCATCTTGAGAACCAAGGCCAGCGTCTGTCCTATCTGGACCCCCTGCCCAAAACAAGACACAAAACTATGCAGCAGAACCTCCACTGTTCTTCTTTAACCCATTACTCAAATTCTCACCGATAACTGGCTTATTCCCCGGATCCCCCTCATCTTCTCTCTCTCCTTCAGACAGACCACAGCAATATGGCTGACCTAAGGATGTCCTACCCAAAATCCTTCTCTCTCTGCTTCTGTACGTCGAAACCAAAATAAAGCGCAAGCGCATACTGCCACCTGGCGACTCGGAGGATTGACTACTTCCGTTTGCGTTTGGCGTTTCATGCAATCGTGACCGATACAATCCTTTTAATAATTAATCCAACAAACCAGTTCCTAAGAAGATATACAACTGATTTTTCTTAAATCTGGTTTATTTTGTAAAAATAGATACTGAAACTATTTAACATATTTCTTTTAGTCTTCAGTGTCACATGATTCCGCAGAAATCATTCTAATATGCTGATTTATTATTAATGTTGGAAACAGTTAGGCTGCTTAATATTTTTTTTATAACCTGTGATACTTTTTTCAGGATTCTTTGATGAATAAAAAAAAACAAAAAAAAAAACAGCATTTATTTAAAATATAAATATTTTGTAACAATATAAAAAGAAATTAATATTCAGTAAGGATGAGTTAAATTGATTTTTTCTATATGACGTACAAGCTCCAAACAATATAAATGTTCGGAACTAATCATTAATTATGAATACTACACAAGTACACATCTGAAAACAGATCAAATATTTTATTATGATTTTTTTTTTAAAGCTTTATATCATATAAGCCATGCCTTTAATATAAAATGTAACTATAAACAATAAAAAAATGACTACAGGAAGTAGTTTGAAATGTGTGCGCATGCGCAGTGTGTCTATCACTAACACGTGTTGCGAGCAGAGGTTGCGAGACGCTGTGCGGTAGTGGTGAAGATTTCAAAGCTTCGCTGGTTATTAAAGCGGTTTCTTTTTTATTAGCTAAACTCTAGACTTGTTCTGTTTAGTTAAACAGTACTGTCCTCCGTGAAGCTATCGCCGAGAGGACCCGTGTGTATCTAAGTTAGTCACCGGCTAAAACGCAGCAAACACGATGGTGAGTATCACGTGTGGGACTTTTTTTTTTTTTTACCTTTTCTCTTGTTCGTTCACTAATTTCAAAGTTTTATGTTTTGATTTTGCCTGCCGAAAGTGTGTTCATACACTGTATCTTATTTTTTTTAATTAATTTTAGCTGTACATCTGAGTACAAACATTGTTGACCATATAATAAGTGCCGCTGGATTAACTTTATGTATTTGGGTGTCTTGCTGATAACTCTTTGTATGTCTGTCCTCTTTACACAGACTGAAGCTGAAGTGAATCCCAAAGCCTATCCTCTGGCAGACGCCACGCTCTCCAAAACCATCCTGGACCTGGTGCAGCAGGCGTCGAACTACAAACAGCTGAGAAAAGGGGCCAATGAAGGTAAAGTACCACAACATGAATGTTTATCCATTAAGACCATACACATCCACGATAAAGGATAATCTTGCCTTATAACCTACCGGTGGTGAGCGCTTTCGAAACACTTCTTCATGAAGCTTCGAAGCGAATCGGTAGTTCCGAGACTTGTATCAAACTCGCGCGATTTCAGCGAATTATGTTTCGAACCTAGATTTCGAAACATTTCCATATTTGTTTATACGCTTGTTCGAAAAAATAGCCGAGAAAAACTTTCCCGCTGGATGGCGTTGTTCTGGTGATGAGTGTCTAATGGTATTAACTGATCTCGTGTCAGTTTTATAATGTAGCTTAATGTAATACATTTTAATACTTATGGGTGTAAAATGCATAAAGGGGAACATTTAATTGCTTCTAATTGACCTAATGTGTCATGCCTTACCTAATAACACACAAAAAACAATCACAATACATTAACAAAAAGAACACACATTTTACAGATTCTTCATATTTAATTAGTTAAAATATTCCACTTTCATAATTTTTTTAAATTGGTTTGCAAACATTTTTATTGGTTCGTTGCATTTGCATCTTTTACTTAAAGGTCCACTGTGTAATATTTAGGATCTATTGACAGAAATGCAATATAATATACATAGCTGTATACCTCACTGCTAGCTGCCGCTAAAATTGAACACTGAACCTTTAATACACTATCAAAAATCAAAGTGCTCACACTCCTGATTAATAACCGAAGTGTGCAGAACTGATTTGGTTGTCTTTTGTTGATGGTATATTGATACAATTGCTTATCTTCCTAAAACATCTTTGGTGTTAAAGATGCACTGTAAATTTTAGCGGCATCTAGTGGTGAGGTTGCGAATTGCAAACGCTCACCCCTCTCTTTTGAAGCACATAGAGAAGCTACGGTGGCCGACACACAACAAAGATGTCGTTGTCTGAGACAGCAGAGAGTAGCTAGCGCTCTGTAGAGAAGTTTGTCCTTTTAGGGCTACTGTAGAAACATGGCGGCGCAAAATGGTGACTTCACTGTAAAGGGACCTGTGGTGTATGGAGATAGAAATGGCTCATTCTAAAGTAATAACATAACGCTTTATTATGTAAGGTCTTTATACACTTCTGAAAATAGTTATGTATATTATATTGCATTTCTGTCAATAGATCCTCATAAATATTACACACTGCACCTTTAAGTCAGAATGGGAGACAAAAATACCCGATAACCAAACAAATTACACACTTCAGATTTAATCAGCGAAATGAGTAACTGATAAATATAACATCAGCTAATTATCTTCATATTAGGAATGTTGCTTTTGCCAGCTCTGATTTTCATTGTCTTCCACAGCCACTAAAACTCTTAACCGTGGGATTTCCGAGTTCATTGTGATGGCGGCTGATGCTGAACCTCTAGAGATCATTCTGCACCTGCCTCTGCTGTGTGAGGATAAGAACGTGCCGTATGTCTTTGTGCGCTCTAAACAAGCTCTCGGACGTGCATGTGGAGTGTCAAGACCTGTCATTGCCACATCAGTCACCATCAAAGAAGGATCGCAGCTGAAACCTCAGATTCAGTCTGTGCAGATGGCTATTGAAAGACTCCTAGTTTGAGCTCATATTTTTTACACTTTTGCTTTCAGGTTTTTTAAACAATTATCTTCTTGTACAATCCTTAAGGGTTTTTTTGTTTTGTTTTTTTGTTTTTGTATGCTAAAATCAAACAATGTTGAGTATGATCCTCAGTTTCTGACAGCCGAAATAAAGTTCGGTTAAAACAAAAAAATGACATTTGTTTGGTGGTTTTGTGGCGTATGAACATTTATCAAACGCATAACATTTTTAATTCAATGGTGTTTTTAAAATAAAATAAAATGGTCTTTTCTGGTGTTACCTAATGTAAACTGGCGAATGTTACCATTGCATATAATCTTTTTCCATAATATAGTTAAAATGTATAAAAGTACAATAAATACTGACAGATGTACACAAGATATTGGCAAAAATGCATTTTAATTGTGTATTAAACCTTTGAATTCACTGTAGTAAATAAATATGCTGCACATTTTGTGAAATTGAAATTTGAAGATTGTTTTGGTTGGACAAATTTGAACCTAGTCTAATATATATATCATATATATATTTTATTACTTTATTTTAGATGGCTTTCAAAAGTCACCCAAAATAAAGTCTTTTAATCTTCTAAGTAAAATCATTTTCTTCAAACAACGTTTGCTCGTATAGCAAATAAAACACCTGAGGGCTTTGTAATTTTTATTTATTTTTGGTATGTTTCATTTCATTGGGTTTATGTGAAAAAAAACCAGGACGCAGGTTTATTTGGATGTGCAATGTGGCTTACAAATAAGAAATTATGTTTGTACTACATTTAAATTATTATATTTTTGTTACGTAACTTTGGACGATAGGGTCTGAAAATGAAAAGTGTGACGTCACGTGTTGTGTGGAGGTATTCATATTTGTTAGGCTATAATATGTAGATTTATATTTGATATAAACGTTTAAAGTAGCGATTCATTTTTTTGTATGAAGAGTTTTGATTTTGATACAAGGTGAAAAACGCGCGTTGGACTCGAACGAACCACGTGACTGAGGTTCAAAGTCCAAAACAAACTGAAAAGTCTTTGATAGCAAGACAGACGGGTGAAACAACTATGACAGAGTCTCCCGTTTTATTCAACAAACATGAGGTGGACCGTTTGCTCAGCTACGATGATCTGATTCCCAGACTGGAGTCTGTCATGGGAAAGTTTTCTGAACGGGACAGTTCAGAAATAATCCAGCCTGTGAGATCTGTGGTCCCTTTACAGCAACACAATGGGTATGAATGAATCCATGTTTCAAAATATCGCTATCGTTTACTGACATGGATTTATAAGTAAACACGTGATGCATTCGTCAGGTTTTTAGGCGTGATGCCTGCATATATGGCCGCTGAGGGTATTTTATGCACTAAGATGGTGACTTTCTACAAACGTGCAGAGGGCTCCAGTTTACCATCAACTCAAGCCACAGTGTTACTGTTTGATCCCGAGCACGGGCGCGTCACAGCGGTGAGCCACACAAACCTGATTCATTTGGCAAACAGATTACCATCATATCCTATGCTATGCACATCTGTGCACGTCTGGTATTTACTAAATTGTCATCTGTGCCAATCACATAAGAGTCTACAATAAAGAAAATTAAAAATATTTTTTATTAAAATGTAGTTTAAAACGTGCCTAGACACGTGCCAATACATTCATCTTGGTTTCGTATGGTTTTGAAAGACATGTACACCATTTTAAAGAATGGTACAGTGTTATGTAGTATAACCATCAATATTGGAACCATTAAAGTTACTATATAATGTTATATATGTATATGTATGTGTGTGTGTGTGTTTTAAAATGAATAACATTTTACTCATATCTGCAGGTATTTAAAAAAATGGTTGAAAGGTGTTTATTTTAAAATATAATCCATTATTAATTAATATATTATTATGACAAGCTTTTTTTTAAACTTGAACCAACCTTGCCTTGGCATTAAAAATGTAATGATCTTATGTTTTAAGAGAATATCTCAATGATATTCTCTTAATGGCTCCTCTCTGTGATGTCATGTTGGCTGAACCCCTATGGTTGGACCACATGACATTAATTTGGTGTACAAAAGTTTTCCAAATATAGATCATAAACACAGATTTTTTTTCACTTTCTTTTTCATATACAAATTGTATTTTTAAAGAATGTATTATTCAATTGGTTTATTTTAATATAGAAGTTAAAACATGTTATATTAAAACTACTGAATGTATGAATTGCATTTTTATTGATGAATGTTATGTGGTGTAACCTTCAATAACAATATTGGAACCATTCAAATAAAAATACATTTTCATTAACCCCTCAGATACAGTTATTATTTTCAAATATGTTTTTTTTTGTAAATATAATCAATAACTAATTCATAAATATATTTTTTGAAGGGGGTGTCAAATCATAGGGTTTGGTGTACAAACTTTTTAAAATATTAAACAGTGAAGCAGATATTTTTTTTGTACTTAGGTATTCTTTTTTTAAAGAATTTATTAATTAGTTGATTTATTTCAGTATAGACGTAAAAACATGTTCATCATGGAAGAGGTACTGTATATTAAAATTATTGTATGTCTGAATTGCAATTTTAATTACATTTATCCTCCCATCCATCCATTAGTGATCAGTCATTTTACTATGAAGGATGACACTATCTTGACACATCTTACAAATAACTGTATAAATTTAGAGCATATTAATGGAAAGTAAATGTTGGAACAGCACAATTCTGCTCTGGAAATGCTTTAGTTCTGTAACTGTATCTCTAATGTCAGATCATGGATGGGGAGGCCATCACAGCCAAACGAACCGCAGCAGTGTCAGCCATATCAACTAAAGTAAGTTCCTCTGAAACAGACCCCACATTTGTTATGGTGTAATAATGTGTAAAGTCATTTATTCTGAATATGTTTTCTCTCTCCAGCTGTTCATGCCAGCTCTTTCAGAGGTGTTGTGCATCCTTGGTTCAGGGCAACAGGCTAGAAGCCATTATGACGTCTTTACTAAGGTCTTTCAGTTCAAAGAGGTAACTAGTCTGAACATGGAAAATATGTACAGTTTATTGAAAACTATTTTTTGTGTCATCCAGTGTTGTGTTTATACTTCAGGTCCGTGTGTGGAGTAGAAGGAGAGAAACGGCTCATCGGTTTGTTAATGATCTCCAAAGCCCTGTTAGAGTTTGTTCTTCAGTGAAGGAGGCCGTGATGGGAGCTGATGTAATAGTCACTGCCACAGGTGCTAGTGAACCGATACTCTTTGGCGAGTGGGTCAAATCAGGTGCCCACGTAGCAGGTCAGTTGGCCCACAGATTTCCAGTAGAGATATTTTGTGAGTTATCTAAGCCATATACTACAAGAGGCCATGTTATATTGTAAATAAAGTCACGACTAAAGGACACTGTTAAGATGGAGTCACGTTAGCCATATTTATGAGAAATTTGGAAGGCAAAAAAGGTCCATTGTCAAAAGTGTAGCAATGTGTCGGAGCCATAACCATGTGGGCAAGTACTCCGACATACTGTGTGGTTGTACCCCTAGTCCGAGTCCCAGCTTAAGGTCCTTAACCGGTCCAGTTCCCCCTCTCATCTCCCGTTATTTCCTGTATGTCCTCCTACTGTCCTACTATCTAAATAAAGGCAAAAAAGCCCAAAATGTAGCTTTAAAAAGAAATTGTGTAGTAATGTATGTAGCACAGCTTCCACAGAAATCACTTTCAAACCAAGCAGCTTTCTGTTGGTCAATATGGCAAATTCGCTTGACCAACTTCAACACAAACCTAATCTGTGTAACAATGTTCATAGTTCAGGGAAGAAGGAGCAAAACAACAAAAGCGAAGCAACAGCCCCTCACGGACGACTGCCACATAAACTAAGCAAAGCATTTCTGGGCCTGGTGTCTATAAGAGCTTTTCTTTGATTAACTAGGAAGTTTCCAGCTCTGAAACTTACAGGATATTCTTATATTACCATGACCTTTTATATATCAAAGGCTCAAGGGAAAGTTGATTTCTCAATTCATCACCCCTTTAAAATCAATTAAGATTTGAAAATCTTCTATTTTGTGTCCCAGGCCTAATCAAAATGTCATACCTGGATCTTCCAGTGAAATTACAGACTTCTCTCTGATGACATATGCAGGACTTCTCCAGTCATTTAGGGCACATAAACCCCACCCCTGCAAGCTTGCATTTAACATTGTTGAGTGCAACGCCAGCATCTCAAAATCCAATCAACAAACGATGCATAGAACCAAGTCAGGTCTTATATATTTTTTTAATCCATTAAACTCAGAAAAAATATCAATCGCTACTTATGTTTCATGGCAACTTTAACATGTATTAAAGCCGAAAAATAAAATTTGCATAACCAGATTCATTTCACTGCCTTAATAGTTGCCTCTCTGGGTGCTGTGCAGTTATATAATGGAAAATAAACTGATGTTTCACATCAGAGTTGTTTTACTACATTTTTTATATATTGTGGTGCTGTTTTGTGACAGCGGTTGGCGCTTGTCGGCCAGACTGGAGGGAATTGGATGACGTCTTGATGAGAGGGGCTGTGGTGTACGTGGACAGCAGAGAAGGGGCTACAGCAGAGTCAGGAGACATCATTCTGTCTGGAGTATGCATCACTCCCTTTAACACTGTCTGATCACGATTTCACCAATATTTATTTGAGTCACCTTATAACCTTACAGTACATGTGATATGTCCAAATTCCTCAATATTTAAATGCTCATTATTTTTCCCCAGGCTCAAGTTTTCGCAGAGCTCGGAGAAGTTATAAATGGATCCTTTCCTGCTCAGCGTGAGAAGACTACGGTATTCAAGTCACTGGGTAACTTGTTTTTCCACAGCTGTGATCCAAAAATAAAGATCAAAATGTACTAAAGATAAAAAAAAAAATCAATGATAGGAATTCATAGTAGCCGAACATGCCTTTAAAAAGATTGATGTTAGCATTTCAGTCCTCTCAAGAGACCGAAAGGAAATATTTCTATTTATAACATTTTATTATTTAAGCTCAAGCAACCCCTGCTAATCTTTAGCCAGAAATTTGGACCCGTCATGTAGGAGTTGTTGTGTTTCTTGGAAAGCACAAATTAGTCCAGGGGGCTCAATTATAAAACACATATGCGATTGGATTTGATTCTAAATTCAGTGTCATTCTACATCGAAATTGAGGAACAAATTACAGGATTTATAAAGGCAAGAATTTATGTGAAAATGTTATGCATACGCCAACTGGCATGCATACAAACCTTTTGTGCTCATTTATACCAGTAATTAAAATCAATATAAAGATAATTATGAACATTATAACTATATAACCTATATAACATTATCGCTGACAAGTGAAGTGAATAACACTGATTATCTCTTCATCACGGCACCTGTTAGTGGGTGAGATATATTAGGCAGCAAGTGAACATTTTGTCCTTAAAGTTGATGTGTTAGTAGCAGGAAAAATGGGCAAGCGTATGGATTTGAGTGAGTTTGACAAGGGCCAAATTGTAATGGCTAGACAACTGGGTCAGAGCATTTCCAAAACTGCAACTCTTGTGGGGTGTTCCCGGTCTGCAATGGTCAGACTATCAAAAGTGGTCCAAGAAAGGAACAGTGGTGAACCGGTGACAGGGTCATGGGTGGCCAAGGCTCATTGATGCACGTGGGGAGCGAAGGCTGGCCCGTGTGGTCCGATCAAAAAGACGAGCTACTGTAGCTCAAATTGCTCAATAACTTAATGCTGGTTCTGATAGAAAGGTGTCAGAATACACAGTGCATCGCAGTTTATTGCGTATGGGGCTGCATAGCCACAGACCAGTCAGGGTGCCCATGCTGACCACTGTCCACTGCCGAAAACGCCAACAGTGGGCACGTGAGCATCAGAACTGGACCACAGAGAAATGGAAGAAGGTGGCCTGGTCTGACGATCACATTTTCTTTTACATCACGTGGGTGGCCGTTACATCACACATGGCACCAGGATGCACAATAGGAAGAAAGCAAGCCGGCGGAGGCAGTGTGATGCTTTGGGCAATGTTCTGCTGGGAAGCCTTGGGTCCTGCCATCCATGTGGATGTTACTTTGACACGTATCACCTACCTAAGCATTGTTGCAGACCATGTACACCCTTTCATGAAAACGGTATTTCCTGGTGGCTGTGGCCTCTTTCAGCAGGATAATGCGCTCTGCCACAGAGCGAAAATGGTTCAGGAATAGTTTTAGGAGCACAACAATGAGTTTGAGGTGTTGACTTGGCCTCCAAATTCCCCAGATCTCAATCCAACCGAGCATCTGTGGGATGTGCTGAACAAACAAGTCCGATCCATGGAGGCCCCACCTCGCAACTTCAAGGACTTGAAGGATCTGCTGCTAACATCTTGGTGCCAGATACCACAGCACACCTTCAGGGGTCTAGTGGAGTCCATGCTTCGATGGGTCAGGGCTGTTTTGGCAGCAAAAGGGGGACCAACACAATATAATGTTATGCCTGATTGGTGTATATAGATCACATACACACACTCACATATAACATTGATAAACATATGCACTTGAATTTAAGATGATTTATAAAGTGAAATGCATTTACAACATTTTTTTAGGAACATGTTCTATAAATCGTTTGTAAATTGTTGTACGTTCACATTTAGGATCATTCTATGCGCATCTTTATAAATATGGCCCATGGAATGATCAATTTGGCCTGTGTCAGAGGAAATTGGAGAAAGCTATTTGTGATGACTTTTTTAAATGCAGGCATGGGGATACAAGATGCTGTCTCAGCCAAACTCGTGCTGGAGAAGTGGAACAGCGAACATTGAAGAACTAACCAGCAGTTTCCTCCGCTGATTTCACAAGAGGAGTTTTTTTCTCCATTCTGTCACCTGATGAAGTTTGGGTTCCTTGCCACTGTTGCCTCTGGCCTGCTTAGTTGGGGACACTTAATATTAAACAATATTATTGATCTGACTGTACTGACACTGTTGTATGAGAACTGAACGTTGAGCATTTTTAGCAGAACTGCTTTATAGATGAAATTACCTATTTTAATAATTGATAATCTTTACAATGGAACTGAATCAACAGCCAGAATGCAACATTTTCCTGTTATCACTGTAAAGCTGCTTTGAAACTATCTGTATTGTATAAAGTGCTATATAAATAAAAGTGACTGGACTTGAATCATCTTGTCTGCAGTGGTGGTGGTGGCATCTTTACCTCAATCAACGATTATGCGAACAAACTGCTCTCACTCGTTACATAAAATTGACTTATGCTGGTCCAAAACTGCATACTGTACTACATTTGGTTTGAAACTGACAGCTGTATGAACATTTGTAGTATGAATGAGTTTTGGACATGCTACATCCGCCATGTTGTCATTGTCGTGACCTACG
This sequence comes from Rhinogobio ventralis, assembly GCA_039654625.1. NCBI lineage: Eukaryota > Metazoa > Chordata > Actinopteri > Cypriniformes > Gobionidae > Rhinogobio > Rhinogobio ventralis. The sequence goes on along the minus strand of CM077212.1, from coordinate 8,574,150 downwards.
GCGTCAGTTACGTTGCTTCACCTTCATTCACAAATCTAGTCCTGTGGCCTCTTGGGATAGTAAAGTGTCCATAGAATACACACTGGAAGTCATAGGTCATCCATGTACTTTTCACTGAGTACTATTGAATTTGGACATACTACTTGGCTTACATACTGTTTTTCGCCTACTATATAGTATGGAAGTAGGCATATTAGGATGCAGCCTTATTAGTCTGTAAGAAAAATTGAGGGCACACTAATAGCAATTATCACTTTTTAAGGACTACAACAAACGACTGGTAGGGACTACACAAGCTTATTCATGGGTTAGTGACATCACTGTACATAAGCCCTGCCCCCGGAAACACGCAACAAAGGGCCATGTTGAGAAGAGGAAGAGTTGTAGTAGAGCCCATTTAGGAGTCACTCAAGCTGTCGCATCCGTCTTTTCACATTTATTGCAATTCAGTACGTAACACAAATGCAATAGCATGTTATAAAAGCAAGATGACAACATATGTTATAACCGCAATTAAACTAAACCATACCTGTTCTATCTTCATGCAGCAGATATTCTCTGGCTCTTACAACAGTTTCCACATGAGCGATTTATAGATCATCATGACAGAATATGCTAATCAATGACTTGAAGATAGTTAACTCCACATCAGCTACATAAATTCATCAACTCACCATTCAGAAACGTCCTGTTGCATTCTACACTTTTCCTTGAGTCTCTCCATCATTGTCTGACTAGGTTTGAACATAAAAGGCTGAACAGTAGGGCTGAGTATTGACACAAATTTCACAATTCGATTCGATTTCGATTCACAAGCTTGCAATTCAATTAGATTTCGATTCAATTCAATATTGATTATTTTGGATATATATCAGGTACAATACATGGCAAATATTCTCAAGGAAAACAAATCTCTTAACTAATGCTGTAAACTTTGGGAATCAGTTGTAGCCTACTATAATATTGAAGGTAAAAATGAACTTATACTTTAACACTTAAATTAAATTTAAATTACAATCAATTAATTACAATAATTTTTTAAATAATAATAAAGTTATAATATTAACTTTACAATTACATAATCATATTTCTACTCCAATTCGTTTTTTGAAATATAAACATTTAAATGGTGGCTAGCTGTCATAAAAACTTTATTTATTCATACATGCATTAAATATTGAAGAATATTAAAAATTATAATGAATAGCCTATGTAATATGATGCATATATTTATCAAAAAGATCCTCTCTAGAGTTAATTTTTCTAGCTCACTAATGAGTTTATGGACACTGGATATGGTTTTCCTGAGGTAAATGTGACTTTACATGACATTGTTTACAAGCTGTTTTACTGACGTCTTTCCGCGGTTGAAACACTGATTGAGTGATTCCATGTGACGATATGGATTTCGTACTCTATCTTTTAACACACTTTCAGATGCTCATTCATGTTTATTTCACGTTGTAACTGGTATTAAGGCAATTCTCTTGAGCGGAGCTGCGCCAGAGCGATCTCACGCCACAGCGCCAACATGGTATTTATGTTTTTGAATTTCGTAATAAAATGGATGTAATTTGAAATCTGAGACTTTGTTTCATATCAATTGTAACAAAGCACAAAGATTATTGCAATTTATCGAGAAAATATTTTTATATACTACTGAACAGTTCTGACATTTTCAGTGCATGTCTGCGAAATTGAAGCTGCTAACACAAGCTCTTGAAGCTCCACCCTCTTCTAGAAAGGGAGGGAGCACCAACTCATTTGCATTTAAAGGGAAACACACAAAAACAGCATATTTGGTCACCCTCAAAGTGACAATTTTAACATGCTATAAAGAATTATCTGTGGGGTATTTTGAGCTAAAACTTCACATTCACACTCTGGGGACATCTTGTAAAAAGGGGCATTATAGGACCCCTTTAATTTGTCAGGTTGATATAACTATATATTACCAAGTTGAGCAAAGAGTTGTTGGTGTTTAAATAGTTTTTCTTATCTTTTTTCACATTGATGTTAAAATGACTGTCAGATTTGTGACATTACTTTTTATGCAATCCTTAAACACTGCTGTTCACTTTCAAAAGTTGTAATGATGCTTTCTTTTCACAGAAAGAATGTGAAACATATATAGGCTATATCATTTTCAGTTTTTAAATATATTTAAATATAATTTAAGTTCATTTCACACACTTAAAGCAATATCGTTTTGCATATTTTCTTCAATATCATGCAGTCCTAAACCAGGCACAACCTAGACAAATTATTTGCTGCGTTGTGCCCGGTTACGAGTGTTATGTGGATAAACTAATGATTTCAGCAGACATGGAAAACAAAGGACAAAGACAAATGTTTTTAGATTGGATTTCTATTTCAGACATAAAGGTTAATACACTGTAGTTTTAGTGGAGACAGTAAAAGCATGATTAAGCATTTGAACTGCCATTGTTACAAACATTTTCAAAAATGAAACTCCATGTGGCAAATTACAACCATTTTCTTTTTAACCAAGACCAATTATAATTTTAATACTTGATGTCTGTAGCCTAACAACAAATAAGTTGAATTACTGTTCAAGTATCCACTACATTTAGCAGTAGCACAGTGTTCATAGAGATCTTTAGAGGATAAGAACCCCATGACAGTGTCTAGGCTATAGAAACTTCTGACATGCTCATCTTTCAAACAAAATCATGGTCTGATACTAGGCACTGGTATATCTGTAGTCTAAACACAATACTGGGACTGTAAAATGGATAAAACACTGCCAGACTCCTCCAACAGACTGACTAAAATACAGAGAGAGGTTAAACAAGAGATCGGCCTCCGGAATATTCAGATACAGTAGTGAAAATATGCTATATGCTGACAAAACAGAGCTATTATATGCATTTTAACTAGGCTTGTTTCTTATACAGTTAAACAAAATAAACTCTCCAACATGGGAACCATAACACAAGAACCAATAAAGTGTTTTCTTCAGCTGTCCTCTAGTAAAATAGTTCCTTCAATATTACTGCAATCTCTGACTCTTACAAGTACATGTTTAAAACCCCCTCCCTTTAGGAAAAAAAGAGATTGTTAGTGTGAGCAAACTGAAATCCATGACTTGGTTTAACTTTTGGCAATAATTCATTTTCTACAAAAATGCAGATTGTAAACAAAATATATGGGCTCACAAAGATGGAGAAACTGAAAGGAGTATTTAGTTTCTTAACATCAAAACGACAGGGAAAATAAAGAACATCATTAGAAGGCAGCAGGAATTTCTTAGTGTACGAGGGGAAACAACTATGAATGCTGCTCCCATCACTCAGAAGCAAATACTCTGGCGTCTTAACAGCTAGTTAGTGGCGTAATTCTAATTACAATGCAAGAGAGAGAGAAATATCTGTATGCATACACTGCAGACTGTTTCTTCCTCCCCAACACACATTTCCCATCATCCCTGCCTCCATTGTTCTCCTCTCAGGTGAGCTCAGATTGCAGCTGTTGCTGTGCGTGCAGTCAGTTCAGAGGATATAACACCTCCTCTTTCTCTTTTTCACCGGAGGTGGGCACAGGACCGCACGGATGGCTTCATCGAACACCGTCTTAAGGCCGCGCTGCGTTAAGGCTGAGCACTCCAGGTACTTCACAGCTCCTGTGGGCAAAACAAAAGAAAAAGTGGATCCAGTCAGCTAAGGCTGGGCAACTTAAGGCTTTATTTAGTGTCCGCACAGCTTTCAAACTATGAGCATGTTCGACATGCGCAGTACAATTGCTTTTTTATACTCTACCAGATGTTAGAGGGCAGCAATGAGTCCTGTCATTTACAGAAGAAAAGTAGCGGATCCCGCCATTGCATGCAAACTTTAGAACAAGTGGAGGATATGCTGCTTTGTTTAGTTTTGTAGCACTCTTTATGTACTGTTCTTCGACTACTGCAAAGTACATCACAACTGTGCGTATTGTCACCTGGTGGACTCTTTACGTCACACAGACAGTGCACAGACTGTCGTGGAGCGCAGAGGGCCAAAGTATACTTTAGGCTTTAGACTGCATTTCTTATATTAAACAGTCTCCTTGGCTACAACAGCTATTTGGATGAAATCATGGTTCCTCTGATGGGGGAAAAAAATTATTTCAAGGGTTAGTTCACCCAAAAATTGTCATTAATTACTAACCCTTGTGTTGTTCCAAACCCGTAAGACCTTCGGAACACAAATTAAGATATTTTTGATGAAATCCGAGAGCTCTCTGACCGTTCTTACCACTTTCAAGGCCCAGAAAAGTAGTAAAGACATCATTAAAATACTCAACGTGACAGTGGTTCAACCTTAATTTTATGAAACGACGAGAATACTTTGTGTGCAGAAATCTATTCAACAATTTCTTCTTTTCCTTGTGGGCCTTCGATGCTGGGGGTCAGAAAGCTCTTGGAATTCATCAAAAATATCTTAATTTGTGTTTTGAAGATGAACGAAGGACTTACAGGTTTGGAACGACATAAGGGTGAGTAATTAATGACAGAATTTAAATTTTTGGGTGAACTAACCCTTTTAACCACTTCCTTCAAAAAATGTTTCAATGCGTATATTTTTTTAACTAGTAAGCTAAGGCCATTGAATGGCTTTCCTGAGGTAAATGTAACGTTACGTGCAAGTCTGCCCTCGACTAAAGATTTTTCTAGTCAACTAGTAGTCAAGTCAGCCAGGGGTTTTCAAACTGGGGTCCGGGGACCCCCAGGGGTCCTCCAGAAGGTTCTAAGGTGTCCCCAGAAAATTTCAGAGAATAAAAAGACAAAGCAAAAATGGATAAAGTCTACTGAACATTCTGTTCCATTTCTAAATGTTTCTCTCCTTTCTTGCCATATAGGCTACTTTCCAGAATTGTATATGTTTGCTTTGTATCTTTCTAACTATAGTCCCCTTTATCTTGCTCCCTAGGCTGTAAGGCAGTATTCTTAACGCAGTACGTAAGCTGCTTACATACATTTATTGTGAAAGATGCTTATACAAATAATTTTTAATTGAAAAATGTTCTTCTTTAGGTTTTTACATCCAAAATTAAGTATAGCCAATTTATTAAGTTTGGAAACAATATTTTATTATTTATAATGTCACAATTTATCTAACAGTTTAAATGTTTTTTCATAGGCCTAGATAAAAATAGACGCATTTTAGGAAGGGGGTCCCTCATAAAAGATTAATTGTATTTGGGGGTCCTTGGCATCATAAAGTTTAAAAACCCCTGATTTAAGCCATCGTGTGTTTATATAACCAAGCCATAAATCATAATAATGAGCCTTTATATTTTCAGCTGCAGAGATTAAGTCAACAATACAGACTTGTCATCTCCGCAGGGGACGCACCTAAATGCACGTTTCATACGGATGACAATCTGAGAATATTTATTTTCCATTTTAATATGTTCGTTTAAAAACCAACATTTCAAGCTTTCTATAGATATATTTCTCATGTCTGTAAGGCAAGTATACGCTGAGCTTCGGTTCATTTTTGTGCCGTGCTCAAGTTCACAGAGACGCCAGAAAGCGCATCCTGATTGTTTTCATTATTTCTACAAAAAACGTTTTGTTATTGTGAGTTTACAGAAATACAACCCTTGGACCCTTTACAGTTTGCATCACTCTTATCTGTATGACTAAAATGACAGAGTATTTTAAGTTAAATGCAAATGATCACGTCAGCGCCTGTAACATTAGAGCAAACAGACTTGTAAAGTTGCTACTAACAAACGATAAGCCATATTTGAGGTAGATGAATAAGCAAATGTTTGGATTTCCTGACGTTAATGATCTGTCCGTCACAGCCTGTGTGATTTTGCCACTTCCTCTTACATATGAAAATAAAGCACAAAGCTTATTGCTATTACTGGATGGTAGACATGCTACAAATAAAGTTTAGTGACGTAAAGTCAGCTGAAAACAGCATAGACTAAAAGATAAGATTGATTTTGGAAGTTAAGAATCAATATCAGTTCTTCATCAAAATGAAGATTAAATAAAATTGATTCATTGATATTGTCAACCCAGCCCTAGTCTCAACCTCAGGTCACGCCCACGGAACGCTGGCTGAACATCTGATGCATATGGCACACTTATCTGGAAAGTTTCCATCAAAGTTGTCATCTGATTGGTTGAATTCTACAGGATGTCCGCGAGACGCGTGCGTTGCGTTCTTTAACGGTCCGCCTAGAAACAAATGCCGTGACGGCAAATTCCCTCATGGAAAAAGAACACCGTTGTGTTTACAACTGTGACAATGAGCGCTTACCAGGATCAACTAAACGCTGGATTTTCAAAAGTTTGTGAAGTTCACGGTTCCATTGTTGCAGTTAACTTGAACAACGTTTATGAATGAATAATTTATAGATGCTCGCCAGTCTGTTATTTCAGGGACATCGACTTTACATTTTCACGCCCCTAAACATGACGCGGAACAAAACAAACTGTGATTGGTTGCGTTTAGAGGTCGACCGATTCATCGGTTTTGCCGATTAATCGGCAGGATAGCTGATTGGTGGAACAATCGGTTATCGGCAAAAATCCATACCGATAGATTTCCCGGGTTGCATCCGTTGCTGGAGCAGCTGAGAAGGGTGCGCTTTCGTTACACAGTATGAGAGCTCTGAGAAGGGTCTGCTGGCATTATATAGCACAAAAGCAGCCTCTAGAGGCGAAATAACTATCACTGAAGTTGTTTATATTGATACGTAAGGCTGCACGGAAAGCACACGCTGCACAGAGAGCGCCGACACATCAGATGTGCGTTTAAAACACCGACATGGAAACGGTATGAATACAGAACACTTCAGTACATGTTGCCAAATCATAAGTAATTAATTTGTTGACTAGATGCTGCATTAGCAGGTAAAGAACAGCAGTATGCATGTAGCTACTTTGTCGTCGAGGCTGAGCGGATGCTAACAATAAAAGTACCTCAAGCAGTTAAAACAATATAACTAGTGATGTGAGAAAGCAAACTGTATTGTCATGCAGCCGACAGAAATAAACAAATCAGAAATGCATTTGATTTCAATACATATTTTGTTTTTTTGATTAGATAATCATCAAGTGTTCTAAAAAAGCAGACTGTTTGGATTTATATGAAATGGTAACACGCTCATATTAATACATGCTGTAAAATGTATATTGCATAATGCATATCGTTCATGTAAGCTAGCAAATACATCCATACATGTTAAGAAATGGGACTTGCAAAGTGTTACTTGTAAAATGTACATGTTTCTAGGTTATAGCTAAAGAAACATTTATTTATATTATTTTAATGTTTAAATTATTTTCTGTAAAAATTTGTTCTCTTAGAACTTCTCATTTTAATATATTCATATTTACATATGCATTTCATTTAGCACATTTTCATGGTTTCAGCACTGTTTTACTTTTTATTTATTTATTTTTATCCAGTATCCATTTTTTTTTAAAACTATCGGTTGATTAATCAGTTATTGGCAAGTGCGGTCCAACCTAGTTTTCGGGTATCGGTAAAAGAGACCTTCTGCCGTCAGTCTGAAGGTCTGGCTACGCGAGACTAACCCAGCATAACATACATGTGTAAAGACAATTCAAAAATGCATTTAAAGGCCAGTGTATTAATACTGAAGTGCTGACCTATTTCTTTGGCCATAGCGAGGCCTTGAGGGTAGGTGATGGGAGTGAGCTTCTTCTCTTTCAACTTTTCAATGGTGTCCTTGTCATCTCTCAGATCAAGCTTAGTCCCAACAAGAATTATGGGAGTGTTGGGGCAATGATGTCTGACCTCTGGATACCACTGTTGAAGAAATCACAACAGACATGTTGATCTTCTATTGAATGCAACTCATTCATGGGTAGAGAAAATTTGCACAATACACATACACTATACTCTAGAAATACTAATAGCATGTTGGTGTGCCATTTCCAAACCTAACCTATGTTTTACCTGTGGATAAACACCACAACCTCCTCACAACCAACAACAGCAAATGTCACTTGATCCTTTGAAATGGACATTTAGCAGACACAGTAGATTAAAAGGAACTTCTGTTTGCTTCATTACAGCATCAACATGCTATTTTGAGGCTTTGAAACCACATTTGCTCAATCGGTCAGTCCAGACAGACTACTTCCTCTTTTCCATTCATTGTGATAATTTCGAAAGTAGTCTACATTGACTTAAACAACAAAATATCTGAGGGCTTGCTTACCTTGGCACGGACGTTCTCAAACGAGGCTGGACTCACAAGAGAGAAACAGATCAAGAACACATCCTATAAGAAATGAAAAACACAAATCAGACAAAACCCTCCTTTCATGCCATCTAATGTTCAAGTCTTTTAGAATTATCGGTCTAGCTGTAAAACACAGAATTGACTAGACTGTTGCATTAATGATTTGTAAATTGACTCCACTTGTTTCTCGAAAACACAGTGAGGTTTGTGCCTAAACGACAATGGCAAACAATTGAGCCATTCACTCTCACAGCCTTAGTAAGAAAGACAACGGCAACACAGAGCTGTCATTAATGCTCTGAGCAGCATATAAGAAAACACTTTAGCCTACCAGAATCAAGACCTGGGCTATTTTTTAACATTTCACCATCCTAAGGCTTAGTGTTTATTACACTTGCTAAGTCATCAAACTAGTTTCAAGATCCTTCCTGGTCTCAAGACTTAAGGCAAAGAGTCGAAACTCATGCTTTGCTGTAAAAAAATTATCTAAATAATGGGTCCACGCAAATAAACAGCTTATCTATGAAAAAAACTAAATATTGTGATACATCCGTTTTAGCTCTATTATTATGACTGTACCGTCTGAGGGTAAGAAAGTGGTCGAAGCCTGTCGTAATCCTCCTGCCCTGCTGTATCCCACAATCCCAGGTTCACCGGCTTTCCATCGACCATCACATTGGCAGAATAATTATCAAACCTAAATGAAAGTTAAAAGCATTGGTTCAGAGACACTGCAAATATTAAATGAATGTGAAATCTGACAGGAGAAATTATTTTATCCATTGGGACTACCAGGTAGATGAAGGGGAGGAGTTCAAGCGATTAAAAAAAGCAGTTGGAGCTAATTATTACATTGATGAAAGATTAAAGATAAGCCTTTTTTATTTAAACTTAGAATAACATGCACAGTCGAAACAAATTAAATATAAAACTATGAAATAAAGTCAGAACTGCGTGTTATAAGGTCAGAAGAGTCGCAATTGCGTGTTATAAAGTCGAGTTATAAAGTCGCAATTGCGTGTTAAAAAGTCAGAACTGCATGTTATAAAGTCAGAACAGTCGCAATTGCGTGTTATAAAGTAATAATTGCGTGTTATAAAGTCGTGTTATAAAGTCGCAATTGCGTGTTATAAAGTCAGAACAGTCGCAATTGCGTGTTATAAAGTTGCAATTGCGTGTTATAAAGTCAGAACAGTCGCAATTGCGTGTTATAAAGTCGCAATTGCGTGTTATAAAGTCAGAACTGCATGTTATAAAGTCAGAACAGTCGCAATTGCGTGTTAAAAAATTAGAACTGCATGTTATAAAGTCAGAACAGTCGCAATTGCGTGTTATAAAGTCAGAACTGCATGTTATAGTCGCAATTGCGTGTTATAAAGTCAGAACTGCATGTTATAAAGTCAGAACAGTCGCAATTGCGTGTTATAAAGTAATAATTGCGTGTTATAAAGTCGTGTTATAAAGTCGCAATTGCGTGTTATAAAGTCAGAACAGTCGCAATTGCGTGTTATAAAGTTGCAATTGCGTGTTATAAAGTCGTTATAAAGTCGCAATTGCGTGTTATAAAGTCAGAACTGCATGTTATAAAGTCAGAACAGTCGCAATTGCGTGTTATAAAGTCAGAACAGTCGCAATTGCGTGTTAAAAAATTAGAACTGCATGTTATAAAGTCAGAACAGTCGCAATTGCGTGTTATAAAGTCAGAACTGCATGTTATAGTCGCAATTGCGTGTTATAAAGTCAGAACTGCATGTTATAAAGTCAGAACAGTCGCAATTGCGTGTTATAAAGTAATAATTGCGTGTTATAAAGTCGTGCTATAAAGTCGCAATTGCGTGTTATAAAGTCAGAACAGTCGCAATTGCGTGTTATAAAGTTGCAATTGCGTGTTATAAAGTCGTTATAAAGTCGCAATTGCGTGTTATAAAGTTGCAATTGCGTGTTATAAAGTCGTTATAAAGTCGCAATTGCGTGTTATAAAGTCAGAACTGCATGTTATAAAGTCAGAACAGTCGCAATTGCGTGTTAAAAAATTAGAACTGCATGTTATAAAGTCAGAACAGTCGCAATTGCGTGTTATAAAGTCAGAACTGCATGTTATAGTCGCAATTGCGTGTTATAAAGTCAGAACTGCATGTTATAGTCGCAATTGCGTGTTATAAAGTCAGAACTGCATGTTATAAAGTCAGAACAGTCGCAATTGCGTGTTAAAAAGTCAGAACTGCATGTTATAGTCGCAATTGCGTGTTATAAAGTCAGAACTGCATGTTATAAAGTCAGAACAGTCGCAATTGCGTGTTAAAAAGTCAGAACTGCATGTTATAAAGTCAGAACAGTCGCAATTGCGTGTTATAAAGTCAGAACTGCATGTTATAGTCGCAATTGCGTGTTATAAAGTCAGAACTGCATGTTATAAAGTCAGAACAGTCGCAATTGCGTGTTAAAAAGTCAGAACTGCATGTTATAAAGTCGCAATTGCGTGTTATAAAGTCAGAACAGTCGCAATTGCGTGTTAAAAAGTCAGAACTGCATGTTATAAAGTCGTAATTGCGTGTTATAAAGTCAGAACAGTCGCAATTGCATGTTATAAAGTAGTGTTATAAAGTCGCAATTGTGTGTTATAAAGCCATAATTGCGTTATAAAGTCAGAACTGCGTGTTATAAAGTCAGAACAGTCGGAATTGCGTGTTATAAAGTCATGTTGTAATTAAGTCAGTATAATATAAGTCAGAATTTCTAGATATACTCTCAACTGCAAGAAAAAAAGTCAGAATTACGAAATATAAACTCAAAATTGTGGAAAAAAAAAGAGTCACAATTATCTTTAAAAATGTTTTATTCTGTGGTGGAAACAAGCTTCCATAGTTTACACAACATCGTTTTCAACTAAAAACAGGAAAACTTGTGCGTTTGACTTTAAAGGGACAGCATGATTCTCAATCAGCAGAACACAAATGGAACTTACACAGTGGGAATGTACTCCCCAGGAAAAGCATTGGTGGTGTAGCTGATCAGAAGGCATGTTTTTCCCACAGCCCTGAGGAAAAAAAAGAAAGAACATCAAATCACTCATACATCTAGTGATGTAATATAAACTAAAATTATAATAAACTAATGTCATCTCCTATAATTGCTTTTCAGCCAAACAATGATTTATTTCCATATTAAAATGAAACCGGGCAAATGACTATTTTAAACAAACATAACATTGTTACTCATACGAATAATAAAAGTGGGTTTGGTTGACTTCATGAATCACTGCAGCACTCCCACATTCAGACAGCATTTGCTCAAGTTTACTGTATATGTATGACGTACCATTTAAAGGAAACTTAGGGAAGGGCTAGTTTAGCAACAATGAAAAACACTGATAAAACAGTTTGACCCCAGTCTACAAATACACGGATGTTTAAAAGCTCAAGTCTTTTTTGCTGCCACAAAATAAAGTGGTAAATGCGCTTTTAAAATATCTGTGAGCTACAAAAGACGCACAAAAGTTCCCAAATCAAAGGCCCTCAAGTTACCTAACCTCAAAACACAAGAAAGCAAACCAAGGAACGGCTGGTAACGTTAGGTGTAAAACTTTATTCCACAACAAACATAAACACTGAATATAGGGGTCAACTCACCCGTCCCCGACGACCACACACTTTATGGCCTGCATCTGTGTTGACTTAGCACGCTATCCCGCTAGCTTTATCTGTGAATGAATCAATAAAAGCTGCTCTGACCGGGATAACCCGTCCTCAAAATTCAACACGCACAAAACAAGAGCGGAGTCGACAGAAGTTGAACGATAATGTGAAATTTCGCTTAAACTCGACGGAGTAAAGTTAGCTAGCCGACCGCATTCCAGCGCATTTGCTGCTGCTGTTGTTGCTGCTCCAGTTAAACAAACAGCCACCACCCTAAAATCTCAGATCCTGGTCTGCACACAGACATATCCCGTCCCGTCCCGAACAATAAACACACTCTCTGCTGCCTCCTAATGGACTGGAGCGGATCTACGTCTATGGCAAGCCGTTTTAACATTTAATCCTTAAAACTAGAAACCCGCAAAAGTCAAGTCAAGTCAAGTCACCTTTATTTATATAGCGCTTTTTACAATGCAGATTGTTTCAAAGCAGCTTCACAGTGTTAAACAGGAAAATAATGAACAGAATTTGATTCGGCTGTACAGCCGCTCTGGAGAAAACGGTGATGTCATCAGCTCATTTCAATTATCATATATATTCAAGTAATGTAGTTGATATAATTTAGTTTAGTAATTAAATTTATTTGGATATTTATTTGAAAATTTTGTGTCCCCAAAATGTTACCTTCTCCCGCTCCCTCCTGCAACATTCATGTTTTGTCTCGCTCCCGTCTGCATAAAAGTATATTGATTTTTTTCTGTATGTCCATGAAACAGTTTCAAGTAATTTAATGCGTGGCAAAATAAGTGCAAAGTGCACTCCCTTAATAATTCCTAAAAAGCTGACATCTCAGTTCATCGCGATCTCACAAAGCTCCGTTATGAAGTTGACTGCACAATGAATCTTTCATAATGTCTACATCTTCTTTTTTATAATCAGAAGATTTGCCAGCATGCAAAATTCAGCACTGAACAAAAACTCACTTTGAGCAGAGAGTGGAATGTTAAATCTTAAATGCATCTGATTGGCCATTACGTTTTAGAAATCAACACATATGCCCGTGATTGGCTACATTGCACAACACAGCAAAAACATGTTATAAACAGAAACTCTGCCTATGCTTGCGCCTGTAAATCATTTTAATTTGGTTTTAGTTGTTCTTGTTGCTTTTGTGCAATAGATTAATAATTTATTTGTTTTTAGATGTTTTAATTTTAGATATTTCTATTATGCGGGAGTCCCACGAGTAGTTTTATTCTCCTGCAACCTGCACACACACGAGTACCTTACTGCCCGCGCCTGGCCATCAAATCTAGTCCCGCGCCGCACTCTATTGTGTTGGGTCCCGCTGGAGTGCAGGTCTCTACTTAAAATGAACTAGTATCTATTTTCATGCTACTAGTAGTACTTATTTTTTAGATACTAGTATCTATTCCATTAAGTACTAGTACTTATTCATTAGCTACTAGTGCTTATTCTTTAGGTACCAATACCCTTTTTAAAGATACTAGTACTTATTTATTAGATACTAGTACTATTCCAATATAGTGTCTAGAATTTAATTATAAATGAATTTAATTATACTTAAGAAAAAATAGAACTAGTGCTTATTTTTTAGTTACTAGTAACATTTTACGCTGCACATGCACCTAAACCAGAGACAGTTCTAGGTCAGCGGTATTGCATTTTCAAATATTAGCAAAACTTTCAGGCATTGAATTAGAAAATTTTTTGAATTATGTTGAATTGCATTTTAGTTTTAGACTTAACTCTGCAAAGCTTGCCATATGAAATAATTGTAAATGATTGTTTTGAAATGGAAGTTTATTGAACATTTATATGAACATATATATATAAAAAAGTTTGCATATATTTTTTGTGTTTTGTATAGATACAAATACAGCAGGCTTTTATGGCTCATATAGTATTACGTAGGAGAATATGGTGTTCACACTCGAGGAGAGAAAAAACGTTTTATTCAGAAACCCAAACTGAGCAAAAAAAAATATTACGGTACATTTTTTTTTTTTTTTTTAAATAGCCTTTAATGTAAATCAATGAGATTTTTATATCAATATAGCCGCATACTTACCGATATTCATATGCATTTTATGTAACACTTTACAATAAGGTTTCACAATGAGCAATACATTTGTTACTGTATTTGTTAATCTTGGTTAATGTTAATTAATAAAAATAGCATGTTTGTTCATGCTAGTTCAGAGTATTAAATAATGTTATCAAATACAACATTTGATTTAATAATGTATTAGTAAATGTTGAAATTAATGCTATAGAAGTGCAGTTCATTATTAGTTCATGTTAACTAATGAAACCTTATTGTGTTACCTAAATATCGGTTGTCACTCTATATTCCCAGTAATATGTTTTAGTAAGATTATATTAATCTTAGTTTTATGATCAAAGCTCTTTTATAATGGCAGGGGCAAAATATATAATTTAATGTAATACAACGTTGAATGAAATGTTCCTCAAAAGCCTGATTTTAACAAATTAGATTTTTTTTCCTAAAAATGTATTTCCAAATCAAGTAAACCATTGTTGCTTCAATCCAGTAAATCTCCATCTGGAAAAACTAACAGTATAAAATGTATTCTTGTTTACTTTATAAAGTAAAAAGATTTCACTGCAAAAAGCTGGACTTTTTTTTTTTTACAATTATACTAAAAGGCATTTTACTAATCAAAAAAGTATACAAACTATCAATGAGACGACAGAAGGAATGTAGCCAATAACAGGTTTTTCAGCAAAGTTGAGATCATGCTGATAATTTAAAGGCATTAGAAATTCATGCATCAAATGAGATACAATTGACTTTATAGGGTTAACAAATTACATTAATAAATGATATTTTCTGCCAGCATTTTGAGAATAAATTTAGTGGAGGATGAAGGACATTTTTCATTTTTGATGTAGAACATCATTAGAAAGTCTCAGTCTATCCATTCCAAGTCCTTAGTGCATGTCTACTGTTTAGAGCACTTGTTTAAATATACAAATGCTGCACACATTAATTCTTTCTTTTGTTGATCAGATGGCAGTGAAGTTTGCCACAAAGACGACAGACATTATTTCTTTACCAGCACTCTACAAGTAGGCTGTTCTCTTTTTTCCCGTTTGTCAAATGACTGCTCTGCCTCATCCACAATAAAATGCAGCCAATCCTTTTTAAAATAATAAAAAAAATAGAATTTTATTTGAAAAGCCAACCTATCACATGGCAATTACAAAATCCTTTGCATAAAGATCATGAAAAGCATTTACAAAAATACTCAATCTAAACTCATCTAGATCAACTTAAATACACAAAAATAAATAGTTATTTATGTAGCCATTCTTAAATGGGGCACATATCAGCTAGCAAAAAAACAAAAACAAAACAAAACAAAAAAAAAAAACTGAAGAACTTAATTTACATGTAGTCTAAAAACACATTCTTCACCGGTTTGTAGAATTTTGTCATTCATTTTTTACTGGAATTCTAAACAGATAATTTAATAATAATAATAATAATAATAATAATAATAATAATAATAATAATAATAATAATAATAATAAAAAAAGAGAAAAGCATAACCCTGACGACTGACAAAAGTGAAAACAGTGTGATGCATCAGAATGAGACAAGATTGCAAGTGCTGAGTCTGGCCCTGAGGCCTAGCAGTACATGTACCAGCATGCAATCGTATATTAACAGTGTAGCGCTATGGCACATTATTAGTTTCTTAAGAGTGACTCCATTCCTCTTTTTCAGTGCATGAGTGACAAATTGTCAGGAGTTCAAGTCCCAAATGCTTGCAAGTCATTCATCAACAAGCTTCCCGTGCACCCGGAAACGGTACACGCAAGTGTATTCAGGATGACCCCAGTTAGACAGCACTCTCATCTCAATGATCTGAAAAGCTTGTGTCACCTCCTCCTTGAGGAAGACAGAGATACAAAATTTTAGAAGTTTAGACAAGTCATCAAAAATCAAAGATTACAAATAAACACTGTCTCAACACAAGTACCTAAATTAAAAAGATTAAAGAATGAGGAGGCGTGAATTTAAAGAGAGAAAAAAAATAAATAAATAGAGCAAAATTCCATAAATAAAAATAAGAATCGTCAATTCGGATTTCATGGTGAATAGTTCACCCCAAAAATGAAAATTATCCCATAATTTACTCACCCTCAAGCCATTGTAAGAGTATATGACTTTCTTCTTTCAGCCCGAGTTATATTAAATAATATCCTGGCACTTCCCAGCTTTGTAATGGTATTGAATAGTGCCCTGGTTTTTGAAGCTCCAAAAAGTGCATCCATCCATCATAAAAGTAATAAATATGACTCCAGTATAATCATTGGCCTCTGACCCAGTGTATGACGTATGCATAGCGTAAGATCATGTGAGATTAGACGCCTCTTGCGACAACCACACAATTCTCTCGTGATCACGTGTACGGTGTTGCTAGAAGTCAGTGATTAGTTTATAAAGTTTTAAATATGGATATTTTTCTTACAAAAACCCATCACTTCACTTATTAAACTCCTGGAGTCGTATGGATTACTTTTATAATGGATGGATACACTTTTTGGAGCTTCAAAAACTATTCAATGCCACTAGAAAGCTGTGAAGAGCTAGGATATTTAATATAACTGTTTAGCTAAAAGAAGAAAGTCTTACACCTAAAATGGCTGAGGGTGAGTAAATTATGGGATACTCATTTTTGGGTGAACTATTCTTTTAAAGCATCTCTCTCTCCATCTTTTTTTCTCAAATGTATCCCTGTATTGATTCTTTTTGGCTAAGTAAATAAATACATCAACTAATCAGTTATGCCTTGATTTAATTATATGTAGCAACAGGCTGATTAAATGACTGAAATAACAGAAAAAAAATATAAATACACAGGAAGTTGTGTGATACTTACAGAGATCAAGAAGGTCTGAAGAGAGTCTCCATCATCTTCATAGACAAACTGTCCGAGCAACTGCCCCTCTTCCTGCTGCTCATCATCAAGACCCTTTAACAGAACAGAGAGAGAATAATTATTTTTTTTTTTTTAAAGTTACATTGACCCCAAGTTTAAAAAAAGGTCATCCTTTGTCTAATATCTAATATGTTGAAAGTTAGTCAGTGCTGGGTAGTTAGTTACTATATGTAATCTGGATTACGTAATCAGATTCCAAAATGTAAATACTTGTAATTAGATTATATTACGTTTTAAAATACTCAATCAGAATACAGAAAAGAAAAAAAGAAAAAAAAAAACCCTCTTATTCTTTAATTAATTCATTGGAGAGATGTAGAAACCCTGATATGATTTGAATTCCATGTGTACTTGCATATACATTGAAGTCTCGTGGGGCACTGCTAATGTTGCCGGTGGGCGACAGGGATTTGGGCACATGATCCAGAGAAAAGGCTGTAGGCACAATCTTCATGGACAAGCCGATCACTAGATAACCATATGAACCTTTAAATGCCCAGCAGTTCCCAGGATGCACATCTGGCTGTAGGGACAAATGGATGAAGAGAAACACTGATAAAGGCAGAAGGGAAAGTGACCATTGAAGAAGAAGAAGAAGAAGAAAAAAAAAAGAAAAAAAAAAAAGCAAAGCTTGACTGTACCAATTAATGTACATGAAATCATAATTCTCAAAGGTTTCAGACCTGTATGACTACACGTGGTGACTGGGAGAAGTACCACAGCGGGAGGCTGAACAGACTTAGCAGTGCCGTTTTGGTGTTGAAGGACTCTGAACAACGAGTGCTTATGATGCTGCCTCCTACAGACACAAAGAAATGCAGATTGTGTCATATTTAGGCTAGTCTCAGCCTCATGCCCACGGACCGCTTGCTGAATGCTCAGATTCACAATGCTTAATACAAATAAAATAACAGAAATAGAAAATCTAGTTTTATACAAATCAAGTCAATGGTTTCCACACTGCGTTTCATTAAATGAACAAAGAACAATACTGAATCATTTAAATTAAGCAGTATATCAATGCATCATAATAAACAGTGTATACATGTTATTTATTTGACAGCAATAATTTCATGAATACACTAACTGTTTTTACCATGCAGGGAGGCATGAGCCTTTTGATTGCAAACAAATTACTGAACCAATACAAAAATATTCTGGCAAAACAAAACTGGCATACGGTCAAGGTCATAAGGAAAATTAATTATATTAAAAATATTACATTTATGATAAATATATGAAATATATTTATGAAGGTCAGTGGTTCCAAACCCTGGTCCTGGGGGTATTCCAGAAAACGGGTTATTTTCGGATAGATAAGCGATATATAGAAAATTAGAAATCGTTAAAATGGTTGCGTCTACAGCACACTACTGACACTGGTAAATGACTTATCGCAATCTAGACTTCTTTAGGTACGTAATTATGCAGGAAATATTATTCACAGAAATTTATTTGAATTTACATTAAATATTACAATACATACAATCCCTTATTACTAAATTGCACTATATTAAAAAGGTTTACCATGAATCATCTTACTCTAAGCTTTATTTGCAAGCATTTATTGTCACTCCATGTCTTTAAATCCATACGCAGTCAGCGTCATTTCTCTGAATAACTTGTGAAGCATGTATGCATCCATGCATGCATGCATGCATGCATGTATGTATATTTCCCCATGTCTTTTGGAGATCTTGGAAATGTTAAAAAGCCACAGGTCAGCTCAAATTCTATGGCTTTTTACTAGCATGACAGTTTGCATATGAAATAAGTGTTATTTGTATATATTGTTGAGCTAATTATTTAACCCATGTTCAAGTTATTTTTACTGCTTCGAAATACATGCTGTTAATTAAAGCTGCAAGCAGCGATTAAAGGGCCCTCGCACCCAGGAGCACCGCCACCCGGTGGCCTCAGGAAAACAGCCAATAGTGGGCAACATGCATTTAAGTGGGTAAATATAGGAGAAATACGGCAAAGTCACTTCAATGTGCCACACTTCCTGCTGCCAGCAGATGGCGCTTTGACTATAACCGAATATTGGCATGTAGAATACAGGCCTGGATTATTATCAAACGTGTGAAGTTTGGGGCAGATCGGACACTGTATGCCTGAGTTACAACAACTTCCTGTTTCGTGGCGTAAATCACATACATTAGCACTTAGCCAAGTTTTGCTTGCTATTAATGTGTTTCTAGCATGTTTGGGACTTCATGGCATATTGAAATGTGTTTCTGGGAGGGAATTACAGTGTAAAGCATGCCATTTCCTGTTGCCAGCAGGTGGCGCTATGACTAACTAATATTGGTATATATAGATGTCTTCAGGCCAGGACTCTTATCAAACATATGAAGTTTGGGGCAGATCAGATATTGTATGCCTGATTTACAACAGCTTCCCGTGTCATGGCGAAACATCAGATTTTGTCAGGCTGCCACGGACACGCCCTTCAGCGAAAACTCAAGATCTTCGCAATTTAACGTCAAAGGCCTTTAGATTAGACTGACCAAATATGATGTTGTTCTGGTTCAATCACTATGAGGAGTTAATCACAGTGTAAAACATGCAATTTTCTGTTGCCACTAGGTGGCGCTATGACTGTAACTGAATTTTGGTGTGTAGATGTCTTCAGGTCAGGACTCTAATAATACATGTGAAGTTTGGGGCAGATCGGACATTGTGACCGAGTTACAACAACTTCCTGTTTCATGACGAAACATCGAACTTTGTGAGGCCGCCACGGACACGCCCTTCAGGGAAAACTCAAGATCTTCGCAATTTAACGTAGCAAAGGCCTTTAGATTAGACTGTGCAAATATGATGATGATCTGATTAAATCTCTAGGAGGAGTTTGTTAAAATACAACATCTGAAAATGGCAAAATTTGCAACAATTTTGCAAACTAAATTCAAAATATCTCACTTCCTGTTGGTATTGGGCTGTTACATGTGTCTACCGAATTTCATACCTGTACGTGAAACGTAGCGGGAGGGGCACTTTGTTGAAATGTTGTAGGTGGCGCTATCGAGCCATTTTGCCACGCCTAATTCTGAAACCCATATCAGACGTAAATTTTCACCACTTTTGACGCGCGTGTGTACAAAGTTTCATGAGTTTGAGCACGTTTAGGCCATCAAAAATGCGATTCATTTGGGAGAAGAATAATAATAGGCTGAGCAATTCCAATAGGGTCCTCACACCATCAGTGCTCAGGCCCTAATAAAAACAGTTGAATCATTTACAGTTACTGTACAAATAAAAACGGCATAACAATTACAAAACCACAGTGAATAACTGTACATGACAAATTAAGTTGTATCGGTTTTCATATTTCAGAAGAATAGTGACATTTCTAATATAAATGTTGAGGTGTCTGAAACACTGACTCGTTGGGTAATGTTTTCTCATTAAAATCAGATGATTTTCTATTAGTTCAATAGAATGTGAGGGGAATACCAATATGGTGGCATGACTTCATGACGTCATGAGCAATCCAATCATTTATATAGATCAGTGGTTGGGATGTAGGTTAATTTAAACTAAATTTTACACAAAATTACAGTCTGCAACAAATCCTTTACATTTACACAGTATGTAGTATAAGTGCATAGGGTATAAGTAGGTCATTCAGGACTCATCTAATATCCACACATACTGCTACAGGGAATGCATGCAATCTCTAATTCTGTGTTGCACAGTCCTCCAATAAGCGAAACAAACATTCGTTTAAGATTAGAACATTAACATTAGAATTTAAAATCCATCCACAGTTAACATCATTACTATACCTCCAGATTCCAATGCATAGTCCACAAGACCAGTGCGGTCTTCAGAGTAGAGCTTCATTGCATTGTTGACAATCAACTGTACATGCTGTGGAAAGAAAAAAAAAAAGAAAAAAAAAAATTAATCAAACCGCAAAAAGCAGCATTACATATATCGGACTATAATGGGTTACTTAATTAGCATTCTCAAAAGCTTACTTCCTCAGAGAGGCCTGCCTCCCCTGTGGCTTGTAGTACAGTCTGGGTGATTGTCTCTTTAGAAGGCGACTGGCCTTCCTCTACCTGAAGGGACAGGTTACCCAGAATGCTGCTCTCCAGCGCACTGAGTGAAGCCTGCAGTTCAGTGGTGCTCACAAAGTGATCAGAGAGCCACTGCAGAAGAGATTCAGGAAGCTCCAGCTCTGCTGCTCTGTCACTGCCATAAAACAGAGACTTGAGTTCCCTTTCCACCTGCTCTGACACCTGCAAGAGAACAGATCCAGGAGTTATGACACCATTTAAATCAACTTAATAATCATCATAAATAAACCATTGATGAAATTAAGCTGGCTTTTGGTATATTTGACTATTCTCTAGGGTAACTGAAAACTTTATGCATGCTTTTAGCCGTTCATTTACATGACAACAGTGTTTTGGGGGCTTGAAAACGTAAAGAAGCCTTTACCATCTCCATGTAAACAAAAAAGACTTGAATGTGTGAAAATGGTGACTTCATGCGCATTACGTGTTCACGGGACGTTTCTTGACCGTGACATCGGCAACTACTGGCCTGGCATGCATAATACAGCCTTTTTAGTAATTTTCGCAAATCCGTGTGAACAAGGAACGTTTTGACAATGTTGTCTTTAGTACGTCATCGTTTTTAGAATATTGTGTGTGTCAGGATACATTTACATAAGAGTTCATGGAGCTCTTTCCTAATGAGCTGATGATCTGAATCATGTGCGTTAAATAAGAGCCATACAAAAAGTGCAGAGAGGTGAGTCCCCAGGACCGGGATCAAAATCCTCTGCTTTAAAGTGTGAGAGATCTGTTCGAGACACTAAGGGTACTTTACATGACAATGATGTACGAAAAATAGAAAAGTTCTTTGCTTTTTTTATTTTTGGAATACAGACAACTGTCCCCGATCCCCGTTCACACAGATCCACGAAAAAAACAAAACTAAAAACACTGTGCTATGCATGCCAGGCCAGTAGTTGTCACTTTGTACAGAAACACTACATGCCTATAGACTGAACATGTAATACGCACGCGCATGACTTCACTGCCACATCTACAGAAAGCCAGAGCTTTCCCTATCCAATCTTTTTTTTCCCTTGTCTCAAGAAATATCCGCGTACACACGAAACCTGTAATTCTGCCACAGAGATCCACTAAAAACAGAGAAGACGACTTGGGGCATGCACATGCGGTGTTTAATGGCTTGTTTTCACCAAGCGGTACGGTTCAGTACAGTACAGTACAGTTCAGTACAATTCGGGATGCTAAACCCTGATCCAGCTTGCGTTTCCACTACCAACAGTACCCTTATGATAGGTGTGGCATAGCAATCACAACATTCTCGCACGAAGAAGAAAGCGACACAGTAAACACGACGACATATAGCAGATCTTGTTCTTGCTTCTCGGCATGTGGCTGTTTGTCACAAGACGACGACATGCTTTGTTTGAGCCAAGGCTGCAGGGAAAAACACAGCCAAAAAAAAAAGCACACGCAAGTGACGATTCTCTGTCAACCAATCAACGTTCTGTAGCGAGTCTAGCTCTACCCTTTAGTACCGGACTACTGTGCAAGGTACCCCAACGGAAGGGTGCCAAAAGGTACAGTTCGCTAACATTCACAAATTCTGACAATGGAAATGGCAAAAATTGCGTACTGTACCGAACTGTACCGCTCAGTGGAAACGAGCCATAACTAGGGTCAAGACGTGGGGTGATGACATCATCGGTTCACAAAATATACGGATTGGCTGCGCACACGAAAACGCATGGGTGTCGTTTTCAGATTTATCCACTCTGGGACCCGGTTAAAAATAAAATAAAATACCGGTTTCAGGCTCCCAAAACACCGGATCCATCTGGACGAAACGCCAATACGATACAAAATGTTTACGTATACAGCTAAACGCGTCTCCGTGTGTATGGAGCCTAACTCACAAAAAAAGTAGTCACAGTTGACATCCAGGACAAAACTAGTTATATCTCTTAAAATTAAAAAATAAATAAAATTATTCTAACGGTCTTGATTTTCAAAGTTTGGCTTGCATACTAAACTAAGTGGTTTTTAGAAATGTTTAAAGTTTCTTGCATTATAGGGGCATTAAAACATCAGGTACAAAAAAAAAAGAAACCTAGACACTGCAAACACTAGATAACAGATGGCATAGAGCACTTACTGAGCTTGAAAAGGATGCCAACTGCTCACATTTGTCTCTGCATCCCATCAGCCCCTGCACATCATCTGTGATGCGCTCCAAAGCATCCTCTAGCCGCCTCACCTCTGCCAGCAAAACCTCACTCGAGCTGCTCTCATCCTCCTCGCTAAAGAGAAAGAGACATACATCTACATCAGCTTACATGAAGTACCTGGAATATTACTTTAAACAGTCAACAGTGATGTCTTTCAATGATTAAACCAGATTGAAGATGATAACCTGTGAGGATCAGGGGTGGGTGCCTCAGCCTCAGGAATCTTTCTAAATGTGGGCTCTTGTTTTCTCTGCAGCTCCTAAATTGAACACATTAAAATCACCAGTCCTGCCGAATCTGTTGAATGTTGCTTATTGAATCAGAGGTTTTTTGAATGTGATATAAATGACATGTACTTTGTGAAAGTTCAGTGTATCATTCTTTAGGCCAGTGGTTTAGAGCCTTCCACAACAAAAACAAAATCCTGCATGGGGATATAAACCACCTTGTGTATTCCTGGTACAATTTGAATGTCACACCTCAGTTTTGCGTGCTAACGTCTGGAGCAGAGCCTCAGCTTCGGCAAGTCGAGTATTCTCTGACTGACGCTCTTCTGCATGCTTCTCCTGACGCTGCAGACAGAAGCAAAAAGAGATCAGGAACTAATTAGTTTGCTGAACAAGGACTTACAAGCACTTCAATTAACAATTTAATCAGACAAAAAATAAAATAAATAAATTACATAACGTATAACTGAAAATAAACATGTTAACAATTTTGTTAAACTAAGAACAATATTATGTTAGTTAAAAACAAACAGCCAGCCAATCAGAAGAGCGTGTGGGCGGGCTCTCTCTGCAAGCGCACTGCACTCACACTGTTTTTTGTGCATAAAGTATTCTCGTCACTTCATAACATTAAAGGTTGAACCACTATAGTCACTGACTATTTTAACAATCCCTTTACTACTTTTCTGGGCCTTGAAAGTGGTCGTTGTGTTGCTTTCTATGTGGTGTCAAGAGCTCTCGGATTTCATCAAAAATATCTTAGTGTTCCAAAGAGGAACAAAGGTCTTACAGGTTTGGAACGACATGAGGGCGAGTAATTAATGACATACATTTCATTTTTGGGTGAACTAACCCTTTAAGATGATATTTAAATGCGTTTTAGGATCAAAACTCTGTTGGTTGTATTGAGGGTGACAAAACATATGAAGCAATGTAATGCAATGATGATTGAGAGATACAAGAAATTCGGATGAAAGGCATGTAGTAGACTGTACACAACAGGTTTTTCAGAAAAGTCACCTGCTGTGTGTTCTTGGCCTCTTTCTGCACTTCTCCCTTCAGCAGGCTGAATCTCTCCTCCAGCAGGTCTCCTATCCACTGGCCCAGGCTCTCTCTGTCTGTGTGTCGGTGAAGCTCTGATCGCATCGTGTTATACAGACTGAGCACTTCAGTGTGCTGCTCTTCCTGCCTGAGCAAACCACCTGCCACTCGATCCCACAGCTGAGACAAGCTCTCCTCTAAATGCATCAGCCTCTCTGCCTCTACGGACGCCGACGAGGGCCTCTGGGAGGAGTAAGACATGGTAGATTAAGATGGGGGAAGAGGTCTACCTTAAAAACAATGTGCATTTACTTTTAAATTGTAACACATTTAGAGATAAGTTTAGCATGTGCAGAATGATGACGCATCAGCCAGAACATTATTAAAGGAAATAAACAGAAACATTTGCCAATTTACTTGACATGGCACAACTTAAAAAAATTTTTTTCAAACAGGTCATATTATCCCACTACTGGGATGAGATGGGTTTCTACTTGGGGCAAGACAACCCCCTAGCTCAACTTTATACTTTTACAATGAACCTATTGAGTTTAGGATATTATTTACATATAAACATTGATCAGCAAACAAAACAAGATTGAACCTCATTGGTTCTTGCACATCAAGCAAGCATGTTTGAGCTTCCATTTATTATAACTAATGTGCGAGTTGATGAATGTTTATGTGAACAAAAGCCTAAATTAAATCTGGTCAGCATGGTTGTGCCTCTTCAGCAAATTTGGACTAAACCACTCAATTCATATGAACCCTCTTTATGAACTTTTTGAAGCGTCAAAAGTGTCAGTTGTGCAGCGGTCAATGGGACAGAAATCGCTCAGATTTAATTAAAAACCTCTTCATTTGTGTTCCAATAAAAGATGAAAGTGTCTTACAGTTTTGAAATGACATGAGAGTAATTAATGACTGAATTTTAATTTTTGGGTGAACTAACCCTTTAATATTTTGGTATTGGTAAAGTCCATTTAACCAGCTACAATGCACAAGTAATATCTTAAAAGCTAAATACTACCCGAGAGTCTGTGTCAGTGGGAGTTTCTCCCTTCTCAGAGTTGCCCATGGTTGGAGGGGTGAGATAGGATGCATCCCTCCACTCCATCACATTAGCAGCAGGCAGCATGGCCAACAGTCCGGAGGGTCCCCAGTAGCACAGAGCTACCAGGAACGACACAGAAGAAACGTGTAAAAATGAGGATGTGGAATCTTATTTCCATTTAGACCAATCATGAATGGTATGATATGCTCACCGAAGAACAGAAGGAGAGGTACAAGAAATAGGACTTTTGAAAGCATAGGGAGAGACCTGGAAGAGAAGATGGTGACAGGTTAAATTTTGCTAGTCACGTTGTACTTCATTTGAGCAGTAGCCAAAACACTGCCAGTGTGTTGATGAAATTATTAAAATTGACAATAAGCTGAATTGTTTAAATTAACAAAATATTGAATAACCATTATATAACCGCACTGGACATGCATTAGACACTAGCTATGTTTTCATCCACCTATTTTAATACGCATTTTGGGATATTGCATTATTATTATTTTTTTTTAAAACACGGTGGACTAAAGCGGCAATATATGCATAAAACACATGCACTTAATTGATTACATTTTTTTACCTGATAAGACCTGCTCATAAACTATGATGGAAACATTTACCGAATAAATCCCTAGTTGCACAGCCAATCTCATTGACTTTGCCTCAGAGGATAAGTGGACTAACCAACGGACCAATTTCATTGCACATCATCGCAAAAGTTGGTTTGATCATTCTGAAATGCTTGAAAGGCTCATCAAACTTTGGTTTAATTTTCTCCCAGAAGCATCTCACATGACTGCGTACCCAAACATCAGACATCCGAATGCAAGATAAAATGATGTAGGCAAAAAGAGCCACAGTGGCATTGCAGCAACTTCCAATTTTAATACAGATATTTTGCGCCAATTTCCCAGGAAGTGGCGATTTTGCTCTCTTAAACACATGGGATGGTAACTGTGCTTTATTTCGCAAATGTTTTTTTGCGATATTCCAATTTTGCGCATCAGTTAAATTCCCAACTTTGGATGGAAACATGGCTACTGACAGGAATAGGGAGGGAAAAAAAATAAAAGAAATCTATAGGAAAAACAGAACAAAACTTACTTTGCAAAGAAATTGACAAGCCACAAGAAGCTTCCTGAGGTTATCCTCCCTGGAAAAAGAGAGTAAACCATGAGTAAAGACTGTAAAGTGGGTGTGCTAATCCAGAGCACAGAGTGGGGTTAGGGTGCACAGCAAGAAGTCATGCTCATTCACAATATATTGGGGGGAAAAAGCTGACAAACTGTACAGACTTTGCACTTCGTATTCATCCTGTAAAAAGACAGGCCTCTTAAAATTAGAGTAGATGAAACATACAGTAAGGTCCAAATATCTGAGACTAGTGAAAATACTTACATTTTGCATTGAATGAACAAAGAAATAAATTAATTGTATACTAATTGTAAACAAATATTTGTATACTAGGGTAGGCATGAACAATACAGTAACTTTCTACAATACCAATCAAGTCAATCCCTGAATATTGAATTAATTTATAATCATTTTAAACAACCAGCTAATATTCAAAACTTTATATAACTGAAATTGTCATGATGTCATTAAATTGGCATTATGTGGGTAAAATAGTAAACTTTTTTTACTTTAAAGTTAATTTTACTGGGAAAATATAGTTAAAGAATCTCTACATTTATCATTTTCATTCATGGAGAGAACATAAAAGGTGCCATGGTTTAGTGAAGGATTTTTGTCACCTGGTGGAAAACACTTTTAAACATGAAAATGACATGAAATTACCACTATAACCAGTATATGGCAGCAGAGGACCACTCAAATCGCTCATTTGCCAGGTCCAGTCCCTTTTAGATTTCTTTTCACGTGTTTTGCAATTTTATTGCACTGAAGTATTATAGCAAGAGTAGGAAGTGTCACAGTCTCATGCCATTTAGATTAAGGGAATTTTAATAAATAGACACTAGCTATATTCCATCCACCTATTTTTGTATGCATTTTGGGATATTGCATTTAAAAAAAAAAACGACAACAAAAAAACACGGTGGACTGAAGCGGCAATATATGCATAAAACACCAAATAAAATGCAGGAGCGATTCAAGGCAGTTTTCCATCCACAGTAAAATCTTTTTACGACAAAGAACTACACAGATGCAGATATCATAGCAATCTATCAATAAATGCACACACATTGTCCTCTGCTTTTGAGGCTGACGCTGGTGCGGACTGAAGAACACGCTAAATAATGCAGACTAAAATACAAGGATGAGCCAACGCCTGCCGCCAGTTTCATATGAGTTTTAAAGGGGACTGATGCAATTATGAATTAGTGTACCGATTACAGAGTTAATTGCAATTTTTTAAGGGGGCTGGGTGGAAACTTAGAGGGGCTAAAGCCCTGATAAAAATTCATAAATGAATTGCACACTTATGCCCACCTTTTATCATAAAGGTCTTGTGTTATGAGGAATCAAATTTCTTTTTTTTTTTTTTTTTTTAGGAGGAGGAGTTCATTGTATTATGTACTAAATACTATAAAACTTCAAAACATCCACCCCTATCCATTTATTGAAATGAGGCTGCTAAAATGTCTTGTTCTGAAACAGAGGCTGAAATTAAGGGATGGGGCAGTTCAAAATGATGAAACCAAACTCACTGCAATTGCAGCATTTCACATGCAAAGAGGATGTTTACATAAATGTCTTAAACATAAACTGGCCCTTTTTTGCTGTTGTGCCTTTAAGGACAGACAGGGAGGAAAAATGACCATGTGACAAACATGTTTAAAATAATTTAAAATTATAATAACAAATATATAATATATAAAAATAAGAAAGCAGCAAAGAGCATCGTGTGCTTCAATTGAAAAACAAGTCTTTAATTTGCTTACATTTGAGTACGAACTTCAACAGAAAATTGCATATCTCCATTTTTATCTCATGACGTTTTATTTTGTTTTAAACAAAACCTTCATTTCCAGATTTAAACTGGGGGCCATGTCCGATTTTGGACCCTACTGTATCTGTAAAACAAGAACTCTATTGCATAAATCTTTGGCATATGATGTATTGAATAAGGCTGAAAACAACAACAACAACATGAGATGCATGACAAGATAAGACACGCCACCTAAAAACAGCAAAGAGGTTGAAGGGGAATCACAGCACAAGTATACAACCCTCAACTAAATGAATATCATCCTGAGAGCAAAACTGAAAAGGAATATCTACACCGAGTGATTCCCAAATGGAATCAGATCATTAGAGCCACAGAAAGTAAAAAAAAGGAAGAAGCAAAAGTAGCCATGCAAGGATGTCTAAAAGCTCTTCACCAGGACAAACCCACACCTGCTGGGGAACAAACTGCCCTGACCACAACCTGAAAGACATCAAAGAGGGGAAGGAGCTCACAGCAGCATTAACTGGCTTGCCAACCATTTCCAAACCAGAAGCTCTGGGAAGGACCAAGATTGTGGGTAAGAAGTGATGAGCATATAACCTGTAAAATCTATGAGCCACCATAAGGTCCCTACAGGCTTCTGTTCCTGCGAAGTGTCCGTTGCAAAGTTCTGCTTTCTTTTGCAGTCATCACCTGTTAGGATCAGTGTACGGTTGGAAATTAAATAACTGGTAGGCTAAAGTTCTAATCTTATAACATTTGTTGTGCTGCTGTCTTCATCTAATGACGTCCAGCACTGTAGACATTTAAAACAGGGGCTGTATACAGCAGTTGTGTTTAGTGTACAAACACTAAGCCTGTGATATCTACATTCATTTATGAATCATTCTACCATTATACTTGAGTATACAACAGGCTCTGCTACACAACCTAGTAAGCCTATCTAGGCATCTACCTTCGAAGGTAGCATTTAAACTAGTTCATCAGTTTTCCAGTGACCAATGTGGCTGTGCAGAAAGTGTGGCTTTCTGAGGGCTGATTAAACTGTATATTATATCTACATTGAGAAATACACTGCCATACAAATTGGAACCTTGCCAATAAATCAATCTATCACCAATTGTAACTAAATTGGAATCACATAAGCGGCCATAAAAATCATGTGAAAAGCATAGGTGTTTTGGTGCACTGATTACAATTATGTTTCTGATTTATTTTGAATGATAAAAATCAACATTTCTATCGCTTTGTCCAACTCAATGACATAGCCTTACAATTGGGCCAAAGAAGAGCCATCTAAACAGGCAGCATAACAACAATTAAACAGATACTTCACCCAAAAAAGAAAAAAGATTGTCAATTTACTTACCCTCATGATGTTCCAAACCTATATGACTTTTTCCTATAGTAGCAACTTTAAACAAGACCTAATGATTTGAAGTGCACAAATATCTGAAAGTCAAGAATGTGTACTTACACAGTATGCCGTTGAACTTTGGCCGTTCCTTTTGCAGCACTACCTCTTTAACACTCATATTGCTGTAGTATTTCTCATTGCCTATGATGAATCAGAAAGAGAAAAAAAACAAGCATCAGATAAAACCACGAGTTCAGTATCAGTCTCTCTAGCCCTCCAATCATAGCTCTGCACAGACAGACTCGAGCAAAAAGAGATTTGCATGTAACCAAGGCAGTGCTTGTAGTGGAGAGGCGCATTTGTTTATGCACCATGTAATTATGCGTCGCAGAACATCTGCAGGGGAAGAAAACTTTAAGGTTATAGTGGATGTAGGAGGTCAAACACCATGGAAGAGATGTGGCGACTAACACGGCCTGTTAAATGAGTGAGAGGGTGAGAAAGGTTAATCAGAAAATGGCTGCTCTGCATACCCCAAGGCACCATCAGGGATAGCTGATGATGGGTAAAACCTAAAACAAAAAGGCCACAGTAGCCACTCCTGAGAAAGACTTTCACAAAGGGAGTAACTTCAGAAAAAGGAGACTAGTGAATGTCACACTGTGTCCTCAACCAGTAACTGATGTCATTGCACTAACAAAAGGGTACACTCTTGTTTTTTTGTAGTGAGATCTTGACAAATTTTGGATAAATGTATTAACCCCGATTTGTGAAAGTGCTCTATATATTACACTTACTAAGAACCGATATAAAAGTGGAAAAAGTAATGGCATTTTTACTAAGGCTATTAAATGTGAACATTGGTCTCTGTGGTGTTCGATATGTTTGGAAACATAATTTTTGAAGTTCTGTTCAATGACGCAAGTGACAAAGATACACTTTACCTTTAGGGTGACTTCAACATTACATGTTAACATGAGACCACTGTGATAAAAACCACTTACTAACCTGGGTTACGCACAGTTATATCCATTATTGAAACTTCAATTTCAAGACGACGGAAAGCCGGTAAACTCTGTAATCTTTGCATGATGCCTGCAAGGATACCAGAAAGGGGCCATTTACATCAGGGCTCCTCAATTACATTTGTTTTGAGGGCCAGATTATTTGACTGAAAAATTGTATTATAGTATTATATAGTAGTATTTTTCTAGTCTCAAACAAGACCTGGTCGAGCAGTTCATGATTTTGAAACATTCCTGTAATAATTGTCTGCTGCAAACAAACATGAGCAAAACATGTCACACCTTTAAGAGTGTGAGGTGTTTCTGGCTTTGTACAGTGTGCACAGTAGATTAAGAGGACATAATCCTGTCACCAGAGGGTCTGAAAGAAATCAATACCTCCGTTAGCACAGCCATTGGTGACTGTCTTCTGCTGCACAGACTGCAGTGTCTTCTTCAGCACAGTGGCTGTGGAGTGAGCAACTCCATTACACACCCGCACAAACCAGTGAAACACCGATAACAGCAGGCCTGGAGAAACAAGGACTGATATTAAACCATGGCGGTCAAAGACATGGTGCCGCTGTCCAGAGAGACTTTGGCTTGAGAGGGTGAACGTGATTTTACCAAGTAAAACATGTTCCTGGATCAACATCCTTAACCAATCAGATTTGTGGGATAGTTTTAGAGTTTAGGCTTACAACAAGGGTTAGGGGCTTCTATACAATTCTTATTCACCTATCATTTCCCTCTCATTTTAGGATAAGTTTAGGTATAGGGGTTAGGACTGTTTTTGGACAGGAACATTGTTCCAGCATCAGCAAAAGATGTTAATCCATGTACGTGTCTTACTCCGCAAAATCCCAATGACCAAACAGAGATTGAGCGAGTGACAGTGGTTGTGGAGAACATCTCTCCCCAATAAGCTGCTTCGCATGCATACAGAGTGTAGCTCAGTACACGTCTAAGTCCCAAAATAAACTATGCAAGTACATGAACACAAAAGCATCTAGACAGCCATTTGAAAGTAACTATCGCCCCTTTGAGTTTTGTTTGAGTTTTTTTTTTTAACACCATGACAGCTTCTGTGGCTATTTTCATGTCAACAAATAATTAAATGATAAAAAACTGATTAGTTTTTACTATATTTATCTATATTTCCGTCCCCTTGAGCACTGATATATCACTACAATAAAGCATGTACAACCAGACCACATGTGAGCATGTGTACTTGCATAAAATGTTTCTGGCCTAAGAATTATTCTGGATTCAGTTCTATAGTAGCTTTTATAATGCACATTGTACAATATTTTATTTCAAAAGTCTGTGTGACTCAATGCTTGCTTATAGAATACCATCAAATCATAAGCAACTGGGCTGTACACACTGCATGCTGCTAGGCAGTGGTCTTTATAATGTTGAGAGTATCTGCTTGGCCCTGAAAAGAGAAAGCGTGCACAGAGTGAAGATTAGACAAGAGTTTCCCAGATGTAAAAATGCCCTATTAAAGAGAAGAAACTAGTGAGAAGAAAAAAAAAAAAAAAAGTTTAAGTGACGTGTAGCCAAGTATGGTGTCCCATACTCAGAATTTGTGCGCTGCATTTCACCCATCCAAGTGCACAGTGGGCAGCCATTTTTGTTGCAGCGCCCGGGAGCAATTGGGGGTTAGGTGCCTTGTTCAAGGGCACCTCATTTGTGGGTAATGAGGGTGGAAGAGCACGCTGTTCATTCACTCCGTTTTCTGCCGGTACTGAGACTCGAACCCACAATCTTTGGGTCCGACTCTCTATAACCATTAGGCCACAACTGCCCGCAAAAAGGTGCACTATGCAAAATTTCAGCAACTGTTTGTAATCACATTTAAACTTGGGCAGAACACCACAAGTAGTGCACATGCCCTGCCCCGACAACACATCAGTTGTCAGAACACACGCAGCCCAACTGACTCAAGAGACTACCTGCAAGATGAGTGATGAGGTATTTTGCAAATATTTTTTTAAATATTGTGTTCATGCATAAAAAGCATTATTTTGTGTATATGAATGAACAGTTATGCCAAGTTAGATGACTTGCCATCTTCAGTCTAGCACGCTAATAAACAATTACGCGTCATCATAAACTTAATTACAATGTTTAGTAATCAGTCGAGTTACAGATAGCAGTCAATAAGGCAATAGCGACATTAGCAATACATTTTTTTGTTGAGACAGGAGAACTTAGAGGTTCCTGCGCTTCAGACAGACGATAAAGTCCCATCCTCACTCACGCTGTGCCTCATTATTGGCTGGGGTTACACGCCCACTGGCCAAAGGCAGTCCAGAAATGGACAGAGCAAAGCAAAAAAAGAATTAAGAAAATACAGGCACAGGGCAGTGTCTCTGTAAGCACAAACAAACTTCTAGTGGATCATAAGCAATGGGTTTTTTTTGGGGGGGGGGTTTGGCATAGTGCACCCTTTAAGTATAGAGTTTGTTTTTATGTCCTGACAGTGAAAACATGTTGTAGCAGTTGAAAGACTCCCAAACAAGCATAAACCATCCCGTGAGAAACACCACAGACTAGAGAGGTGAGCACCAGACTAAACAAAGGCTGATACCTTTGAGTAGAGCCGTCTGCATCAGGAGTGTGCATATGTACACTACAAATGTAGCAATTCGCCTGCTGTTATGAAGGCACATCTCAGACAACATCCCCAGTACCCCTGCAGACACAAAGTCAAGCTTGCCGGTTTCCTTCAATATTATTAATAACAGACATCTTATCAAAGCAGCATCCAAAGAACAGAAGGACTTGTGAGGGCTCCGTTTCCGGACACCAAGAAAAACCTGATGACACGGACGTGACAAAAAAAAGACAGTTGAGTTTGCACTACATTAGGAACACATGAATACTGTATCCCTCAAATGTAATGTGCTTAACATGATAACAATAATGGGAGACAGAAATACTCTTACACTGCAACTGTATAAAAAAAACACTTTATAGTGCATTTTCAAACTCTCTCACCTGGTTTGTGCCTGCGATGCTTGTCCCTGCAGTACAATGTAGTGTTTGGAAATGAAGCTGCGCTGGGTATCTCTGTAAAAGACGCCTGATGCCCAGTAGCATTATGATGGGAACTGTTGTTCTTGAAGGGAGAGGTGATGGGGCAGTCTCTACAGATGTAGCCGTTCTGTGCTGTAGAAGTCTGTGTTTTGGCCTCCACTGTGCTGTGGTGTTCAATAATAGTTTGGTCTGAAATAAAAATCCAAAATTAGTTCAACCAAAAGAAACCACAAAGGAATAAAAAAAAAAAAAAAAAAAAAACTATACTATGAATATTCCAAGATCTATTCCTCTATCCCTCTATCTACCCATGCATCGATCTCTATCATCTTCAATGAACCAATTCATGTATCCTTCACTATATCTTTCTTGCCATCTAGCATTCTCTTTTAATCTACCATCCATCCATCGCTTCAATAGAAGCACATTACAAAAACATCCTATGAACTCATGGCAAGTCTGTCTTTGTTTATTGGCTAATGTTAATCTACTTATCTAAGAAAAAGAAAAAAAAGATTTTAACTTTGGAACCAAAATGTTATGATCTAAGAGAGTATGCATTCAGCTGGAGCACACACTTACCCTTGATATCACGGTCTTCATCCAAGCCTAATAATAAACAAAAAATACATTTACAAAAACAATGCTTCAGCTCTCCATCTCAGTTCATTTAAACTCAGAGTATAACATAGGGGTGATCACGAAGGTATGCTGGCACTGACCCCAGAAGCTGTCGACTAGAGTGTGTTCCTGTATGGAGGACTCATCTAGCAGAGAGGACAGCAGAGAGGCATCACTGGGTGCACAGCTGTTGAGGGTGCTGTTATGGGCCTGCAGGATTGACGTTGAGGCAGACCTTGGTGTTTGAGCAATCTGTGTTGACCCTGAAACAGAGTGATGAGCTCTTCTGCTCTTCAGAGTCCTACAAAAGAAACATTTATAAAAATAAAGTTTGAAATAAAAGTATTTCATATGCTCACAGAACCAAAAAACAAAACAAAAAAAAAAAAACATGTATACATTTATTTATTTATATCCATTAGTATGCACACAGAAAAGTAACGATAGATACATCTGTAAAACTTTATATAGAAACTTCTTGATTCTGTAATCCAATTATTATTTATTTTTTACAAATAAAGAAATGGTTAAAAACATTAATAAAATAAGGGGGAAAAAAACCCCACTAAAAATTCTCCGTAATCTGGTAAGTAGGTTTACACTGGGAATCATATGTTCTCAAATAAAGACTAGGTAATTTCACATACAGAGCACATTGAATATGACATAACGGCCAACTGAATATTGTGCGGCATAGTTTGAAATGTCCATGTCCAATTCACATGGAGGGAGTGTCATGGAGAGTAGGCACATTTTTATGCAGGCTACAAAATGTAGATGTGTATTTGCTGAATGGTGACAGGATGAGAAGGTATTATAGCGTTTGCCTTTCTATAACTATAACAAAGGCAAACGCTATAATACTTTAATAATACTGCTGTGCTCTCATCACTGTCAAAATAAAAGTCCCGGTGCTGTCAAAATTGTTTAAAGTTTTGGGAGAAGTAAATGTAAAAATTAACGTTGGTATACGCTACACGACTTTTGTCCCAATTTTTTAGTCTGGTTGAGTCATGGTCAAAATATACTTCACTTTTTATGCGTGTATTGTGCGAGTGAAGCGAATTTCGTCATCAGAAGAGTACGTGCGTACTTGCCAATTTAGTGAATTGCAGCCTTTAAGCTCTATTCGTTTTAGTTGTCTGAAATACAACTGTAAAAACTTCATGTAATTTAAATTGTAGCTTTTATCTGCATCTCCAATTTTAGCTGATCATTTTGTCTATTCTTCTAAATTATCTTTTGTCAATTTAAAAAAAAAAAAAAAGTTACTTGCTTGCTTAATCCACTGCTGATTTTCATGGTCAAATTGTACTTACTTATCGCGGCCGAAGGTGGCGCTGTGGTGGAGTGACGAGTCAAGCAGACCGTCATCTCCATAGTGACTCGTGCCGGTGTGCAGACGGAGACTGCGTCTGGACATCTTGGGTGGCTTGTATACGGGCCCAATCCAGAGCTCCCTCTCAAAGTCTAGTGCTGAAGAAGAATAGCTGGAACTGATAGAGAGAGGCGTTTATTGCTTTGGCAACATTGTACTATCCCACAGTCATGCTGAATTGAGAAAGAGATAGAGATTTCTCTGAATGAACACATGTACGTAGGGCTGTGCCAGTCAACTTGACAACTGCCCCACCGTGGTGTTAAGCCACGACTGAGGCACAAAGCTGGGTTTACAAAATAAATAGGTTGCAATTAAAATGTTACAGCACAACCATGGAAACATTTAGATTTGGAGTCCAGCCATTTGTCAGCCTTGTATGCCATTTTGCGATCTGGTCACCCGATTTTCCATGAATTCAACAACAATTTAACTTGATTCTTTTCGCAAATCTTCACTCACGTCTCACTCATTTTCACAGGGGAATATAAAAATGTCTTCCTTTCATTCACTTTTAATTACTTTGTGAACATACTTTCCTCTGGCAAAGTAGAAAATGCATTTTACTTGCACATCAAATTCTATTTAACAGTTTGTGCTTTTTATTAGTCTTGGTAAGTCACATCAAGTTGTAAAGCGCATTATCCACATGCTGGTAATTTAGTTTCGCTTTGAATGGCAGCGCAACAAATATTACCTACATGTCTTGCACCTGTGGAAGATATCATTTGCTCTTCAGACCTTTTAAGTTACTTATGAACATCAGGAGAAGACATGAATAGACAAGATGTCCTGCTGGTGTCCCACATCCCCCTCAAAGCACAGAGCGGTATATAGGAGATGCATTTTGACATTTTTGACCATTTAAGCGCAATAATCCGTGAAAGAAAACTGAATTTGCAGTCACATTTAATATATTTATTAAGAATCAGTGTATAGTTTATAGAGT
This sequence comes from Rhinogobio ventralis, assembly GCA_039654625.1. Classification (NCBI taxonomy): domain Eukaryota; kingdom Metazoa; phylum Chordata; class Actinopteri; order Cypriniformes; family Gobionidae; genus Rhinogobio; species Rhinogobio ventralis. Next base: position 8,537,440 of record CM077212.1, on the reverse strand, counting down.
GAAGACTAGGCAAATATATTTCACATATTGTTGTAGCAGAGTTTGTGAAGAATAATGTGTAATCAGACTTTAGCCATGAAAATGTTACAAGTAACAGAAATAAGCACACGTCAAAACACCTCTAGGGCCCAGAAAACACCTCAGACTCCAGAGGGTTAAAACTTCTATTCCGATTGGATAGAACACAACAGCTGACGAACACAAAACAGCTGAAGACGGAGAAAACAAACTCAAAACCTGACAATGCACTTAATAAAAAAAATTAAATAAATGACCAGACTCTGTATTGTTTTTTTTCTACTAACTGTGCCCAGTCACTTCTAAACTCAATGTTTCCAATCAGACAGTGCAATGGTTCACGAACAGCAGCAACTGCCATCTCTCTAGGAACAATCCCAGCATTCATGTCTGAACTTTGGAGCTGTTCTGCTTACTTGAGGTCTTACAGTGTGACAAAGGCCATTCAGACAGCAGCTGCGGAGCAAAACGCATGCTAAACAGTAACCTGACAATGTATAATTAACTTCAGCTTAACGCTACCATTCCAACCTTAAACTGATTATAAAAAAAACAGCACTAGGATTCAGGCTAATGCTTTATATCAATACATTAAAAACAATCAATACAAAAAAACAAAAAAAACAAAAGAGAATACACACAGCACAGTCCAACCCCAACTCTCCAGATCCCACGTGTCGTCACTGGTCATCCCATGGAATCTATACGCACTCAGAGGCACAAGGAGCTCTGGAGGGATCAAGCGAATTAAGAAGGCTTGCTCTACTTCCTGTGTTTAGCTCCTGTATACGTGACATGTGAGCCACTAAACAGTCCCTGTCCCTCCCTCAGTATCTCTGTCGCTATCTATCCATTTTAAAGCGGCATCGCTGTACTTCGAATGTGGGATAAATTGCATTTGTAAAACTTCAACAACATTTTTTTTTTAATAAAATAAAAAAAGTAGAAGAAACCCAGAGTCAGACCCAGTTTACACCAGATATTAATCTCTGGTGACATATGATCAGCCGAGACACAACACTGCGTGTTTACACCGAGCAGTAACATACAGGGCTGAGCAAGGGAGATGTTCTGCTGATCCAGGGTCAGTGGGAGTGCATTTCGGGGAAGTTAACAGATCTGTTATTCGCACTGGCTAGTTGGGTTGTCATGCCTTATGTTAATGCTGGTTTTCTGAATGTTTAAAGTTTATTTTTGTGAATTCTGTGGAATAATTTTTTTTTTGTTGTTGAAATTTTTGAATATGAAATTGCTTGTGATAATCTTGATGCATTGACAAGAGTGCTTTGAAATATAAATTAATATAATATAATATAATATAATATAATAATATATATTTTTTTATTTTTTTATTTATAATGTCTAAGACTTCAATTTTAGTTGTAAATTCAAAATACTTAAACTAGCTTTTAATTAGTGTGAAATAATTTCACACACTATACAAAAAAAAAACAAAAAAGTTACAAACAGAATGCTCAAGTGTATTAACTGAACTTTAAATGTGCTCTGTCATCTGCATGTAGGTGTCAGTGTTTACACAACAAATGCTTGTGGTCACATGGGTTTCTGCAAAATCAAATAATCTGATGTGACATTTGACAACTAGCTAAAATGCTGACTAAATGCCACTTTCTCTTATGGACCGATGCGGATTAAGGTGGTCAGGGGCCCCTAGGCTGCTCTTTGTGTAAGGCCCCCCCTAATCATTATGTTTTTCTGGAAAAATGTATTTAGTGCCATACATGGTCCACACGGTCCATATGGTGAACTGGCATACACACACAGCCAATACTACAGTGTTTCCTCTACATTCCTTCAAGTGGTGGACCACCACTGTATGAAAATTACCACCACACCACATAGGTAAAATGAGAAATTGAACATTACAAACAAAACACAAATACAAACAAGCACAAGGCCCAGTGCTTAGAATCAGTCCTTTAACAGAGATGGTGGAAAGATATTACCCACCACAGCCACAAAACAATTACAAAGGAAATGTAACCATAAACAGCAAAGCAACAGAATTCCCTGCATTCACAGTTCAACTGCAAGCTGGTTTAGCTTTATAAACCAACAGGTAGGCTACAGCATCTACATAAGTGCAGAACACCCTGTTTTACTGAGGCAAAAAAAATCACAACATCATTACTGAGACACAAAGCTGTGTATAAAACAAAGCCATAATAAAAAACCGTGGGGAGATTCCCTCCATCTCTGAGGAGGTGAACAATAGCCGCTTTTCCACTGTCAGGCCGAACGGTTCTTAAATGGTAAGGAACGGTTCCAGTTGTGTTTCCACTTGAGCCTGGTATGGCACGGCATGATTACAAACCATTCTCGGCCCGGTTAGCTAGAACCATGCAGTGACGTCGCCACTCAGGATTTTGTCACGATTTTGTTTGTGCCTGGCTACCAGTTTATCTGTAGCTGGCTAAGCGCGCTATTTGAGCGACGCAAATACAGATTAATAATGAAATGGAAATAAATACCTGATCACCCTCCATAACGCAAAATAACATGGAAAAAAAAAAAAAAAAAAAAAATAGAACCAGCCTTAAAAAGCCGATGCTAGCTGGCAGTCCTACTACTGTGGATCTTGTCCTCGACTGGATGAAGATTCAACAGCCTTGAAGTATCCAATCAATTTAGGGATTTTTTTTTCTGTATTTCTTGGTTACGTTGATGAGGGTCTTTTTTTGTTCGCTGAAGTAAATTATTATTATTTTTTTTTAAAGACTGGCCAATCTGGGGCCCCTGCACACGTGGGGCCCCTAGGCTGCAGCCTAGGCAAGCCTGTGCCTTAATCCGCGCCTGCTTATGGACTGTCTGTTTTAATCAATTTATCATTCCAAATCAAAGAGGAATGAATTAGTCATCTCTCAAGTACTGATCATTCTATCCTGCTGGTGCACCTGGCAACATTTCTCTTCCTCTCTGTAATCATCCTGTAAACATACTGCAAACAGCAGAGTAGAAGACCATTTGTGATGCCTCACTCACTGTCCACAGTTTGTTCTTCTTGACCTGTCCTGAGCCAAATTCACAATGACAAATGGGTGGAAACAAATTCAGACTTGCACAAAGAACCACTCATTCAGTTTGAGGGTTCTGACCAGATGCCAGATGACTACAAAAAAAAAAGGGTGGCATTGCTGAACAGTGAGATTTTTGCCATTAAATCACCAAATCTCTTAAAAGAAAAAAAAAAAAAAAAAAAAAAAACAAACTTAAGTGCACACATGCGGGCGGGTATGCGCATCTCCTTCTACCATGTCCTAAAGGTGCATTCACGCCATGTCGGAATTATCATAATTGCAAGAATCCAACTTGTAAAAAGCATTCACGTCCTCGAACTCATAATGGACCCTTTTCACAGACTTTGACGCATTTTAACGGTCATCAATATCGTAAGTCCTGCAAAGTTTTTTGTATTTTCATTTTTTTTTAAATATATGTACATTTACAACACTAATACTTTGTATTATATTACTTTTGCATCAAATTACAAAAAACAAGTTAACGCTGCTGTGAGGGGGTTTCTAATGCAGCGTCTATGGGCGTGACGGTAAAATTAACATCTTTCTCTCTTTTCACTGCTGTTATCAATCTCACTATTTTTTCCCTCTTTTTGAAAGTTGTGAAATCACTATTGTGGAGTTTTTCTTTTGCTATTTGAGCAAATGGGGACACAAAAAAAATATTTATGTATACTCTCATTTACCGCTATAAAAGTTAACCCAACTATGACGACTTCCACTTCTGAGAAACCCGGAAATGTGAAAAGGGTCTATTACAACTTGTAAAGTGGGATTTTTCTGAGAGCTCTTACTCGTACCATGTGACCACTGCATATTTATTTAGGCATTGAAAGTGTTGCCATAGAAACACATAATTCCCAGTCAGAGGATGTGAACAGCTCAGAATTGAACGTCACGTGTTGTCATCTCGAAATTACGTTAATTGGGTAAATGACGTGGCATGTCAATTCTGGGGTCCGTTCTTCGTACCTCGCTTAATACATCCCAGATCTTCTAATCGTGATAACTGATCTCTGGCTAATTTGGTTCTTCAAACGAATTTGCGGATTGGATTAAAATATCTGGATTAAGTTATCTGAGATGACTGCGCATTCCTGTGTTCCCTGAAGAGGGAAGATGTATCGATACTCGAAACTATGATCAGCAATGCAATTGGCTGGCGGCAATCATAGAATTAAAAAGACACATAGCTAAAAAAAGTAACAATAAATAAATAAAAAAATAATAATAATTCTGGACCTTATAAGGAAACAACCAAAACAACATAAAAGTTATAATAGATAAAAATGTGTACTGTTCTTTTTTTTAAACATGATTCCCAATTATTTATATTCACGATTTTATAGTATTTGCACAACCTTTACATTTTTATTTCAATGTTGTAATTAACAATTCATTTAATTTAATTCAATTTGAAGCAGATTTGTTACGTGACAGTATTAATTAAAGTTTATTAAGGGTCAAGATCAAGTTATCTGCAACTCTTGCGCTGCAAGCCACTCCCATAATATCCGTCATCACTCAAATTAATGCACGGCTCAGATTAATTGTACAGCATGCGTGCAAGACTCCAATAAAATTATAAAGTAATTATTCCATCACAAATAAATCTCAATCAAGTGGCTGTGTCTATAGTATTATACACATTTTACACAACATTATAATATTTTCAAATACATTTTTATATTATTATTATTATTATTATTATTATTATTAAAAATTATTATTGCCCCTGGTTCAGTAACGAACTCTTGTAATAAAGAAGCAGTGGCTGAGACAGATTTAAGTACATGAAATAAGCCTGCCGCAGAGCAGGTTTAAGCTTACGGACCTGTTACTATGACAGCAAGTCCAGGATGAGCTTCGAAGAACCAAACAATCCAAGATCATGCCAAATCGTCAACAATCAAATCCAGCTAACTGAGTTAGCGACGTACGAAGAACAGACCCCTGGTGTCCAAAGCATATTCATAATATTAAAAATATATACATTTTTAAATACACTACATTAAATGACTCAACTTCCCCCTCTTAATTACTCATGTGAGCATTCATTATAAATAATGAATCTTTAAGGAACTATTGAGCTCAAAAGTCCCAAAATGTAATTCCAGGTAACTGTCCTGGCTTCAAATCTGAATACAAAAATGACAATTTAAAAAATATGAATAAAAGTATTTAAAATCTTCTTGGGCATAATTGTATTGACGTATTCAATGATACCTACAAATATAGTGATAATACTAAGCTTATTTGAAATTTTATGACAAAAAGAACAAACTGTGAATTCTCTAACGCCATTCCTGGATAACAGACAATGGACCACCTTCTGTATTCAACTTACGAAGAAAGTGTAATGCCTCTCACAGTTCAAAACGCTTACACTACGTCTACCGTCATATTTATCTTACACAAACCCATCAATCCACTTCAGAAGGCCTTTACTAACCCCCCGGAGCCGTATGGATTACTTTTATAATGGATGGATGCACTTATTTGGTCTTCAAATTTTGGGCTGCCATTATAATGCTTGGATTAGCCAGGACATTTTTTAATATAACTCTGATTGTATTTGTCTGAAAGAAGAATGTCATATACACCTATGAATGGCTTGAGGGTGAGTAAATCATGGGATCATTTTCATTTTGGGGTGAACCATCCCTTTAAGGTACTACTATGAACCCTTTTGTGGTAAAAAAAAACAAACAAACAAACCAAAAAAAATAAATAAAAACAAAGATGTTATTTTTTAGGGTACTGCCCCAGTGACAAGCTGTTGTACCCCGTAAAGGTACAACCCTTTGTCTCTGTGGACACCATGCAACAAATATGCTCATGCTCCCTGTGGTGTTAGCATGAATAAACAATAAAGATGTCATAAAAAAAATAATAATTAAACAAGTTGAAGTCATAGCTGTGTGTGTGTGTGTGTGTGTGTGTGTGTACAATGACAGACACGCTCTCTCATGGCTGTGAAATTGCAATAAGCATATTTTTCACACAATGCAGTGTGGACACATCTCAGCTATACAAATACGAAAAAATAATACACAATAATGATAAAAACTCAAAGCAACTGTGCAGTCAATCGACCAGCATTGTGTTGTATTATTACACAAGCAGGTTTCATGACAATACACGGTCTCATACGTATGCAGCGTCTTCGCTTTAACTATGGAGAACAAACAGCACACTTACATTAAACGGGTCTCGTCAGAATCTCAGCTTTAAAACACGAAACAGCACCACCGTTAAACCATTATAATCTATATATACGGCCGCATCCAGCAGCGAAAATGTCGCATCATCAAGAGAAAGCGTCTGAATGAACCAATGAGAAGAGCATCGGCTTACCGCCGCGAAATACAAACACTGATATCTACACATGACAGACAATACATCATCCAACATTAAATATCAGCCACTAAAACACCGCATTTCACACACTGATATTCTAAAACCTCATGGTTACTACAGGAATGAACAACTAAATAAAACAACAACTGAAGGAAACAATTAAACCCCACAATAAACGTACCAAACGCCATGGAGAAAATGTATACTTTCCTATAAAGAGTTTTGGGTAAATACTGAAGCAACAGCAGCACCTGTCGGAGTTGACTAGCTAGTTAGCAGCTCAAACAGAATTTAAAGTAACTTACCTGAGCTCAAACGTCGTTATTTTTCTCTCAGATCAAACACGAAGCTAACGTTATAAGAACTGATCTGCAGTTTATTAAAGACAACGATCATGCGTTAGATTATCGTCTCTTCACATTACAGCATGACGTTCCGGCGCTAACGGTGTTGAGTCGTTTCTCTAATCACTCCTCAGGTGCTATTTAAATATCACGTCACTCACTTGAACTTGAGAAACGACGTCATATCCGCCAAGCTCAAATGGCGTTTCAATGCCTTATAAACAATAAACAAGCCATTATTACCTTGTTTTATTTATTTATTTATTTGTAATTATTAATATTTTTTATTGTAATATATTTAATGTAAAGCTTTATTTATTTATATTAATCATTTTTATTTATTTATGGAATTTAAGTGAAGTGAATCGATTGGTTTGTGTAAGAAAAATATCAATATTTAAAACTTTTTAAAGTAAAATATCTAGCTTCCGGTGGACCGCCTTCCGTATTCAATTTACGAAGAAAGTGTAAGGCCTCTCGCAGTTCAAAACGCTTACGCTACGTCAGACATCACATGTCGCGCCAGTTACGCTTTCTTCGTAAATTTTCTTTTATCCTCCTGTTCCACTTTATTTTTCCCCTATAATTTTAAAATGAAGAGAGTCTAGATTTGTACTCTTCTATACCTGTTGTTCTTTACATAGCTAGCAGCCTACATTATGAAACGCAACCCCATTTAGAGCACTGGTAATCCGGATTTGGTCATCTGAAAAAGTGTGTATTCGGATCAGGATGATCCAGTCCTATTTTGCTTTAAAAAAACAGCACAAAATTAAGATGGATTACCTGATTCTGGATAGCAAAACATGGGATTTCCAAATCCAGATCAAACTTTTTGAACAACTGGGCCCTGGACAGGTTTGAGAATGACTGTTCTGGGGTACTGTGCTCTGTCATATGCATTTCTTGGTGCATTCAGTTAATTGCTCCTCATTTAAATGGTTTTATACTTGAAGTGAAAAACACTTTTGAAAAACACAAACACGTACAGTGCATATAAAACATAATCTCTAATGTCTAAAATATAAGTCACTTAATATTAACTTTTTGTTTATTGAACTGCTTTATAAACTCAACATTTTCAATCATGCAGATGTTCAGAAAAACAGCACTTGTGCGATATCAACTATATCATGATATTAATAGTTAAAAAGCAAGAGCTTGAACAAGGAAATAAATTATATAATGTATAAAATGTATTTGAGATTTTTTCACTGCTAAAATATACCATGTTTATGTGGCATTTTTTGTTTTTATAGTTTTATAATAACAACAGTGGTACAGGTATCTCACAGTAACATATACAATGGCTAACAATCTGAAGGTATAATGAAGAGCAATAGGAGCAGAATTAACAGAAATCAAGAGATAAAAGGCATTCAACATACATTCTTAAGTTCTAGAGGTGACCAAATATGCCAGAAATCATTAGACTTCTGGTGTAAATCAGAAGTAATTTTTTCTCGCCAAATAGATACAAAAATGCAACACAAATTCTAGGCCATGGTCAAAGTGTAAATCACCTTTACAGTTCAAAAGATAGATACTCAGAGAAAGGGCAAAAGATTTACCAATAATCTTCTGAACAGTTTTATGAATCTCTATCCAGTAAGCTTTGATCATATCGCAATCCCAGAATACATGCATCACAGTACCAATATTAGACTTACACCTGAAACAGGGTTGGGAAACATTGTTTGTGTGCCATTTTTATAGATAAGGTAAATTGAACATGACAGTTTTCATTGTTAAAATGACAAAATAATCAAGTCTAATTGAAGACAAATTGACACAATTTAAACAAACATATTACCATGTCTTTATTTAACAATTTTAATTTTTTTAACCAACAAACTTTAAAATGATCTGAGAATATAATACAATAAAAGACTTTCACAATAGAAAACACTTCATGGTTTGTGTACAAATGTTTCCAAACATCAGTGAAACCTGAACCAAAAAGTGAAAATTCATGAAGAAATTTAATAACGGTGCAAAGAGTGATTAATGGTAAATACCTAAACAACCACAGCAAAACGAACACTGTATTAATGGTCTGTTTGTCATTAAGAAAATGAACTATTTCTGTTAATTGCTTTCACTGTGTGGAACGCCAAATACATTACATGGATAAAATGACAAAAAGTTGAACTCCTCCTGCACTCAATTGAAGGGTTTGACGATTTTCATGGAGATGTAGTTCTGAAAATAAATAAATACAAAATAATTAGCATTGTACATCTTAAGTGAAAAATCTGAACATAACCTTTGTGAAAGGATTGATGAAGTGTGTCCTTACTGGTAATGAATACAACAAGATCCCAATGAATAATAGCACTAAGACTAGCACAACCAGGCCGATGAACAGCCACTTAAATTTGCGCCACACTATGAACTTGCACGTCTTGCATGGACTTGTGAACCAAAAGAACGAGGTTTCAGGTCGCCTGAGAGGTTTAAAAAAGAAACAAACCTTGTAATCATCTTTTGTTAACACACAGAACAATAAACATATTTAAAGCGAGAATTCGATTACTTGGGAGGATCCAGTTTCGGATTCATATTGGGCTCATCTCTGCCTTTTCCAGCAGGTCTCTCATCCGCTTCCTTCTCATTCACAATCTCCAAAGTCAACTCCACCTTTCCCTGAAAAAAACAGTAAACAAGGCTTAATTAATTAAGCTCAACATGAAATGACATTCACAACCCATTTTATCAAAATATCATGCAATTCCAAGTGAAGCATATTTAAAGGGGTAATTCGCTACTTGCAAAATGGGATTTTAATGAAAGTCGGCCGCCTATGCAATAGAAAGGCCTTTTAGCAAATAGGTAAGAAAACACCCATAATGCACTGGGCATCCAAAGCCACTCCCAAGCTGTGTCCGAAACCACTCCCTATAAAGGGTATGTGCGTGATGTCACTATCGGCCGGAGTTGCTGTGGTTACGCCCACTGAGTGGCAAAAACACAGTGGAAACATTGGTTTTCAGCGTGAATGCCACGAAAAACACACAAAACACATTTAAAACAGGAAAGAATTTTGAGATTGACTGTACAAATAGATTTGACAAGAAATCTGGGCCTGTATTCTTAAAGCTTCTAAGAATTCTTCATTTTGTTATTTACCATGCTTTTAATTGTTGTACTTAATGTATTTGATAGGAAATGAACAGCGACACAATAAGGTTCTGAAATTGCTGTAATTGTGTTATCACTTGTGTCCACCAAATATGTGTCCATTTTCTTTGCTAAAGAAACTCTTATGCCTCTTAAAAGTCCTCGTCTGTACTCCGGACACTTTTGGATCTTAAGACCTCTTTTAAGGGTTAACATGCTTTCTGAATTACTTTTTTCCTTACTAGGATTTTTTCTTTCATTTTAAGAGGAAACGCCCACCTTTCTAAGAATTTTCTTAGAATTTTGTCACTAGAAGCTACTCTTTGCATTAAGATTTTTCATGAATACGGACCAAGAGGTATATTTTTACAGACTGCCGAACACTAAAGAAAAGAGAAGCAAATAGATCGCTGCAATTCACAGAATCAACTGGACGCCAGGTAGTGAAACGCGGATTTGGAGTTATCATTTTGTGTCAATAAGTCGAATTTTGGGGTAAAATCATACCCTATATACTGTATTGTTATATAATTTGCCTGAATATATTTGTCATATGTTTAACATTTCTGACTTACAGCAGCAGCTGTCAAATATGAAATTTTTAGTTTAGCTACTTGCATATCTCGCACTTGACTTTGAGTCACGCTGCTAAAATTCTAAAGCCCCCTAAAAAGGGCCTAGTGATGCCCATGCCCACAATCCACTCAGATTTCGAGTGTACATTTGATGTGCACTCGCTGAAGCACTATTTCCCAAAATCCAATGCGGAGAGGACTGAGAGAGCACGCGAAACAGCGGGAGTAAGCGAGTTCAAAAGAGAGATTACTTTACAGCTTTCTTATTTCTGTTTTAACATTTATTTCACGCTAGTTCTAGTTTTTTACCTTTTTTTTATCATTACTTGAATAAAACATATTAAACGTTAGAGAGACAATACATTACATTTATTGCATTTAAAATAAATAAAAGAATATAAAAATAAAATTGTTTTATATTATTTTAACTATTAAAATACATTATTTAGGCATTTACTCAATTTAATGTGTTTTACTAACAGTCAGGTAATAATGTGTGGCATTGTTAATTCACAAAACTGTAAGGAAGAGATTATAATTTGGTGGATGATTTTAAAAAAAAATAATTCATTGATCATCTGTAGGCATGTAATCATGATGGTCGCCGCCTGAGAGTGCGCTACGACCATGTATCATCTGTGAGCGTGAGAGTTTCTAACGAACTTAAATAGTATAATGAATATGAACACAAAGCATGACAAACCAAATTAATGTATACATTCGATGAAACCACAAAGCTGGCTCGGAGGTATGTATAATTACAAAAATTAATTATGATTGTTATTAATTTTATAAACTAAGTTAAATGCAAGATAAAAGGCATTTTATCACTACGCATGACAGCCGTTTCTGCGACAGCTTCAGCTCTCCGACGCAAAGTGTATAACGTCAGCGTCCAAATTCACTCACTTAATTTCGTTCCCTTCTTGCAGATATAGTGCACTCAAATGCCATACACTATATAGGGATTAGTGAATGAGTGAGTGGTTTCGGACACAGCTCCAGTCTGCTCCTATTGAACAGGAGTCAAATACCGCCTTGCTTAACTAGGAAATAATTTTTAGCAAACTTTTAGTCACAATGGTGTTAACTTGAGTAAATGTTTAGCAGGAGTGAGTTATTTTTTGTTTTCAGTAAAGGATCCAGAGCATTAAAGGCTGCAAAGAATTGTAAATATGAAGAGAAAGCGGCGACGGAAAAATCGGAAAAACATCCGTGTTTGTAGTCTCAATATCAAACAGTATGACTATGAACGCAGTGTTTTAGATCAAATGGAGGTTGGGGGCTGAAAGAAACTGCCTTTTCATCAGTTAATTTGGAAGAAAAGGAACAGGGAGCAACTTCTGCCCAACTCCCCGAAGCAAAACATTGATGCGTACAGGTAAGAAAGCTGTTGCCATAGTATTCCATTTTATCATAATGCTGTGTAAAGAGTAGACAAAGTATGAAAACATAAACCTATAGAGTGGTGCAGGTATGACATCACCTTGTAGGCTACAATATGGAAGCGAGTTAGCATTTTAGCACTTCCGGTTCCATCGTCCCAAAGTCAATGGGTTTTTTTGAATGGGATTTTGTTTAAATGGCTGAAATAAGGTCTGTGATGAACACAAGCTCTAGACACTTTCACGTTTTACTCTACGACATAAAATACATCAGTATTACCCCACTCATGATTTTTTTTTTTAAGCTGTTAGGTGTCTTAAACGCGGTCGCTAACAAGTGGCTAAATGAGACTACAAAGGCTGCCGAGGAGATTAAACGTCATCATGCCGAAAAGGTAAACTCAGTCCGCTTTTACAGCCTCATTATGCTTATAATTGTGCTCTTATAAACTATTCTAACTCAGACTTTCTGGGAAAATGTTTTTAGATAAAAATTGAAAGATGTCGGAAGCTTATGATGAAGTTGAGCGACCGCGGTGTAGTCCGTTTATAGCCGTACTTTTAGCTTTTTACTTCTGGATTTTTTGCAATAATCCAAAAGACTATGGGAAAATCCTATTTGGTTTTTATTGAAGGAACCAGTGTGATGCTAACTGCCTACAAAGTAACGTCATACCTGCACCACTCTATTCTTACAATAATTGTTTTGTTAATAACCCTCTGTCGATCCGTCTGTCCATGGGCGGGGAAAAAAAAAAAACTTAAATACAAATAAAGGGTTTCACGAAAGCCCTGGAACTGTCAAAAGTAAAAAATTTGCTTACAAATACACATGAATTTCTCGGTCCAGGGAACACGGTAGTATTTGTAAAGAACAACGTTTACTCTTTCTCCAACATTGCAACAATTCAAGACGGGTTGAAAATTGATGAACACACTTTGATAAGGTAAAAAAAAAAGTTGATTTAAAATCCATTGGGAATTGACTGGATTATGAAAAAAGAAATGTCATACTGCACCATACAGGAGTCTTTGCATTAGCTGTACTTACACCAAGCTCCCTCTTCCCATCTTTCTCCATGAAGCACGGCCACCATCCTCTAACTGACTTCTGGTCAAACAGAGACTTGAATTGGCCTGATTTTGGATGTGTAGTTCCATCCGGAACCATGTTAAGGTTACATTTCTCAGGTGTTTTGGAAGGGTTGATGAGGTGGTGCAGATCAAGTTCAATAGCACCTGTAACACAAGTGATATAATACACATGAGGACCCAAAAATGTAAAAGGAAAATAAAATTCCCAAAAGCTCAGAAAAGAGCTGCATATAGACATCTCACCTAGGTAATCATCCAGTGAGAATTTGTCATTATCCCATATTTGAACAACCAGCTTGGGTGGGATTCTAAACTCTGATTTGTCAAGGTTCCAGAAATGTTCCTTTTTAATGTAAAAGAAAGAGAATATTTTAATACTTCCAAGTGCTCTTCATAACACATATTAAACAGCCAATCTATATTACCTTTTTAGATACAAGACATAGCTGCTCCGCAGGCAGGTATTCAAATCCAAAGACAAATCTCCAGTTGAAATTTCCATCGCCATCCAAAGAGCGATAATGGACGTCTGTTTTTTGCTTATCTTCTTCCATACCTGGCATCCAACTAATCAAAGACACAAATGCATGTATTACGACAAACGTTAAAAAAATGTATTAGTGAAACACATTCATCTGCCCCATTATGGTTTTTCAGATATTACCTTTTATATAGCTGTTTGTTAATTTCAAAGACTGTGCACAATAAAAGTAGATAGTTATTGTCTCAAAAAAGAACCGATTCTGAACTGAATGAAAGGAGTCATCAGCAATTCCAGTCTTACTTCCTGCTTAAAGTTTCAGTGTTTAAATTTTAGCGGCATCTAGTGGTGAGGTTGCGAATTCACCCCTCCCTTTAGAAAGAACAGAGAAACTACGGTGGCCGACACATGACAAAGATGTCGTCGTCTAAGACAGCAGAGAGTAGCTAGCGCTCTGTAGAGAAGTTTCTCCATTTAGGGCTACTGTAGAAACATGGCGCCTTCACTGTAAGGGGACCCGCGGTAGCCTGGATGCCAGCTGAACTTAGCTCCGCCCACAACATTTGAGGTCGGAAAGTTCGGTCTGGACTTGATCTGTTGTGGAGCAACTACGCTCGAACCAGAGCTGTTCGGACCAATCAAATTGTCAGGGCGGGCTTTATACGATGATGGACAGATGATCAACGGTAACGTAATCATCCACGTCACCAAAGAGCGCTTGGGTTGAATTCGTTCTAATCTTAAACGGAGAACTTGTTCATATATGCATTCACCTTTACTATTTCTCTCAAAAATAATGATTGTGTTGGTAAGTACTCCGTGCATCCTTAAATTCTTTTTACAACACCGGCAAAGATCGCTTACACTTACTTCTACTTCTTCCAGCGTGCGTGCAGTTGAGTTCTGTTGACAACTATGCATTAGTGACGTGTTGTTCATGAACGATTCGTTCATTTTATGTTGACCGCGCATGCACTACATGCCATCGGTTCTGTACAGGATCTTCTGCATTCAGCCTATGGGGCTGTGAGTTGGTAAACGAATGACTCGAACCCGAAGACTCGAGAGGTGAACTAATCAATTCTGTTTTCGGGACTGCATGCATTGCATATGGGGCTTTCACGGCCCAGATCAGACACTGATGACGGACTCGAACCCGAAGACAGGAGAGGTGTACTAATCTTTCCAGGGAACAGACGTGATTAAATGTGAAGTGACAAAATAACGAACACCTCGGATTCGAAAGTGAGGTTAACTAACAGACTGCATAGCCTGAAGACCCAGCTAAGCATTTAATGAATCATTTCTTTTTTTTTTTAAGTTTGGCCATCGCTGCATTAGCTTATAATACATTTTTTATTCCAAATGTGATCAACGTTTGCATAAGTACTAGATGTCTTGGGGAATTTAACATGTGACATTTTAATTATATTCTGCTGAAATGAACGAAATTACATGAAAAAAGATTTGTTCATTTTGCTGAACGAGATTCAAAGATCCGAGCCAGTAAAATGATCCGAACTTCCCACTACTACTATGTGTCGCTCAACATACATCACTTACTCCGTTGCTCTGATTGGTTGTAAGTCTATCCAATTGAGTGCAGAGGCATTTTCTTTCCTGGTTTCAGTTGAAACGCCCCATAATCACAGCCCAATGGAGCAGTATCAGACTCATATTCTGACTAGAATCTGAGTATGACGACGTCAGGCTAGACCCACGGTGTATGTAGATAAAAATGGCTCATTCTAAGGTAATAAAAACATAACGGTTCATTATATAAGGTCTTTATACACCACTGAAAACAAAGTTATTTAAATTATATTGCATTTCTGTCAATAGATCCTCATAAATATTACACACTGCACCTTTAAATCTACATAGGTTTGCAGGTTTGTAACACATTTGCATAATGCCAGCCTAAGGTCCTCATTGGCTGCCCTCAAACACTGTCTACTTTGATTCACCCTCAAACACTGTAGTAGTAACTGAGGACTGGAGGAGTTTCTTGTTGCAGACATGTTGAGAAGACGCTGTCCACAAGTCCACTTTGAAAGCCTCCAGAGCTGAAATTCAGATTTAGTAATGGGCGTTTCCGACACACGCTGTAAGTGATTGGTCTATCACAACAGACTGTGCCATCTGACCAATCAGAGCAGAGTAGGCTCTCAGAAAGGAGGAGTTTAGAGAGACCAAAACATTTTTTTGTATGTTTGGTGTATGTAAGTGCTACTGAAGTGGAAATTTCTGGCCCATTGCATGAGAACAACACAATATATATATATATATAAAAAAAACTTAAATGTGTATTTTGGGTGTTGTTTTCTTACCACTAATAAGATGTCTTATGAAAGCAAAATAGCCTAAAATCTCAACAAAAAAAAGGTTTTGCCTATAGTGTCTTGCATTAATAGATATTTTACATACCCCTTTACATAGACGTCACTCATATTTTCGCCAGTAATGCTGGTTTCATCCAAAACTACGTCAGTCGTGTTCCAAACGATGGCGCGCAGAAAATATCTGATAAAAAGAATCAACATGAGTCTATCGTCGATCAACACAGAAGCATAACTGTAAGTACCAATTTCTCACTTTTTTGCTTTGCGTGGAGATATGTCAAAAGGAGGTCCAGGAGGCCCAAGGCTTTTGGGGAAAATGTCGACCCACATCTGGAGTTTTCCCTTTAAAACAGATAAAGCTGTGTTTTGAGCTTGCTTTCAAATAAAAAAGGGGTCTATAAAGTATATCACAGGAATCAGCTAGTAAGCAGCCTCACACCTGCGGAAGAGTCGGTTGGAAGCTACTGTAAAGAGTTCTGGTTTCAACATGCTCTGGAACCAGGCCTTGAGTTCTAAGAACGTGCAGAGCGATCCGTTCACTTGGCGGACCCAGGTGTTCGTGAATCTCCTTGTTCGCTTCTAAAATGCATACATATAAAGGTATAACTATTCGGATAAGGTATAACTAGACAACTTTGAATGTTGGCTTGACAAAGCACTGACTAGAAGTTTCAAACAGCTTTTATAGTATACAGTTTGTCAAGCCACCATAATGTTGTTCAAAAGAACAAATAGCTCTTAAAAATCACCAAAGTCAGAGAGGCAATACAATCGGCCACCAAAGGATATAGTGTTTCCATTGTCTTCACTCCTGGGTGAACTCAATCCTTTGCAACGGGCATGATGCTCAAGAATCTGAGAAGGTTTGAGCTGATCTCGCCACTGGTTTGGTCCAGAACTGTTTAATGAATAATACATTAGTTGACAACCGTAAAGACATTAGTTCTCGATTAAAATACTAAGTTTGCATGAAAATACAGTATATTGTATGGGTCTCACATGCAGTATGTCTGGGGTAAACCACAGTAGGAACCAAAGTGAGAAAGGAAGCGGTTTTCCAAGTCAATCACAGTCTCCCCAACTTTCTCATCATGGCTGAGCAAATCATAGTCATAGACGGCAATTTTCAGGTCTTTGTCTTGTGGGAGGAAGCATGTCATTTCAAACATTCTGATGAGAGAACAGAAAACATTTATCGGTCAGCCCTCTTCAGGTTTGACAGTCTGAATGCATGATAAACTCTCAATAAATCTATGGCATTACCTGCCCAACACTGGGTTGAGTGTATACGGTACATAGTTGTCTCTGTCATCAACAGCCTTTTTCCCCAAAGTGATTTTGATGTATGGGTCACACTGAAAAAGAAATGGAGCTTTGCTTTTTCTTTTCACTTCTTAAAAGGAATTCAACAAACTGAGTAACTAGAAAACTAATTTTGAATTTCAAAGTGATGAACGGTAAGTACTTTGCCATTGTTGTCTTTGGGTTGCAGGTCGATGGCTTGAACCACGTAGATTCTGACCACACACTCCTGAGACACGCTGTCGGGCAGCTCTCTGAACTGACGTGGCGGAGGAGCCACCCCTGGATCATCTGGCAATGGGTAGACCTTAAAGGAGCCCTGAAAACAATTAATTGGAATGATTAGAATTAGAATCAGCATATTAGAATGATTTATGAAGGATCATGTGACACTGATGATTAAAGTAATAGCTGCTGAAAATTCAGCTTAGCCATCACAGGAATAAATAAACTTTCATAAAAATTTATTAAAATAGAAAAGTTATTTTAAATTGTAATAATATTTCACATTATTATTCGTTTACCTGTTAATAAGAGACTCTTCTTAATTATCTTAATTAAATATCTTCAATTATTACAAGCTCTTTAACCCCAGTGTAAACATTAAATAATAATATTTTAATTAAATACATTGAATTATTCATGTAACTATGTAATATAATTAAATAACATTTTACACAACCAAGAACTATTATTTACATAGTTTGTAATACATAATTTACTTCTATATTGTGACATTTCCAATTTATATAGTATATTTATTTATTTTTTTTAAAGAAAAAAAAGGGTGTAATAGCATCAAATCCATTCATTTGTAGACCAAATAAATAAAACGTCTTGCCTTGAATTCTCCAACTAAAGCGGGATCATCATCGTCACTTTCCTTTTTCCCACGTTGCAATTTGAAAGTTTTGCAGAAATCGGTAAGACCCATGAATTCCTTTACATTTTCAAGCTCACGGTCATACACCTATGAAAACCAACAGAAAAAAAAACATGGTTTCAATGACTAAAAATACAAGAACTCCAGAATTACCTTTGTTCATTTGTGAAGTCATAAATTGTGGTGTGTTCCTCACACAAAGCAATTATAAGTTGTTATTCACTGAAAATCTTTTTCTCCAGTGAGCTGTTAACCACTCATCCAGACCACTAAATCAGTGAACTTAAGGCTGGAATACACTACAAGACTTTTGCCCAGTCTGGACAAGTTGATGCTAATTGCCGAAAGTCAGCGCCAGTCTGCAGATTTGATTTGACAGATTAAAAACAAAAACTGTGTAGTGTATGATGGTCACAGACTCCGATTTTTTAGCTTCAAAGTTTGATTCCATCCAGTTGAAGGACATCAAACATGTTTGAAAGGTTGAGCTGATTCTAGAACACTTTGTTTTCATTTGTCACGTGTCTCCTAGCATCAAGGCACGTGTTTCTGCGCAAGTTTGTTGTGTTCGTTATGACTTGAAAGTCTGGTAGTGTGTGATCCTCAGTCGTTTAGTGTATGATGCCCAATTTTTCCTCTGTAACGATTTACAAAGTCAGCAAATGTATGATGCCTAGTGTTTTAAAATATGTTCAGATTTTAAAAGTCGCTGGACCAACTCATTAATTGAAAAGATCAGGTTCAAAAGAACAATTTGGTTCACAAATCAGACATCTGTACATCTCATGAGCATTCATGAACACACTGAGGAAAGCTAGGGCAGGACATCATGATTTCCAATGAATAACGGCTTAAAAAAAAAATCTAACGAAATAACCATATAATAACGACTCATATTTAAAATGTACAGCTTGAGAAGAATAACTTCTGTGGTGCTTTGAAAGCCTTAGTCTATGCAGTAACATTACTAACATAACATGAATATTTATGTAAATTAAGTTTAATAAATACCTTAATCTACATTGTTGTGTTAGACAGAACTTACTTCCAATGTGTCATAACCTTTGTCAAGGTATGGGCGGCATTTCTCACTCTGTCCAACCGAAGCATAAAACTTACTCCACCAATCAACAGTCTCTTTCTCCTGTAAGGTTAACAAAACGGACAGTTTGATGATATGATAGAGCTAATATAGAGATATGATAATAAATTGTTTAAGAGCATTATCTAAGACCGAATTTAGCTTAAGTGGAAAGTGTGTAAACTTATCACAGGACTCACCTTCTCGCGCTGTTGAAACACCAGGAATTGTGCACACAGACAGAGACAGAAAAAAAAGTTACGATTTGTTAAGATGGAATATTATTAGACTTGGAAAACCTTTAACATGTTTGTAATGTTTCAGTCTAATCTTAACTTTATTAGTATAATGAGATTTAAAAGAAATTATGTTTTATCTAAAATATATGAACATGAAATGTATAGTAGCATTTCAAGTGCTGAATGTAAATTGAATAACATTTTAAAAAGCAAATTGACTTAATACTTTCCTCCATTATTAAATGCCTATAGTACACACAAGGGAGTTAATTTTAAAATTAATCATTAGGATAAAGTTAGTTAGTTAAAGTTGATTTGTTTATGAATGCAGACACTCGAATGCTGAATTCAGAAAGGCAGCAGAGAAACTGAATGTGTAAACAGCACACTTCAATGTAATTTAGAATGATTTTATATATATATATTGAAGGTCAGGTCATTGTGAACTTGCCAAATAAGACGTTCCTGGATCAGCAATTTTGTATACTTGAACAGCATTCCTGTCCGAAAATTTTGTTCCAACCATATCTCTACCCCTAAACCTAACCCTACTCATAACATATTACTAAAATCAGAGGGAAATGATAGGTGAAAAACACTAATGTAGAAGCACCTAACCCTGGTTGTGAGCCTAAACTTGACAAACTGTAAACTGAACCTGATTGGTTGATTGGAATGTTGTTCCAGGATTAACAAAGATGTTGATCCAGGAACATGTTGTACTTGATGAAATCACGTTCACCAGAAGGTCAGCTGTACAAAAATCACCTGAACGGGAAATGCGATTGATCATTCTGAGCACAACATATTGATTAGATATTCCCTCAATTTAACCCATTTCTAACTACAGAAGTAGACGATTCACACAATCAGCCTGAGCGGGGGTATGAGGTAAACTTTAGTGCTGGTGTTGAAGTGTGTAATTTCAGGTGGGCCAGGCATAACCACACTGGCTCAACCAGAATGGCATCGGTTTGGTACCGTTAGTGCTAATACAGAAATTACACACTTCACACACACTTTAACTCTGAATTACATTTAATTACAAAATTCAGGCATTTTGATTTAATTGCCTTTTTACTATACATACTTGAAGTTGACTAGGAGTGCCCATTTTGTCAACAGCAGCTGAGATGCCATACATATACTGAAATTCACAAAGTTAAAAATAGATTCATACAGATACGTTTACCACTATTACATAGTTTTTCTCTCACAAGATGGTGAGACTTTAGTTCCTAAACCTAAAAAAGCCAAGTGACTTGGTAACAGTACCTGAGCTTCTAGAAGGTGCTGTCTGCCGTCGTCAATGTTTACATGGAGGTCTCTTGGACCAGCTGACATCAAAGACACTGCAGGAAAAGGGGAGAAAAAAAATATGAATGCTGATAAATATTCTTTAAAATTTCCCAAGGCTGGACACAAAAAAAATCAGCAGCGTTAAGACGAATTTTGGAGAGACATAAAAATCAAATCACAATCCAGTATGCAATTACAAAAACATATTAACTTGACAATAATAATATATATTTAGCACACCTAAGGCAAAAGTTGTCTTCAAAACAAAGTTTTAATGAAGTTTGGACTGAATTAATTGCCACAGTTTAATAGTGTTAAAAGGTTTACAACCAACTCAAACCAGAATGTTTAAAGGGGGGTTATAATGCCATTTCATGCATTCTGACTTATTTACACTGTTAAAGAGTTGGATTCTCATGCTAAACATGGCCAAAATATTTAAAAAAACAAGTTGGACGTATGACTGAGTATTTCTGCGCTGTATGACGGCATAAAGTCAACCACAGTGAGAGCAAGAGCATGCCCATCAACAAGTTCGTTCGGGTTTAATGTGAAACTGCATCAATTGTCTGTGTTTTGTTGGCAATCAGCACGTAAGTGCATATAAATGTAAACAACATGACTTATAAATTAATCGAAAGTTATCCAGGGATAATGCCAAGATGTATTTTGTGTGTGTGTGTGTGTGCTCATTACTCTTTAGCTCCGCCCACTTCACACCTGCGTATCTGTCTTTTATAAATATGATAAAACTAAAGACTCTTTGGAGATATGAAGGATGCAATACTACTCTATAGGTACTCAATATTAACATGAGACTGGCAGTACCTGTGTGCGTTATGTACCCTTTAAAGAATATTAATAAATCTCACCTTATACACTGTAATTACCTCACCCTTACGATAAATCAGTAAACATAAATGTGTAAAAGGGATGTACCTTTTGAAGACATGGCAACTTCAGCTACTGTGGCATAAGGGTCACATCGAAACTCTTCAAGGGAACTTATAGTGCACTGACCCACCACAGGTTTCCGTCCAAAGGGTCTGTGGTCGATGACTTTCAGCACTATAGGGGGAGCATACATCTCTTCTTTGGGTAGAAGCTAAAGATACAAAACAAGACACTGATGGCATATGGTCTATGGCCACAGAAAAGCATTTGGAAAAAGCACACATTCAAACATTATTGAATGTTATTGATATTTTGCTGTCTAATGCAAAGCAAGGAGCATTTATTTTAAATAATTACTATGCCTTTTCCCAACAGGTAGGGACGGATGCTCACCACTTTTAATAAGAGGACATTTCCTTGGAAATTAGGGCACTTCTTCATGTTTTTGATGACAGATGTCAGAACTCTCTCTCCTCCGCACTCCACCACCAGACTGGGTGATGTAACTGGAGCCAGTTGATACGTCTTCATGTTACGCAATCCCCATGCTAGAACCTGCAAATATCATCAAGTCAAGTCACCTTCATTTATATAGCGCTTTTCACAATATAGATTGTTTCAAAGCAGCTTTACAGTAATAATAGGAAAATAATGGAAGAGATATTGTTTTGGCTGTACATCAGCTCTAGAAAAAAAAAGTTATTGTCTAGCTAAAGTAAGTTTTTGATTGATTCATTTTCGTTGTAAATATTCATTAATGATTTACTTTAGGGCTACTTACACCATCAAACATCATTGTGTAAATATTAGTGTTTGTGTGCATGTTTTAATTCAATAAATGGTCTTTTTTTTTGACTGGAGAATAAGTTTTAATAGTACATTTTCTCTAGACAGATTAAGGAAATTTTGATTCTTCTTCCCTTTAAAACAACTCCCAAAAAGGACATAACACATGGAGATGAAACTGACCTCTATGGCAGTGAGCTGCACCACGGGTCGCACTCCTTGAGGAACCATATAGAGCTTCTCTCCTCGTTTAGAAGGAGCAAGGGGAAGTTCAGTGTCATTTCCCTAGAGTAGACGACATAAGAATTATCAAGCAGAATTTTATTTAACCCACAGAGCAGCCATTAAAGGGATGGTTCATGCAAAAATGAAAATTGTCACCATTTACTCACCCTCAAGTTGTTCCAAACCTGTATGAGTTTCTTTCTTTTGTTGAACACAAAAAAAGATATTTTGAAGAATGTTGGTAACCAGACAGTTGACGTTACCCTGTGACTTTCATAGTAGGAAAAAAAAAAATTACTATGGAATACAATGGCAACTGTCTGGTTACCAACATTCTTCAAAATATCGTCTTTTGTGTTCAGCAGAAGAAACCCATACAGGTTGGAACAACTTGAGGGTGAGTGATGATAGAATTTAAATTTTTAGGTTAACTATCCCTTTAATGTGGTTAAAATGACCCAAATTCCATGAATAGCTATACCTTTGTCTTCAAAATGAGCTCCGCAGCCACTAGAATCTCCCCAGCAGGAGCATTTTTGTGCATTACAGGCTCCCAGAGGAGTTTAGGAGATCCATCCCCACCTGGAGTCAACTTCACCAAAGGTACACATGTACTTCTGCCAAGCATTTCATCTTTACCCTAACAGGATGGACAAATTGCAAATCATTCACACTGTGTCTGTGGGGGCACTTGCATACTAAAAGGCAAATATATAGAATAGCTAATATTTGTCTGGTTTACCAGTAAACTGCAAATTCTGTATATATGTTATGAATATTTTTTAAATAAATAAAATCTCTTTTGTGTGTTGTAAATGGGGAACTTTTTAAAAATTTAACAGGCATCCTGAGACACCTTGAGAAGCTGATATTGTCAAATCAGAGGAGTAAAGTGAGACCATAAATATATCAGACTAACCACTTGATCGTTGTCAAAGATTTCCATAGCCACTCTGGGTGGATTCTGGGCGAGAGACTGGGGATCACCATAGATTTCCACATTTTTAAATATAAGAGTCTGATCCCATGTCGGGTTCAAGGTGCTTTGGATTGTCTCTGTTGTTTGGCTGTGATGCAAGAATGACACATGGACGTATGGATCTGCAATTTAAACCGATATGATTTTAGTTATAAATAAAATCCAGGGCATTTTTCCACATTATTCTAATTTAAAGACAAATCAGCAATATCAAAACTGCTATGAGACCAGAGAAGCTGTCTTTGTCCAGAGCAAAAAGGTTTCTGGCCTGGTAAACATAGACTCTCAAGTGGTATGCGTTGGGTTCTGCAAAAAAATAAAAAAAAATAAAAATCAGGCTTAACGTTAATAAAAATGGATATTCGGGGGGGGGGGGGGGGGGGAGATATTTCTGGAATCTCTGTCCTTAATGAACTCACGGTCAAATGTGCATGATACAGTTGGCCTGTTTGCACCAAACTGCTGAACTGAAGTTTCTGCTTTGGTGCCTTTTTCGTCACCTTTAGATTCCACGTCAACTCCCTGTCAAGCAAATCAACAGTGAAATTATGTGGGCAATGTAGGACATGTAGGATAGTACAAGTATAAGAAATGGGAAGCTTTGATGCTAACCAGAGAACCCTCCAGTTTGAAAATGGCTGAGGCTCCAACCCGATCAGAGGGTGCCATCTTCCTTCTCCAGCGCTGCCGGCGGAACGTGTCAGAGGATCGCTGTTGCCTGTGGAACTTCCAGCCAATGAGTGAGGAGTATTCCCATCCTTCTCCATCTCCTATATCCTTCTTCTGCATGTCAGACAAATAGAAAATACATTTTATAAAGGCACAATGTAAGAAAATCTTTTAAAAATGGACAATATACACTTGCATCAGTGGCTGTTTTGACACCAGGGACCCTTTTGCGAGGTCGGATCATTCTTCTGCGACGATGAACATGGTACATCTTCTCAGCTGCCACCCAAGATTTGGGCTTATCATCAGGTGGAATGGTGACACCATATTCCCAACCTAAACTCACAAATACACATCATATAACTTCCCAACACAAATATTTAATTTGGATGACCTGAGAATAAAAATTCTGTCAGTCATTTCAAACCCATATGACTTTCTATTGTGTGTGCCATGTTTGACGCAGCACATTTTTTACAAATGCAAGGAAACCAGGGGCTGCCAGGCTCCAGAAAATGAAAAACACATCATAAGGTTTCTTAAAAGTAGTTCATTTGATTTGGGCTCTAAAAGTCTTCTGAAGCCATACAAGAGCTTTGTGTGATGAACATACCCAAATTTCTCTTTATGTATGGATAATCTTCCCCTCTGATGAAGCTTTAATATATAATTTATGTTTGCCTAATATAGTACACAAAGATGCTTTGTGACATATTTGACATTAATGGCATTGGTTCGCACAGTGTACATTTACACATACATATATTTATGTGCATACATATATATATTTTTTATTATAATTAACTAACTGCTGTGAGAATGTAAGATGCTGCCATGGCATGAATAGGTATATATAAATCCTGTAGCAGATCTAGGCAGGTGGAGATGGTGGAGGGTTTCAGAGAAACTCTGTACCAGACTATTGAAATGTTGAGCAAACAATCTCATTGTCTGCAGAATCCGCAGAGGCAGAAGTTAGCTATAGAAAAAGGCAGGATTTTAAGAGACTAGAATATTAAGTGCCCGTCTGTTTCTTAAATAAAGCCATGACTTCAGAAGATTTGAAATATAGCACACAAGCCATATGGTCTGCTTTGTGCTTTTATAGTGTTTTTTCTTTCTTTTTCCATTTTAGTCACCATATGTTTTCCTTTCATGGAAAATGCAGTGAACATTTAGCTAAACTCAACATGCGGTTGAATAAATGACAGAATTTTGAACCTTTAAAACGGAATTTTTTGGGAACGGAAATTTTTTTTAAAATTTGGTGGGGGGGAATCTTTTAAATACAGCTCAGTGGGCAGGAAACACAAGTCAATATTTCGAAACAAAAGACAGGTTCACCTTTTTCATCAACGGCCCGATTGCCATCAAAAGTCCAGTTATCCTCCCACTTCCAGCCAGTTGGGCATTCAATCTCTGTAGGGCCCTGAACCTTTTCTCCATTCTGTAAATAAAGGATAAAAATGAGGAATAGAAGGATTTTTGAGAGATATTACAAACTTTTGTATGAGTACTATTGCCGTAGATTCTGTTCAAATAGAAATCACAAAAAAAATAAATCGATGAATGTCTTGATTAGACATCTGATATGAAGCTAAAGTTTGACAGGCGCTTTTACCACATCAGTGTAAGGCTCTGCTGCAAGCTTCCATTCTCCTCCTGGGAATCGAGTCTCATTCTCATAGACCTCATCCACGAATTCTGTGTGGCCAGCATCAGCCTCAGTCAGCAGACTACCCATCCACCCAAGAAAAATACAATTTATTGACTAAGCTATAACTGATTCTGAAGGAAATATGAGTGGTGGTTGTCCATGCAAAACCAGGGGTGGGGGTGGTAACAATTTATTTTGAACATTCTGTTGAATATAAGTAACTTTGCAACTACATGTCAACTAACTCTCATTAGAGTATTAGTAGACTGTCTGCTTAATATCTGGCAACTCTTTAACTTCTGATGAAAATTATGTATTAGTAAATACTGAAATTAACATGAACTAACAATGAAAAGTCATTCGAAAGCATTTATTAATCTTAGTTAATGTTAACTAATATAGTCAACTAATGTTAACATAAGGAACCCTATTGTACAAAGTTACCAACTTAAAAAGTCCTTTAGTTTATAACACTAGTACTGTTATAAACTAAATAGTGTTGTCACAATACTGGAATTTCTAACTTCGATACGATACCTTGACAAATATCTATATTCAATACCACAGGGAAAACTTCTCATCTTCTCATAATTTTTGGATAATTTTGTTGCAATAGCTTACACATAGCACAAGGAGGCTTTTTTGAATCTTTGAACTAAATTTACAAAAAAAAGACAAGTAAAAAAAGAACAACTAAACATTGCAAACAACAGCAAAAATAAATGCAATAGAATAAAGAGATAAATTAAACATTTTCCAGGTGGCTCTAACAGTATATTCAGGTAAGAAATACTACAGAAATTAAAGTAATCAAAATGTAAATTATCACTGGATAGTCTTCAAAAATTAAATACAGATTAATGCCTACAGTTAAAGTTACACAAGTTACACAAGTTATTCAGATTTGTTTTGTCTTTTGTTCTTTGATTAACATGACAGACAGCAGCAGGTTTATTAGACTGCTGTCACTTTAAGAGCTTATGCACGGATCTAATATACTCTAACACAACATGTGTTTTCTCAACTATTTATGTTCTAAAACTGGCTGTGTTTACCTGGAAACTTGCCAAGATGGGTATTTTGACAAAATTATGTGTGTATTTGGCCATTTAAGCGCATTATACCACATTTTAGTACTTGCGATTTACAAGCTGTTTGAGAGGCGCCTTTATGTGCATGCCACAGATCAGTGGTGCACACGCTTTTGGTTTGAGCGTGAAGCCTGTGGGAATTATTTAAATACAAGCACTATACAACCGGAGCGAATGAGGCGAGTGAGTGACAGGAGGCGGGTGTGTGTCACTTTGCCGTCCGAGAGAAGAGAGCGAGAACGTGCACCTGGTATCGGCATATCGCTAGAGCAGAAAAGGTATACTGGAACCGTTTCAGATATTTCAGTATTGATACGTATCGAAATATTATTTTATTATATCATATTTTGACAGCAATATTTACTAGTTTGTTCAAATGTCTACCCCTAATTATCAGCAATAGTAATAGTTAGCAAATTATTATTTGATGTTTCCACGTACTATTTCTTGATGTTTGTGTTGAAGGTGGGGGACAACTCACGTTTTCTCTGGATCAACACACCAATCACCTTCCCACTCCCAGCCAACAGGGGGCAAAAAGTACTCTTGCTTCAGCTTAATTTTGCCTGTGACATCAGAGAACTTGCTGCGATTTAGCAGACCGGTGGTGCCCCATTTTCCCAAAACCTGAGCCTGGTTCTCATACTGTAAATTAAATAATTGACATCATTAGCTCCAAACTCTTAACTGCATCTCTCCAGACCTCAAAGCATTACATAAAGAAAAATTCTGTACCAGTTCTGCAAATACATTGAACATCCCCTCTGCATAATGATTGAACTTCTTTTCTTCTGTTGCGAGCCCAAGCCACATGTTCACACGTATCTGGACGGGAATCTTCAAACCTTTTTTGTTGTCCATGGGATACTGTAAGGAAACAGTCATCATGAGGTACAGCACATTTCATAGAGCAAAGCTTACCATGTTTTATGCCTCATGTTTGAACAGCAGCATGGTACAAACTCTCAATACCTGCATAAAGACAGTCTGAGTCTTCCCACAGTATTGGCCACATGCCTGCTCACAGTAGGATGAATAGAGCACTTGATAGGCTGGGATGCGGGTGTACGCTATCCTCTTCTCTCCTCTCAACATCCAGATAATCACATCAGGCATGCTGTTCTGAGGCTTTGGTAAAAGATACAAAATTATGTTTAATTGTGATTTCATTCAAGTTAGATTATATTGGTCTGATTAACAATAATTAGCACCTAAATTACAATTCTAATCGAGCAGTAGTCTCTAACATCTAAAGTATTAGTTTGTGATTCATAATAGCATTTTAACTTGATATCCAAAAACAAAATATATTCCACATTGTTTACTAAGTTATATCTGTGAAATAATTAGTACGTTCTACTTTTAGATGGACAAAAAGTCTACACACATTCTGCTCGTAGCCTGATACTGCTATGCAATTATTTGAGCATTTTCTTTTTTGCTAATAATGTCATATAGTCTTGGTCAGGTTTCTTGGTTCTTAAGTGAAAAGTCTGGCTATGATTATAGCTCACAAAATAAAAACATACCTCCTCAGCAAGTTGCATGAGTTTGTCGAGCCAGCTTTCAATGATGCTCAAGCACTTATGAACATCTGTGGCCTCCTCAAACAAATGCTTGGCCCCCTCCATGATACTCTCAAAAGCACTGTCCCGCAACTTCTTTATCTGAATATCCAGGGCTGTGAGATTGGGCTTCCCCTCCAGGTCAGGTATTTTGAAACTGAGGACACAGTAGTTTGTATTAGTTAAGACATGCATGACACAAATAAAACTTTCTCTCTGCCCTACATACCAGAAAAGTAAAGTAAAATGAAAAAAGTAAAGGAAAAGTAAGTAAAGTTGATCTAAATAGCATCTAAAGTGGACATTACCTGCTGATATCTTCCATTAACTGATTGATGAGCTTCCGACAGATTTCTACTAGTCTTGCATCTGTAGCTTTGGACAGTACTGCATACTTTAACATATTGAAATTTGTTTGCTGCAAAATGAGGAATTGTATTAAGTTTGATGCACAAAGAAAGAAATATACTCTCACATACACCAAATGTTTGGGGTCAACAAGATGTTTTTTTTATGTTTTTGAAAGAATTCTTATGCTCACTAAGGCTGCAAATATTTGATAAAAAAATAGAGTAAAACAGTAATATTGTGAAATATTACTACAATTTAAAATAACGTCTGCACAGTATGTGCACTTACCTAATAAAGTACTGGGTAATATAAAGTAACTACATGGGTAGGTTCAGGGTTATTATAATTGTAAGTTATTGTAATTATAAGTACATAGTATGTACATGGAGAAAACGACTGTAAAACAAAGTGCTACCAAAATTATTTTATTTTATTTTATTTTAATATATTTAAAAATTTAATTGATTTGATAAATAGAAAGTTTTTTCAGCATTTATTTTCAATCTTTTGTAACATTATAATTGTTGTCTTTATGGTCACGTTTTGACTTTACACAGACACGCACCCGATTCTCTCCCAACTCTTTCACTAAAGACTTAACTGACTGCGTTTATGTATGACAGGTAAAGCACAATAAAATGCAAAAGAGAACTTAGTTTAGTAGTCACGCGCTGTGTGGCAGACTTTTAGTGCATGAAATGTGCATGTCAGAACAGCGTGCAAATAAAATGTTTAACTGGCAAGTGGCATGTGAAGGTTTATCGCGTTGTAACTGCAACTGATAAGGCCAATTCACACCGCACAGACATATGCTAACAAACACTGACAATCACGTTGGCCGTTGGATTTAGAATTTTATGAAAAATAAGCATTATGTTCACACTGCCACAACAGACACCGACAAACTGTGAGTCTGAATGTCTTTAAGTGTTGGTTCATCGAAGCTAATAAACACACGATTACGATAGTATATGATTTATACCTTTTTTTATGAGGTTTGGGGTATTTTTATATCAATAAAGGATGTTTACATTAGAGTATGTCAGAGTTTGTTGGCATTTGTTGGAAAATCATATCACACAGTGAAAACAAACCTCGACCACCGCCAACAAAGGTAACACACTGATCAGACAAATCCAGACGAACGTGTCTGTCGGTGTTTGTTGGAGTCTGTCTGTGCGATGTGCTCTTCAATAGCAGATTGTGGAGACATTTTAAACATTCACAATCTAAAATTCAAAGACTCAATTCTAAAATTCAGACTCTTAAATTCAAATGTCATACAAAACATTCACTTACCAAACGGTTAGATATATACAGAATGATGTTCAGTGAGTCTAACCGGTGGCTGATATCCTCCCAAAAGGATGTGATGGAAATTACAGGCTTAGTGTCGCCCCATGGCAGGTAGTAGTAATTATTACCTGGAAGGTAATAAAAAAACTCAATACCACACATCCTATTTTCACAAACACCAAATACTTCAAACTGTGCATCACCATCAAAAACAGCACAGCTGTACTGTGTGGTCGAAGCCAGAGGTTTGCACGTTTGGTCCATCTTGTTGCCATAGTTCCCAATGCTAACTTCAAACTGAATGGGCTCCCCAGGTTCTTGGATCATAGTCGCACTATGAAACACTGCACACAGACAATACTTCCTTCTGCGCTGGTATTTCTATTCAAAGAAATGAACACAAAGCTGTAAATAAAGACTTTGAGTGGAAAAACTACACTGTATGGAAACTCAACAAAAAGCCACACCTGAACAACCAAGATATCATCACTTGATATTTCTTCCACAGACTTGTCAGCCTTTCCATCAAGTTGAGTAGAGAGTTCAACAAGAATTCTCCCTCGATAAGCCGCCCCTTCTCCCTGCAAATATTCACATATCCTTCAGCGTATTTTTTACTGAAAACATTTTTGCTGCAAATAAATTCTCATTAATTGGGAATGGAAACATAAAATTAATCATCTGCACTTGCCTTTCCTAAATTAAGGTCATCATATGGGTCGGGTAAGCCTGAGAACTCTCTCTGACTGCCATACAGACATATATAGCAAGGCCCAAAAGTAGGCAGGAAGCCCATCTCAGATTCCCCAGTCTCTCCTGTGGAATAACACATTCAATTAAAAGTTTCCCGTGACATGATATTAGTTAGATAGACATTGGAGTGAGGTTTGTTAAAGCATCCCAAAAGCAGTGCTCTTTAAATTAGTATGAAATATTATGAATCATTTTAAATGTACAGAAACCCACAATTAATTTAATTGTATACGCTATTATTAAATTCATGCTGAGATTTCAAATAAATGGATAAACAATGTTAGTGATGGATGTCAGCACAATATGATTATTCACAACTGAAATATTTTTCACAATAACAGATGTACATTACCGGTCAAGTTTGGAATAAATAAGCATCTCTTATGCTCACGAATGCTTAAAAAAAATAAATAAAATGGAGTAAAAACAGTAGTGTTGTAAAATATTACAACAATTTAAAATACATTATTTTTGTTAATTTTTCTAATACATTTCAAAATGTAATTTATTCCTTTGATAGAAAAGCTAAATCCTCGCTAAATAAAAATTTAAATATTAACTTTTGAATAGTAGTGCATCACAGTTTCCACAAAAACCGTTTTCAACATTGATAAGAAGAAATGTTTCTTGAGCAACAAATCAGCATATTAGAATAATTTCTGAAGGATCATGTGACATTGAAGACTAATGATGCTAAAAAAAAAATTCAGCTTTGCCATAGGAATAAACAAAACATTTAAAGTAGTAAACTTTTATTTTAAACGTAATAATATTTCACAATATTACTGTTTTTACTATACTTTTGATAAAATATATGCAGCCTTGGTAAGTATAAGAGACTTTTCAAAAACATAAAAAAAAACGTAATTATTCCAAACGTATGCAAGTCAGATGCTTAATTATGCCATGCCATTTTATTTAGGTGATTAAGGTTATCATAAATTGCATTGTTTAACTTTTTGTCATTGCACAACATGACAAAAATAGCATAAACTATGTTAATTCTAATGCTTATGTTCATTCGAAAGCATGCGTAGGCATTTATAAAGTGCAAATTAACTGCAACCCCTTGGGTACCACATCCTTTCAGACCAATATGAATAAATATAGTTGGTTTGAGAGAATAACCCGTTTAATAAAACTTAAGAGAATTGCACGTTAACTAGAATTTTCTTTAAAGCTGATATTGTGTGTTTGGACACAAGGGATTGCAGATCTGGAATCAGCGCAGATATTCAACCTTTATTTGCTGAATATTCATCTCCTGGATAATCCTCTATCACAAAGAAAACAATTAAAGATGAATCAAAGATGTTTTGAATTTTATAGTACAATCTCATTTTTAGGACATGACCCCTTTATTTAAAAAAAAGAGTTGATATGAAAAGTGTATTCTGTATTTTATACCTTCAACTTCACCACCAGAGGATGCTATTTTGGACAGATCCAAATACGTGGTGCCTATGGCATCATTCCCAGTGAGGCGATCCCTGAGAAAGAGGGGGAGTCAGCTTAAATGTTCCAGTGTGTCACTGAATCAGTCCAGCTAGGGGAGTTATCAGTTTTTCCACTGTTCCCTAAGCAGCTTTAGTCTGGTTTATGGGGAGGAATGCATTGTGGGAGAGGGTGGGACAGTCCTGCTATGACTCACACTGCCTGCCTGTGTCCTCCCTGCTCAAAACACTGACCAAGCTTTGACTCCTAGCTCACATTCCAAGACTAACACAGGGGATTCTCTCAACACAGATTTCAAATGTTCCTATCCGCTGTGGTCATACACCTTTACCACCACGCTTATGCTCACCAGTCAAATACAGTCAGCTTGATTTTTTCACACATGGATGGGAACTGTAAAACAAGTCAAAAGTGTTTCTAATTAGAAACTTCAGGGGACTAACAAATTAATAAAGTGCAAAAACAAATCTTTCCCAATCCAGCCAATTACCTTGACCTGCAGATTGAGCTGCTGGTTCCACTCTGGGTTTGCATTCTTCTCAATTATTTGTGTGCAGAGCTGAAATACATGTAACTGTAGTTCAGAGAAAAGGCAGAACAAATATGTGTGTACAGCATGTCTGGGTGGACTGTACCTTTTTGCCAGCAAACCAGGCCTCAACAAATGGATCCACTAGATTTTTTTTGTTTTCTTGACCCCCAAAGGCTGCTTTTAAAGTCTGGGTGATGGAGTCATCCACTGAAAAGAAACCATTTGGTACAACTTATTAAATACACCTTATTTTACTAAATTTTATTTTCAGTTAAATATTTTCAAATACATCTACTACTTAAGTCATACTTTTTAAACACTTTTTTTTTTTACTTTTTTTTAAACACACAAACATTCTGTATGGTCATGAACAAAATAAAATACCAATTTTCTCTTTTTTTTTCAGTCATTAGCTTAACTGACAGACATTTGAGAATCAGGGAACTCTGTGCACATGTTAACAGTCCCAGTGACTCAACAGTTAATGGTTTTGTGTAAGCTAGTGTGATACCACCTTGTGAGATCAGGAAGTGACTCAATGTGCCAGCTCAAAAAATAAAGTATCCCCAGTGTGGACCTTTCCTGGACTAACAATAGAATCCAAATCATATCAACCAAAGAAGATTGACTGATGTGCTACTTTAATGCATAAGGAATAATGGTCATACTCTGGGGGATGTCCTCAGCCCGAAACACTTTGAGTTTAAGTGTAACCCATCGGAGAGCAACACCAGCGGGCAGCAGCAAGTTACTCTCCACATCATCTTTATCACTGTCCTGCTCCTTCCTTTCCACCTGCCAAATAGACATTAACCAATAAGACCAGTTTATACAGCTTGTATAGCATGAGCTTACAAATTAAGGAGTTTTTTTTAATTAATTAATTTATTTATTTATTAATAACAGATAGAAAACAGTCTTTTAGAAGATATGTAAGGAAAGTATTGGTGGATGTGTCTTGTACTCTGAGGCCTTAATTTGATAATTTTTGTGTGCGTGTGTGTATGTATATGTATATATTGTTTTCCTTTCTGTTGATTATCTGTATGTGAATATGTGAGTTTATGTCATAAGTTTGTGTTGTCATAACATGTCTTTGTTTTGCAATCTAAAAAGCAATAAAAAAGGGAAAAAAGAAAAAGAAAAAAGCAGTCTCGGTTTTTGTGTGCTATTGCATATTTTAAAAACAAATTAATAAAACACAGTGTAACAGTGTGGCATGTTCTGATATTACCGAGTTAGACTCGTTGCTGGGTCAACATATTTTGTTGATCCTGGAACAACATTCCTGTCTGAAAATGTTATCCTAACCATATCCCTACCCCTCAACATAACACCAATAAGCTATCCATAAAATCAGAGGGAAATGATAGATACAATTAAATAATAATAATAATCACACTGATATAGAAGCAACTAACCCTGACTGTGAGCCTAAACTTGACAAACTGTTGTAAAGATGTTGGAACTTGGTGAAATCAGTGCAAAAATGCTAATATAAATAATCTTCAGGGGACGTACCGGCGGTTCATCTCCTGTTCCCACCACAAACATGCTGACTTTGATATAACCCTTTGCTCCTGAGCTCGAGTCATCTGGGTCACTCAGGAGAACCCATTTCTTCATGATACAGTGAGCTGGGGTTTAAAAAAAAACATTTAATGATAATTTCAACTACAGATAAAAATGTAGTTAATATTTTGTGAGTATCAGATAATTACCTGGTTCATCATAGATGTAGCCAATATCAAGCTATAAAAAGAAAAATGAATTACACTGTGCATCTAGTATAATAAAAACACACTTTTGATTTGACTAAGTTACCTTGAATTCACCCATGAGACAGTCTGATCTAAAAGATGATGAGTTATACACCTGCAGAAAAGAAGAAAAACTACATCACCGATAACTCATCCAATACATCAGATCCCTTTGTTTTGTGATATTATAAACATGAAAAAAGAAAGAAGGAAAACTGGTCACAAAAATAGTTTTTTTCTTACCCGGAAGCTTATAACCTCATCAAACAGTTCAGAGGGCAACATGTTGACATTAAAAAAGAACATCTGCAAAGAGTGACACATACAGTATTAAGTGACATTTATTTAGATTTTAGGAAATTATGGCTTTTCAAATAATCAGGAACAGAGTCTAAGGCTACGGTTAGACTGCAGGCAAAAGTGTCTCAAATCAGATTTTTTCGCTCATATGCTCATCTGTTTTTATCATAATGTGAACAGCACAAATCATGATCTGATTTATTCGATTCTGATTTAGGCCACTTCTATATGTGGTACTAAATCCAATTCAGTTCAGATGTTTTGCAATGCAACCACAGTCTGAACAGTCATACAGTCGGCATTCATGCGCATTTTACACCACACTACAAACCCAAACACTCAAAATAATTAATTGGTTTGAGTAGGGCAAACTTAAATTAAACAAATTAGTTAAATTAAATTACTTTTATGACTATTCAGAACTTTCTTTTAATTCGGAGTTCACAAAACTGACACATTTCAAGTAATCTGAATCGTTTCGTTGTTTTGAGTTTTATGAACTTGTTTCTTTTAATTTACACTAACTTAAATGTAACTGAAACTGGGCTGGGATTTCTATTTCCCTGCATGCTTTGCCATGACATTTAAAAGGGAGAGTAAATGCAAAAATTAAGTGTTATATGTTTTTTGTGCAAGATTAATGTTAAGCAGGAGATTTAGTAGCGTTTAATGTTTAGCTATGCTGATTTAGAAGTGTTTCTGTCAGGTTTTTGGTGACGAGTGGAGCATGAGATTGGTTTGAGAACAGGTATATATGAAATGTTCTACATGGCCTTACTCATTCAGCAATTGCTATGTTATGCTAATGCTATCAAAGTATTGTGTTACCAATTAGCAAGTCAGCATTTATTGAATTAGATAGTTAAAGCTAGACAAGTTTCTACAACTAAAAATATTTAAGTTGAGATTACATGCTAATTTTAAGTTAAATATATGAGTATGAGTAAGTAATTAACTTACTTGAATATTACAAGTTAAGACTAATTAAAATGTATGAGTATAAAATAAAAATCTGCAAGCTCTGCTTACTTAAACAGAGTTTCTTAAAAATTGGCGTAACTGATTACCTCAGAGTTTTGCCAATTTATTCGGGTTTACAGTGCACTCTAGGTCGACATTCGTCACAATTCTGCGCTGACGGGAGTCACTCCAAAGATTTTACTGTAGTTCTTTGGTCACTCGGTTAATGTAGAAGACAGCTGTGTCAGTAGTCAGTGGAGGGACTGTATCATGGTAAAAGCTCTATACAAGCAAAACTTGAGGGAAAACTATAAAAAAATAGCTCTTTCTCCTCATTCTTGTCTTCATCCTCCTTGTCACCTGCACATGAATTTACGTGCCTCTGCGGCACATCAGCTTATAAACGAATGCGTAAACACTAATTTCAGTGTTTACGTCCATGACAGTGTGCGGTGGGCCATCTTGTTATTGTTCTTTTGCGCATACGGGTCAGTTCAGGACTGTGATCAGTTCACACTTGAATCTTATATTGGCCACATTTGAAAAATAATGTGAGCAGTCAAACAAAAAAATTATATCTGAGCAATAAATCAGAATTGAGCACCAAGGGCCAGATTTACTAAACAGGGCAAATTAGTGTGAGCGCAATTCCAAAAAAGTGCTGATGGGAGTGGAAAGTTCTGCGCGTGATCTACTGACGACACGCACATTAATGAACATTAGTAAATATGGACCTAAGGCTTGCAGTTTGAACGTAGCCAAACATTTCTTAAAGAACAGTTCATCCAAACATAAAGTTTGTCAAATATTTTCTTCCGTTTAAGATTAGTAATGAATATGATTACAAAAATGTCAACTTTGACTTCAGAAGGCTATATAAGAATATAGTGCATTAATTGAATTGTGTACTTAAGGACAGAAAATGTTTAAAATTAAATAAACTAACTAACTAAATAATAGTAAATTAATTAATTAATTAATTAAATAATAATAAAAAAATCATAATAATAATCAATTGTGTACCTCATCAAAGTATGGGTTATTTCCTTTCCTGATCCTAGTTCTGTGTGTATCTCCACACACATGCACTTTGACCACAGGTTTGATGTTATTTCCAGGCAACTGACGTCCCTCAATCACCCGCACACGGATCTTTGACAAAAATAACATTTTAAAATGACTAATAAGCGTATGCAGTCAGCATTTAAAATGGAAGAGACATTTGTAAAGATGACTACAGGACGCTGCTGTACCTGAAAATCCTGAGGTTTGTTGGCCAAAGTATGACGTTTCCTTGTCCTAGAACGAAGTTTCTGGCCAGGCTCACCAGGAGATGTGCTAGCGCCTGGTAACCCAGCATCAGTGACGTCACCCTCTTCACCCCCAGCTGATCAGTGCACATCCACAAAGAAAAAATATACATAATGCAGCACATCATGGGTCAGTCAGACATACATGTATTACACAAACATGCAATACACATATTCAAAGCTAAAGTCTTTCACAAAATGATCTTCACAGATATCAACATAACCATAAAGTATCTGAAAAATGTATTTCTTTGCACTTCATTTTTACACTTAATTTCACAAACCATCAAGCATGTCATCTGGATAACACTCCATTACAAGATCAAACAGAAAAGCACTGAGCCACACGCTCAGCTAACCTGTGTTTCCGCCCATGCTGCCATCTTGTTGATCTTGTGGATTTGTCATAGCACCAGCAGGTGGCTCGTAGCCAATCGTCATGCTGATGGTCCCCTACAAAAGGATGCAGCTAATTATCTCATAATAATGTGTCAAATAGACTACATAAATACTGAAAGTGCCTCGAATGTGTAAATATTGACAGTGATGCTATCATCACTAATTTCATCACAAAACTACATTTTTTATTTTAAGGGCTGTTTAAATATGCCTCTCAGGTTTAATACAACCCGATTCAAATTAACCAGTCAATTAAGGACTAAATGTTTTAAATTGAGCTCACAATGGGTCTCATTACACTAACTGTGGGTACGCACGAATTTGTGTGTGAAATCTGTGTACAAACGTTTTAATGAACAAATTCATCTTTCATTCTAAAATTTAAAAGATGCAGATACACGTATATACAGATGGCCAATCAGAAGTCTGCAATCTGGCTGTGTATTAAAGGTGTTTATTGCGTTTGAACTTGTTTTGAGGATGGCACAATTGGCATTGCTCGAGGATCTTGCTGCGCATGCTCTCAGGCAAGAGTGCGTCTTTAGAGAGCATTGTGTTTGCTGAGAGCGGCGAAAGGAAATGCTGTGTGGAAAGTCCTTATATGGACATGGTTTGGGTGTGTTTTATGCAAATATATTATTTACCTTGGGCACACGGTCACTCATTTAGAATAATCCAAATTCATTAATGTTATAACAAGGTTAAGAACAAATTCATGTGCATACGCTCGTGAATTAGGCCGAAATCTTTCTTGAGAAGTTCTCCTGTGTGTATAAATACGAGTAATCCACACAATTATTAGTGAATGAGACCCAACATTACGTATTTGGTAGCTGAAAGTATTTTCAAGTATTTAATAAAAGAAAATGCAAAAGATGAGGATGTGCAGGACTTTGTGAATGACGTTTGTCATTCAGTTGCAGATAACATTAGTACCTACTTATAAGAAAATGTTTTTAACATAGAACAAAAATATACATTAAAACTGTGTCATTTGATTTAGAAAAAAAACCCCACTCACTCCTATGTTCGTGCCATTTTCATCCACTAGAGCCAAGTTTTTCACCGGGAGAGATTTAACTTGGCTACTGGCAAGGTCTTTTAAAGAGACTTTTGCAGAGCCAATTAACCTAAAACAAACAAACAAGATAATTAAAATAAAAGGCCTGTGGAAAATCAAGCAAGTTAACTGATATCCCATGTTTCTGTAGAACATAATATCTGTCTCATACAGCGTTTCAAATACTGCTGTGTGAATTGTGTGAGCTTTCATTTGCATTTGAAAAACAGTCAAGAGAAATGTGCAGTGTACCATGAATTCATGTTCCTGGTCTCATTGTGAATTATTCATCAGTTAATATTAATCAAAAAGAAACAAACAACAACAAACAAAAAAGATTAGTCTTTATAATCTTATGCTCCACCTCAAACAACTTTTCTTTGACTGACATCATGAATTCCCCTTATTTTTAAATCCTTCCCCTCCATAATATATATATATAAAAAAATAAATATATCTGATTACGGAAGCCAAATGAATATTTTTTTCCTGTCAGTCCATTATTCTACATAATAAACAGAGGTGGCACACAACACAATGCGTAAATATTATACATGGGAGAAAAGTTCTTTGTGTGCTCTAACTCTGACATCACAAGAGAGATCTCCTCCAAAAGTAAACAATGCCACCCAGATTAATACTGTGAATGGGACACTTGGTATGTCAGCATCCAGGAACACCCTCAAAGACCATTTTCCATCTTAGAAAAGTTAAATATTTGCTATAAAACTCCTTGATTATTAATTTTGTAGCCACAAACAACAGCATATTCAGCATTTACCTTCTGAAAACACTGACATGCTACCTCTACACATTTGATTAGTGGGCTGGTGTATCATTTCACAATAATAACAAGGGACCCTCCACAAACATTAGACCTGGGGCCTAGTTTTGCTGGCTAGCCAGGTAAGTTTTAGTTTAGATTGCGCCAATTCTAAATTTTAGGTACCATGAAAGTGGCTTGGCTTTTAGCGGTGTTCATCGTCATAGTAACTTAAGCTCCACAGCTAACCTGCTCCGGAGCAGGTTATGTTCTGGATAAGAGATCTCAAACTGAATTTGGGTTGGGACCTTTACAAATTAAAGGTCACTACATAGTAAAATATTTTTTAGGGTACATTTACACAACAATGTACGGAAAAGTTTTTCCTTTGCATTTTTCGCATGCAGACGACAATATTGTCAAAATGATCCGTTCACACGAATTTGCGAAACCGATTAAAAACGCTGTATTATGCATGTCAGGCCAGTAGTTGGCGATGTCACTTTGTAAAGAAACCTATAGAATGAACATGTAATGCGCATTATGTCAACGTTTCAACAACTTTGTGTTTTTGTAGTTTACACAGTAAAATAACATTAGCGTTTTTTAAAAACTTGCACTTTGAAACTGTTTTCAAAATGTTTCAGTCCCCCAAAACGCCGTTGTCATGTAAA
The DNA here is from genome assembly GCA_039654625.1 of Rhinogobio ventralis. Taxonomy (NCBI): domain Eukaryota; kingdom Metazoa; phylum Chordata; class Actinopteri; order Cypriniformes; family Gobionidae; genus Rhinogobio; species Rhinogobio ventralis. The sequence goes on along the minus strand of CM077212.1, from coordinate 8,497,399 downwards.
TGAATAGCCAAAACACATAAAAAGTTCTCAGTTTTTAGTTGAAAAAGGTTGAAAATGCTAAATAGCCTAGAATTTGGCTATTTGGCTATGTTGCCTGTAGCGTCATGCCTTAAATTAAAATTTACACAAGAATGTTTTTATAAACAATTTACACCTAAATTAATTTTGCCTAGTAAGGGCCCTATCATACACGACGCAAGTGTTTTTTGCTAGTGTCAGCCTGACGCAGTTATCATTTTCACGTCCAGCGCCACGTTGTTTAAATAGCAAATGCACTCGCGCCCATCTGTTCGCCCATGAAAACGAGGTGTGTTCAGGCACATTGTTGGCACATTGCTATTTTAAATCAACTGAAAACGACTGCGGCATTGACCAACAACAACCTGGTCTAAAGTCAATAGCGCACTTGTGTTATTTAAAAGGCGTGTTAGTAATATGCGCCTATAGGCGGGTGCACAATGTGCGTACACTCTGCCTATTACACACACAGGGATGCGCAGCAACACACAAATATTTTTAAATATTAAAAATAAAAAGGATTCCTCACTGGAGAAGCGTTCAGTCTTTCCGCTCGCAAATTCTGCCATTTAAATAGCGAATCCGCCATGGTGTAAGCGCAGCTGGCTTTTAAAGGGAATGGGAGATGAGACTCTGATTGGTTTATTGCACGTTATGCCAAGAACACACCCATTACTCATTAAGAGACTAGGTACAAACCTTTTGGAACATGTGCCTGGTGCGCCGTTTTTCCCATCGTTAAACTAGCAAAAGTGCACTTGCACCATGTGCTCAGATAATTAAAAGAGGGCCAATAATCTTTGCTTATGAAACTTAGGCTATATTTAATTTGTATTGTATTAACATTCATGTAATTGGTTTTCAAAAAATTTACAAAGACAACAGCTCTGCTTGGGTTTCTTGAATGATGCCCATGTTTTCATTGTAAGAGTTCGTTAATAAGCTTAGTTTTGCCTCATATATTCTTATGAACAAAATTCTCAGGTAAAGTATCACAACATCTAATGACAATAAATACAATATTTGCATTGAGAAAAATTCTCAACAGACTACAATCTAATATTCAAAACTTGATGATCTTAAGTTTCAAACAAACATGGCAAAGCAAACATATAAAGCAAAGGTAACCACACCCTCCAACATTTCGCCTCATTCCATTTCCTTTATGGAATGTTATTACTGAGATCCTTAACCTGACGTGATTCCAAGTATGTTTAATATTTACTAGCCTCTTAATAGCAATGATCAAACATACTCCCTGTACTTTAGCACACACATGAAAGTATTTCATTGGGAATTAAACTCTAAATGCACACTTCACTATACAACTCTGGCCTCGTGGGAAGCAGACTAGATCAGTGCCGTTGTGCTCTTAATTTGCCAGACTCTCAAACTGAATTTATTTGAATGCTACAATGCTACTTTTGTTCCAAAGAGGAAAATACATGCATCCCACTAGATTTTGCCAAATACGTTGCTGGATCAACATCTCTTTAACATTCTGGAACTAAATTCTAAGACAGTCCAAAATTATAATTTGATAAGCCTGCCCTATCTCTAAAATCTGATTAATTGATAACAATATTGTTCCAAGACTAACAAAGATGTCGATCCAGGAGCATGGCCTACAGGAAAATGCTCAACAAAATCAGTTAAAGATCCCCTGAAATTTAAAATGTTGAGTTTTTAGAGCTTGTAGTTCATGTTTAGGTTTGTAATGCAAGGTAAAGACTATTAGATATGTTCTGCTCCAAAATTCCTGTTTCAATAGGGATTACATCAACACAGGAAAGAAAACTGCTAGTCCAGCCCTTTCATAGTCATAAAACACACAATACATGGTGTTTTACTCTGATTAGTCCACATTAACTACATATGTGCTATCCGACAACACCATAACTAGTGCTCTTTCAACACAGCAACAGGTAAACAAAGAAACGCATCAGTATAATGGTGTTCTTGTAAGATCAACATGCCAAGACCCAAAATATTTGCTTTTTCATGATGCGTAGGAGAAAAGACCAAAAAAACAAGTCAAAAATATAAAATATATAAAAATCCCACACACTATTAGTATTTGCACACAGATCAAACCAAATCAAATAATTTTACTTAATGTCACTCTAGTGTAATTTCTCAGTATATCGAAATAACAAACTGAAGATGGTGATTAATAATTGGCAGCATGAGACAACATATTTATATAATGCGATTCAGAAATGATTAGGGATTGGGGGCATATATATATATATATATATATATATATATATATATATATATAGACTGTAGTTCATTCCCATGTAACACACATGACACGCATACTATTCTGTTTCAGACATAGTTATGGCAAACAATTTTGTTGATGTCAATATAATTTTACTGGTTACAGCCATATAATTATTTGAAAAGAGGAATTAATCAATTAATTGATTAAACTGAAGTATTTGTCAAAGTATGACAGAATGATTTAAAATGGTTAGAACAAAATGTCTTCATAAAAGACAAAGAATGTCTATGAAAATCAAATGGAATAAATGAAAAAGTTATGGAATAAATGACAGACCCACATGACATCAACAAAACAATTTGCATGAAATTGCATGAATGTAAATTTCAGTGGGAGTCATGTTCCTCTTTGTGTTCACCATTGGATTTTCTCCAGTGCCATTCTCATAGAAAAATCTAGAATAACTGGAAATGCATGAAATTTATAGCCCAATAAAGAGCTCTAAGACCCTTCTATTTACATCTATTTACTTCTAGTCATGTTTTTATACAAGAACTACATTTCAGACCAGTAACTAACAATTACTTATTCATCCAGTACTGAGAACCAAACGCCTCCGTTCCACCCCTCATGGCATTGTAGAGCAGGTCTGAACACGGCCGTGAGGGTGTGTATGTGAGGTGCGTGGTATTACAGTGTCAAACTGAGAAAACCCAGATTAACATGGTTCGACATTGTCCGAGTTTAAAGCAGTCGCTGCATCAATACAGGAGTGACAGGTAATAGACGTGAATCTAACCAAGAGAATGAACTGATGCAAAACTTTGTATTGAACTCTCTCTGCATTTTACTGATTTGCAAGACACAGAGTCCATTCCAGGAGGTCAAAACTCTATATTGTATCCTATATGCTTAAACATTTGTAGTCACACAACTTGTATTTGATTAAGGTGGGAGCAAGAGCACCACACTGTTTGTCTTACACTGGTTAATATTGAGTGTATGACTCAATTGAACAGTTCACTCACTTGTCCTTGCCAATAGTCTCGTAGTCTTTCACAAGCACATCAATGTAGGAGGAAGAATCAAGAGGAACACCTTTTAAATCAAACTCAAGTGTCTAAAAGGGAAAAGAGCATTCAAAACTTCAAAAATTCACAGACACTGGAGAAATGTCATGCAGAAGGTTAATGCAAGCAGTCATAGCCTCAGGTCATTTAAATCTTATTATTAAATAAATAAATAAAAACGCATAAACAATCAAATAATATTAATAAAAAAATAAAAAAACAATATAATCTCCGTTTATATGGCATACACAGCAACTTTAATCCCATTCATTTGTAGCGTTAAAGTGTATTTAAACAAAAACTCAACAGACCTCATTCCACACTGGGTTCACTTCATTGTTAATTGACTTGGTTTTCTTCTTTTCGTCTACAATTATACGAAAACAAACAGGTCAAAACTAACAGTCGGTGCCGTTTTTGCAGTTTAATGGCTACATATGAAACAAAAGAGGATTTCTTACCTTTAAACACCACAGATGTGAGGGGGTCTGGGCTGCCAAGTTTCTTCTTGGGCAAACCCGCCGCAGACTCCACTGCCACGCGCAACATGACAGTAAAAAGCACAACAGACTTTCATTCAACGCACTTTCATAATGATGTTTCTCTGTGTATGTGGGAATGTGCGCTCATTGCAGTGCCCTCATCCATTTGAGAGTTTGTAAAGGGTGTGGACTTCACTGACACGATGTGGCAGACTGCCTACCTGTTCAAGTTCACTTATATTTGCGGAAGTGATACTCAAATATTGGTTTTAAATTATTAAATACTTTTGATATATCATTAAGAATATTGCCTGCATGCTTGCCCAAATACACGTAAAATTACTAATCTCAGTCATTTTGAAATGTAAGAGATGAGTCACAAGCGCCACCTAGCGGTGCATTGCACGAATCACATAGATCAACATAGTGTTGTGCTCGTCAAAAGAACATACTGGCATATTGTTAAGAATTTGGGGGTTTTGTATGTCATGAGGGTTAAGTAATTGGACATAATTCATTCTCCTACTACCTTCAGGGATCCTGGGTTCGGAATCTGCACACTTGAGTTTTTTTTGTTTTTGTGCGGCCTGTTGGCAACTTGGTATCCCCTCTTCAAACAGTAGCTTTTAGTTCAGGTCCTCGATTTTGATTGGCCGAGCTGCGTCCCATATAGGCGGAGCACTTCTTAACTGTGTATCACTCCGCTTGTGGCTGTGTGAGCGTTCAGACTGGCTGGAAGTCTGTGGTTTTTTCTGCAGTTTAAATGACATCATAATGCCAGTAATTGGCATCTTTATGTGTGGTTTAATAACTGAATAATCCACTCAACCAATTAGTTCAAAATACATTTGATTGGATTTCGGTATGGATCAAATCCTGAAAATGGGTTGTTCAGAAAAAGAAAAAAGAATTCTGAAATCGGAATAGATCACGTAATCCGGATTTGGTTTTGATCTGGATCTAGCCTTCAGCATGTGTTGTTGTTTAAAACCTTTTAGTAGAATTGAGATAGCTTTGATCCCCAAAAAAAAAAAAAAATCAAGATTATGCTGATCCAAGGGTAGATTTCAGAAACAAAATGTATAAAACTTAAAACTGGTCAAATAATGCAACTATTGTATATACACATTTATAGTTTACACTTGATTGAACTGTTACATTGATAAATTAGATAAAGTAGAAATAGGCTATCAATTAAGCCTTTAAGTACAATAAAGATTCTGTCCCCATAACCAAACAGCTGTCAAACTATACATGCTGTTCTTTTCATAGTAGCCAACATTTAGTCCCATTTTGAGCACTGGTAATTTGGATCATCCAATCCCATCCAATACTTAGTCTGGATTGTCAGAGACATATTCTAAATACTATGAGCACACTGTGGATCCACCTTCTCTTGTTGGTGAAAAATACGTTTATGAAAGTAATACATCTGGGTGTAGAATGAGAGGCAGAGAAAGACAGATAAAAAACAGAAGACAAAGCTACATTTTTACTTTATTATATTGGGTTTTCAGTAGGGTGAAATTTGTATAAGACCATTAAATACATTTCCAGTATAGAGGAACAATTCTTAAGTGCTTTGTTACAGCACCACTTAATAGTACTACATATATTTAAGTGTAAAAATAGGCAATATGAGCACACTGAACACTAAAAACAGAGTTGATTTTTATAATGGGCAATGCTATGCAGCAGTCTTCTGGCTCCTTTCAATGGCCATTCGCTCCAGTCTCTCTGTGTAAAAGCCATTGAAGTCCAGCCTATAAAAAAAAAAAAAATCTCATTATTCATAGCACCTCTAAGACTGAATTTAAATGAGGATTATATAAGCTCTTCAAAAGTAAGACATTTCAAAAGCTTGTGCTACACATTTTTATTGTCACTATTAAAGGGATAGTTCACTCAAAAATGAAAATTCTGTCATTATTTACTCTACCCTCATGTTGTTTCAAACCTGACTTTCGTTCATCTTCAGAACACAAATTAAGATCTTTTTGATGAAATCAAAAAAGCTTTTTGTCCCTCCATTGACTGTCCACGCAACTACTACTTTGACGCTTCAAAAGTTCATAAAGAGATCATAAAACTAATCCATATGAATTGAACGGTTTAGTCTAAATTTTCTAAAGAGACTCGATCGCTTTATATGATAAACAGATTGAATTTTGACTTTTATTCACATATGAACACTGATCAGCGAACATAAACAGAAGCTCAACCGAACCTGTTTGATGCGTCTCATTGGTTCTTGCAGAAGCTCAAACGTGCTGCATAACATGAGAATGAACCTCATTGGTTGTTGCTGAAGCTCAAACGTGCTGCGTAACACTAGAATGAACCTCATTGGTTCTTGTGGAAGCTCAAATGTGCTGCGTAACACGAGAATGAACCTCATTGGTTCTTGCTGAAGCTCAATCGTGCTGCATAACACGAGAATGAACCTCATTGGTTCTTGCTGAAGCTCAATCGTGCTGCATAACACGAGAATGAACCTCATTGGTTCTTGCTGAAGCTCAATCGTGCTGCATAACACGAGAATGAACCTCATTGGTTCTTGTGGAAGCTCAAATGTGCTGCGTAACATGAGAATGAACCACATTCGTTCTTCTGAAGCTCAATCGTGCTGCATAACACTAGAATGAACCTCATTGGTTCTTGTGGAAGCTCAAACGTGCTGCATAATACTAGAATGAACCTCATTGGTTCTTCTGAAGCTCAATCGTGCTGAATAACACTAGAATGAACCTCATTGGTTCTTCTGTAACTCAATCGTGCTGCATAACACTAGAATGAACCTCATTGGTTCTTCTGAAGCTCAATCGTGCTGCATAACATTAGAATGAACCTCAATGGTTCTCGCCGTCAAGCGAACATGTTTGAGCTTCCCTTTACCACAACTGCTGTCTGTTGATGAATGTTTACATGTGAACAAAAGCCTAAATTCAATCTGTTCATCATATAAAGCAATCGAGTCTCTTCATAAAATTTGGACTAAAATGCTTGATACATGTAGATTAGTTTTACGATCTCATTATGAACATTTTGAAGCATTAAAGTGTCAGTTGTGTAGCTGTCAATGGAGGGACAGAAAGCTCTCCGATTTAATCAAAAAGATCTTCATTTGTGTTCCGAAGATGAACAAAAGTCTTACCGATTTGAAACGACATGATTAATGACAGAATTTTCATTTTTGGGTGAACTATCCCTTTAAGGCCAGGTAAAATCAGTAAGCACTGAGGGAAGATTTACTGAAAGGTTCCTTCCACAACCCACCTGTAGATGATGTTGATCATGCTGTGTTCACAGTCATTGGTGCTGTAAATGCTAAGCTTATCCAAAAGATCCAGCAATAAGGTGCTGAAGTTACTGTCAAACTTGCTGATTGTCCCCTCAAACCCTGAGTCAGACTGGAGGGCATCCACATGCTCAGCTAAGAACTGAGATAAAGGAAAATAGATTACATAAAATAGAATAATTTGTTGGTAGTTTATTATCTTTTGGCAGATTATGGTGTGAGTGATGACAGTTTTTAAAAAGCCTTTTTATTTTCGGTATCAGTAGAATAACTGATTTAATGCCAGTGACTCACTTTAGAGGCCAGTCTTTTTTTCTCTGCGTCTTCTGTCTGTTCAGCCTTCATCTCGCTGTCTATCCTCATGCTCTGAGTGAACCTCTGCAAAAAAATCGACATGAATCTTCAGCATCACCCTGACATTAAAGAGAACTTTCATTATGAAAATAACAGCAAATTGAATAAATAATAAACTACATAATTAAATATAAAATATTAAAACAAAATTTGAATTATGTACATTACTATTCAAAAGTTTTAATTAATACTTTTTTTTTTTATTAAGCAAGAACACAAGATCAAAAGTGACAGTAAAGATTTATGTTACAAAAGATTTATATTTCTCTGAGTAAATGTTGTTTTGAACTTTCTATTCAGCAAATAAAAATGTATTACTGTTTTCACAAAAACATTAAGCAGCACAATTATTTTAAACATTGCTAATAATAGTAAATGTTTTTCAGCAGCAAATCTTCTTATTAGAATGAATTCTGAAGGATCATGTGACACTGATCAGCCGGAAGCTTAGCCATCACAGGAATAAATTACATTTTAAAATGTATTAAAATAGAAAACAATTATTTTAAATTGTAATAATATTTCACAATATTTACTGTATTTTTGATCAATGGAGCCATGGTAGGCATTAGAGACTTTCAAAAACATTTTTAAAAAAATCTTACGGACTAAAAACTTTTAAACGGCAGTATATTTGCTAACAGGTTTTTAGTACTTTTAGTCCTCTCTCCATAATGTCTGTATTTTTACCTGCATGCAGTTGGTAAACATGACACAGACAGACATGAGCTTGGAGAAAATCCGAAGCAGCTCAGGATTGGTGAGCATACAGTCCTTCAGACAGTTATCCAGGAAACTGGTGTGATGACACAGCACGTCGTCAATGTTGGAGGCCTAAAAAAAGACAATTGATTTAAGCACACACTGTGAATTAAATTTAAACTTCTGTGCTCAGCCAGACCTATTACGATGATTACATAACAGCCTGATTACCATTATTTGAGATAACCATGATCGTGGTGCTCTTTAAATTCTAACCACTAAAGTCTAATATATACATACATACATACACATATACATATATACACCGATCAGGCATAACAATATGACCACTGACAGATGAAGTGAATAACAGCAAGTGAACATTTTGTCCTCAAAGTTGATGTTTGGCGGTGGACAGGGGTCAGCATGGGCACCCTGACTGGTCTGCGGCTATGCAGCCCCATACGCAACAAACTGCGATGCACTGTGTATTCTGACACCTTTCTATCAGAACCAGCATTAACTTCTTGAGCAATTTGAGCTACAGTAGCTTGTCTGTTTGATCAGACCACACGGGCCAGCCTTCGCTACCCACGTGCATCAATGAGCCATGGCCGCCCATGACCCTGTCACCGGTTCACCACTGCTCCTTCCTTAGACAACTTTTGATAGTCTGAGCACTACAGACCGGGAACACCCCAAAAGAGCTGCAGTTTTGGAGATGCCCAGTCGTCTAGCCATCACAATTTGGCCCTTGTCAAACTTGCTCAAATCCTAACGCTTGCCCATTTTCTCCTGCTTCTAACACATCAACTACCCACCCACTAATAGATGCCATGATGAAGAGATAATAAGTGTTATTCACTTCACCTGTGTATATATATATATATATACACTCACCTAAAGGATTATTAGGAACACCTGTTCAATTTCTCATTAATGCAATTATCTAATCAACCAATCACATGGCAGTTACTTCAATGCATTTAGGGGTGTGGTCCTGAAAAAGACAATCTCCTGAACTCCAAACTGAATGTCAGAATGGGAAAGAAAGGTGATTTAAGCAATTTTGAGCGTGGCATGGTTGTTGGTGCCAGACGGGCCGGTCTGAGTATTTCACAATCTGCTCAGTTACTGGGATTTTCACGCACAACCATTTCTAGAGTTTACAAAGAATGGTGTGAAAAGGGAAAAACATCCAGTATGCGGCAGTCCTGTGGGCGAAAATGCCTTGTTGATGCTAGAGGTCAGAGGAGAATGGGCCGACTGATTCAAGCTGATAGAAGAGCAACTTTGACTGAAATAACCACTCGTTACAACCGAGGTATGCAGCAAAGCATTTGTGAAGCCACAACACGCACAACCTTGAGGCGGATGGGCTACAACAGCAGAAGACCCCACCGGGTACCACTCATCTCCACTACAAATAGGAAAAAGAGGCTACAATTTGCACGAGCTCACCAAAATTGGACAGTTGAAGACTGGAAAAATGTTGCCTGGTCTGATGAGTCTCGATTTCTGTTGAGACATTCAGATGGTAGAGTCAGAATTTGGCGTAAACAGAATGAGAACATGGATCCATCATGCCTTGTTACCACTGTGCAGGCTGCTGGTGGTGGTGTAATGGTGTGGGGGATGTTTTCTTGGCACACTTTAGGCCCCTTAGTGCCAATTGGGCATCGTTTAAATGCCACGGCCTACCTGAGCATTGTTTCTGACCATGTCCATCCCTTTATGACCACCATGTACCCATCCTCTGATGGCTACTTCCAGCAGGATAATGCACCATGTCACAAAGCTCGAATCATTTCAAATTGGTTTCTTGAACATGACAATGAGTTCACTGTACTAAAATGGCCCCCACAGTCACCAGATCTCAACCCAATAGAGCATCTTTGGGATGTGGTGGAACGGGAGCTTCGTGCCCTGGATGTGCATCCCACAAATCTCCATCAACTGCAAGATGCTATCCTATCAATATGGGCCAACATTTCTAAAGAATGCTTTCAGCACCTTGTTGAATCAATGCCAAGTAGAATTAAGGCAGTTCTGAAGGCGAAAGGGGGTCAAACACAGTATTTGTATGGTGTTCCTAATAATCCTTTGGGTGAGTGTATATATATATATATATATATATATATATATATATATATATACATATATATTAACAAACAGACAGGCAGACAGACAGAGCTTGTTTTTATTTTTATTGACTCACAGACTTCAGGTTGTTCTCCATGATGTGCCACGTGGGCTCCATAACCTCAAACATCATGTAGTACTGAATGTTCTGAACAAAGTTGAGCATCCGTTGTCTTAATGCAAAGGCAGCAGCAAACCTACAATCAACAAGAGCTACTTAATAAGATGCTCACTTGAACTCACAGAACTCACAAAAACTAAATACATGTTGTCTCACCACTTAGCAGAGTGAAGTGAATATTGCTTAGCTGTTTTATTGCTGATCCACACATTACAGAGCAGCCTTTCCACATGCTTGCAGTAGAACATGTGCCTGAAGAGCATCTGGTATCTTGTCAGGGCTTTCCTGTACAACAGAGCATTGTGTTAAAGGAGTAGTTAATTGTAAAGGTGCAGTCACATTAGTGAATTTTTGGTGACATTTTGCAAAAAAAAAGGTCCATAGTTTATTGTCAATAGTGTTGCGATGTATGAAGCACAGCTCACACAGAAGTCATTTTCAAACCAAGCAGCTTTCTGTTGGTCAACACAGCAAATTTACGTTACTTGAACATTGCAACATCTATGTGTAGAAATATTTCGCCCCTACTGGTTAAATGTACATGGGAATTTCCGATCGCATAGTGTAATGTGCAACTTTTCCAGTCCCGTGGGTTCTTATCGAAATGACTGGATTTCACCAAGCAACAATTCACCCAACAACGGTAATTGTGACCACAATTTAATTGCATGGAATACATGCTTGGAACAACAAATTACACATGAAGGGTAAATGATGACAAACCAGTTCCTTTAAAAGGCACAGGGCCACAGATATAATCACAAACTTAAGTTGCTTAAAATTAAAGCTATACAGCCATATAGGAAGTCAGAGTAGGCCCCTACCTATTGATTATGAGTGAAAGTGGCCACTTGACGATGTAGTCGAAGGAAAAAGCCTCCAGGCCGCTAAGTGACACCTCTGTAGGCTCTGCATTAATGATGGCTTTCTCTTGCTTGGTATCTATAGCAAGAACACGCAACAGCTGGGTGATGACATCATGGGGCATTAGGTCAATCTGGAAGAGAACAATAATGTTAAATAATGCAATGTAAACTATGCCCTGTTGCCTATTTTTGGGCACTTGCACGTCATTTTCCAAGAAGAAACTCAACAATCCATCCAAATAACACAACCATGGGTGATGACAACCACTTTCACACAAGAAACGTGTTAAATTGCCAGATGCCAATTACTTTTCTATTTGGATTTTTTTCTGTGGTTTCTTGAAGGGCTGATCAATTGGATTATCACAAAATATTTTTTTTTATGAAAACAAAATAATACAATATTACTATTGTAATATTTCACTCACAGTAAAATAAAAATGAGTATTTAAGAAAAATAATATAATAATTATTTTATTTGGCATTACAACTGTAAAATTACGATACTAATATCTATGGCTGTCTTAATTTCTTAATTTTCATTTTCAAATGTATGTTAAAGTGAACCTAACTCAGAGCAGATGCAGAGATGGAGCTGCTCTAAGACGCTATAAACACCAGCGGATAATGAGCTGCTCACGTACAACAACACAGTGCCACGCTTCACTCTGAAACATGCAATGCATATGTATTTATTTAATTAAATGGCAGCCTTTGCAATTTGACAACTGCGCTAGCCATATCACGATTTCGGTTTTATTTGGATTACTCGTGAAGCTGTAGTTTCTTGTGTTGGGCCATGCACCTTTTTCACAACCAGTGTTGACAGACAATTTGTTTCTGGCTGGAATCTGGTTGCATCACATTTGGTTAGGACACAGTGCGATTTAAGGATAATTACCACATTAGTGCACCATAAAAAAATAAAATAAATAAATAAACATACCTTTAGGCAAAAAATTTAACTAACTACAATTAGCTGTTCATTTGGATTTCCACTGCAAACTCAAAATTGCTCATCACCTGAAATCTACACTTATGTAGAATGCACAAACTGACAAACAGATATATTACAAAGTAATTACAATTACAAAGTGCTACTTTTGAAGTAATTGTTGAAAACATGGATGAGCATTCAACCTTTAAATCATCTTTGAAGGGGTCTGTGTTGGCAGTGCTCATCCTCAGGGCCAGCTCCAAAAGAGCCTCCAACCGCGGAGGAATGATGTCATCAACCTGCTTCTTCAGTTCCTCCTCCGTCAGGTCCATAAAATGCACGAAAAAGTCTCCTTTATCCATTAAGAAGTAATGCTTGATTGACCTGTAGCACAAATGTAAGAAATTAGGTGATATTGAGATATTCAGTTCACAACTATTAAACAATATCAAATAATCTGTTTCTCGTATTACACCCAAAGTATACTTCGGTGGGTCATGACCCAAAAGTGAGTCGCAAGACCATTTTGAGTGGGTCACAGAGTGTGTAGTCAAAAAATAAGTAAATAAATAAATAAATAATCATTCTTATTGGTTTACTGAAGTGAGACTTTTATTTTGAAAGACGTGTGAAAGCTGTTGATTCTTCTGTCAGATGCAGAAGCAGAATCTGCTGTCAGATGAGATGTTGTCAGGCTAACTTATATGTCAGTGTCGTGGTTTTAAAAAAATGTGTGACTTGTTGCAAAATACAAAGTTTCTCACCTCAGAAAAACTAACTTAATGCAGAGATGTGCATATCTGTATACCACTTCACTATATACGAAGAGCAAAATAAATTACAAGCGCACAACGTCGTATATACGTTGTCTGAAATCTGAAAAAACGGGTTTTAATAATACACCTGCAACAATAGGTGGCGCCAAATACACGTAAAACGAGTGTGCCAAGAAATACGTGTGTTAGAGACAAGCGGCAACCTCCCCCAGTTTCTCTACATTAGTGACTTAAACTGCAATTCATCGACTGGCCACTAGGACAGGCTCCAGAAGGGAGCAGAATCTCATTGAGCCCCATGTTAAAATGCCCAACTTTACAGCAGAAAAAAACATGTTTACAGCCTGGTACAAATGTGGTTTTGGTCTATACGACTAATTTTGCCCTTCATGACAACTGTGAGGGTGTGAATTTTTTTATAACTCATTCGTTTACATTATATAAAGCCTTAAAGTTCTGCATAATTAAAGGTGTGGCCACTTTGAGTGACAGGTGGATAGCCATTTATCTGCTGTCTGTTAGTCATCACGTCACCTCAGCTCCGCCCAAGTGCCGTCTCTTTGCCCATTTTCTGTTATCCGGGAGTGACGCACAATGACGCAAGATGGCAACGGCCAGCTCGTCCCTACTTTACGCTTCAAAACTGCTCTTCAGAATCCTATGGGTGACGTCACGGACACTACGTCCCTATTTTTTTACAGTCTATGGTCAGAGTGTAATGTTAGAAGATTGCGAGTACAAAAAGACTGTCTTAAAAACACAAACAGTCAAAGAAAAGCTTATGACTTATGTTTGCGTGCTTTGCTAACGGGACCAAACTTCCAAAGTTCACAATTTTAAAATGTAAGACGGTAACCAGATTTCAACTACAATTAGATTTTACTTCTACTGTTAATTATATTTTGGTAGGCTACATGGTTTGGACTATAAAATGGATAGCTAATTGTTATATAATTTAGATGGGCTACAGGTTATTTTTATTATGCCAAAAAGTGTTTATTTTTAAATGTGAACGTTGATACATTTTATCAGTATTTACAAAAATGAAAACGTGAAAAATATGCAGTATGAAAATTATTTTCAAATAAAAGCATTTTATTTATCAAAAAATAACCTTTTTTCCAAAAGGTACATCTTGAAAAAGAAGGGGTCGTCTTATATTCGGAACAAAACGGGTATAAAAAATGGCCAAGAACCATTACCATGTTATGTGCACTTTTTGAAAACAAATTGTTTTGTTATTGGCTGTTGTTTAGTCCAATGTCTTACATTTCTCTCTTCCCCATAAATCCTTTTGGAAATCTAAATCTAATCTCATGTTTGACTTCCTGTTCACTAGGGTCTAAAGACACATTTTCTATAAACTACCTTGAAATGATATGTGTATTGTTAAAAGTGATATACTGCACAAAACACTTGACCTGATTTGACATGACTGTAGAAAACAGTCAAAAAAAAAAAATGTTTTCAAAACTTCAAGTTTTACCTCAGGCGTGAAACAAGCTCCTTTTCCTCCATCAGGAAGTCAAGCAGAACCTTGCTGGCATAGTAATATGCTTTTTCGATCTGCTCCACATATGCTCTCTCTTTAAGTGTGTAGAGAACCTCTTTGGCATCTGGACAGGTAACGTCACGACCACACTCTCGCACAACATTCAGATACTTGCCTGAAATTAGAAAGAAGTTAGGACTGTTTATGAAAAAAATGTTAGAATGTTTTTGGCATTCATACCATTGTTCCAGAATTGCTTTCTAGTTGACACAAATATTATGCTTTATACTATCTGCATAGGCACCTGCCTTCTATTAATGTTTTAAAATGCTGTCTAGTTAAGTTTTGGAACTGAGCTAATGCGTTGTATATAAAAATGCCTCACCTGTGTTTAATATCTTATCTGCCATTTTCTGAAGGAATGATGGGATCCTGTGCTGGACGATAGTGTATCTCTGATCCCAGTATTTGTCATTATAATCCTCCTGAATCTTCTCTTTTTGCAGCTCATGCTCCTCAACCATGAATTCACTATAAAAATAAAAAACACATAGTATGTGTTGAAGTTTATTTCACTCAATTTAATGTGGTATGATGTGGTCCACTCAAATATTTTTTCATGGTGAGCAAAATTCAGAATTTAAGAACTGGCTGCCTTTCAAGCCATGATCCACGAATCTGATTTGAATAGTTAACTCTGTGTTTCTAACACAACGTCTGAGGGAGTAACAGCAAGTTTGACATCTCAAAAAAAAATAACAGAAACATTAATCATGGATTTTTTTCTTTTGGATTTTATATATATATGTTGTACTTTCTATTCACCACTAAACAGTTTACCCAACTATGATGACTTCCGCTTCTGAAAAACCCTAGAAATGTGAAAAAGGTCCATATGTTGTGCACAGGTGCTGGTCATATAATTAGAATATCATCAAAAAGTTGATTTATTTCACTAATTCCATTCAAAAAGTGAAACTTGTATATTATATTCATTCATTACACACAGACTGATATATTTCAAATGTTTATTTCTTTTAATTTTGATGATTATAACTGACAACTAAGGAAAATCCCAAATTCAATATCTCAGAAAATTAGAATATTACTTAAGACCAATACAAAGAAAGGATTTTTAGAAATCTTGGCCAACTGAAAAGTATGAACATGAAAAGTATGAGCATGTACAGCACTCAATACTTAGTTGGGGCTCCTTTTGCCTGAATTACTGCAGCAATGCGGCATGGCATGGAGTTGATCAGTCTGCTCAGGTGTTATGAGAGCCCAGGTTGCTCTGATAGTGGCCTTCAGCTCTTCTGCATTGTTGGGTCTGGCATATCGCATCTTCCTCTTCACAATACTCCATAGATTTTCTATGGGGTTAAGGTCAGGCGAATTTGCTGGCCAATTAAGAACAGGGATACCATGGTCCTTAAACCAGGTACTGGTTGCTTTGGCACTGTGTGCAGGTGCCAAGTCCTGTTGGAAAATGAAATCTGCATCTCCATAAAGTTGGTCAGCAGCAGGAAGCATGAAGTGCTCTAAAACTTCCTGGTATACGGCTGCGTTGACCTTGGACCTCAGAAAACACAGTGGACCAACACCAGCAGATGACATGGCACCCCAAACCATCACTGACTGTGGAAACTTTACACAGGACCTCAAGCAACGTGGATTGTGTGCCTCTCCTCTCTTCCTCCAGACTCTGGGACCCTGATTTCCAAAGGAAATGCAAAATTTACTTTCATCAGAGAACATAACTTTGGACCACTCAGCAGCAGTCCAGTCCTTTTTGTCTTTAGCCCAGGTGAGACGCTTCTGATGCTGTCTGTTGTTCAAGAGTGGCTTGACACAAGGAATGTGACAGCTGAAACCCATGTCTTGCATACGTCTGTGCGTAGTGATTCTTGAAGCACTGACTCCAGCTGCAGTCCACTCTTTGTGAATCTCCCCCACCTTTTTGAATGGGTTTTGTTTCACAATCCTCTCCAGGGTGCGGTTATCCCTATTGCTTGTACACTTTTTTCTACCACATCTTTTGTAATGAATGAATATAATATACAAGTTTCACTTTTTGAATGGAATTAGTGAAATAAATCAACTTTTTGATGATATTCTAATTATATGACCAGCACCTGTATATAATGTTATTGGTAATTCATACTAATAAGTGAAATGTATTAACAACAACCACCCTTACAGCAGTTACACATCAAATTCAAAATCCAATTAGAATTCTGCATCCTTTGCTACCTCAATTTTAATTCAACTGTAATTTAAAATATCTCACAGCCTTGTTGGTCAGGGGTCACATTATACCTGTATGGGTCTTTAATGATGCCTCTATAGATCCACTTCTCAAGTATTTCAAAGTAGGGGACACTGGCTGCCTTGGTCAGATAGAGGCAGAGCTCTTGAGCCTGGCTGTCTCCGGTGTAATTGAATGTACGATCGTGAAGCAGGCTGAGGGTCGAGCCACCCATACATTCACCCTTGTCAACAGAGGTGGCTGCATGAAAGAGACCAGGGAGAAAGCGCATTAGCATGAGCACGTCAACAATGCTATTTATTTACTTATGTTATCTGTCTGTATTACTGTCTATCTATCGGTCTTTCCATCTATCCATCCATCTCTCCGCCACGCAGCACCTTCAGAATGGTCAGTCAGTGCGCCTACTATAACATTGATAACATCTATCCATCCATCTGAAACATGCTAGGAACATGCTAGCAATTTGCTAACAATATGTTAGTGACATGCTTAACCAACATGAGACATTCTAGCAACATCCTAAAACATGGGACCACCATGCTAAATCATGTTTTATTTAGAATGTCTAACCATCAAACTTTAAACTTGATTTTAAACTTTCAGATAAGGCTTTTTTCAAGCCAAAAATCAAAGTTTGTCCTGACCAGAATGCTGTTGCAAAAGCTAATGAATTAACGATGAACAAGAAAAATATATTATGACTCATGTGTAAATTACACAAGCAAGAACAAGCTCAAAGTGTAAAAATGAACTCATTACTCCTGTTTACGTATCCAAAATTCTGAGTGCTGCGCTTTTAACAGTAACCACAGATGTTTAAAAGCTTTACCAATGGAGGCCAGGATTTCCAGGGTGCGCATGGTGGGCTGTATGTAGAACCAGAGCTTCTGCAGGGAGAGCGTGCCCTGTCTGTGGAGATGCTCCAGCTGTGTCACCAGGATGAGGTATTCCTTCATCAGAGTCCTCATCGCTGCAGTCAGAGCGTGATTCACCTGTCCGTACTCAAACGATGACTTCTCCTCTGTGAAGCTAGACATGGATTATGCAAATGAATAGGTGTGAATTCATATAGTGTGAAGGCCAATAAAATTATTTTATTAATTTTTATAATAATTAAAATTATAATTATTAACAAAACTGGGTTAATATTAATGTAAACACATGACTAACATATCCATTAACCGCAATATCGTTCACTGACCGTGTGATAGTGGAGTAACAAGATGCGACCGGCAATATCCGGTTGACCAACTCTTTGACGGACATGTCGAGGGAAGGATCTACTATGAAGGAGCGGCTCTGTCTGCCAAGCACAGGCTGAGCTGTGATGTCTCTCCCATCCACACCAATCAGCACAAAAAGCAGGTCCTCAACCAGAGCTTGTTCCTGTGCAGCCAGCGGCATTGTACCTGTAATTAAACTTGTTAAAGTCACCATGAAATTGATTCAAATTCTTAATGTTTATTATAAATTATTAATCCGGGCCAATCTTTATTACTTTTTTTTTAAATTCATATGCCTTTCTAATTTTTAATCAAAAACATTAACTTCCCCTTCTCATGCAACAATATCTCTTTTCTGATGACACGTGCACTGCCGCAAATGCGTGACAATAAACCCTCTTTACCAGCAACAAGTCACTCACAAGAAACTAAATGTGCACTAGACACTTTTTAAACACAACCTACTACAAAGACTCAATAAGATCTCATGTACAGTATTTATGTAAAGTATTTGAATGCTTTTCTTAGATTATGTATCTGTATCGTCAACTATTTATAGTATATGTATAGTTAGACTACCTCTCTCAGTAGGTTTTATTGTTGTATGTTTATATTATTATTGTTGTATGTTTATATTATGTTTAAATATGTCGCACCGTGGTCCTGAGAGACATGACATTTCGTTCCACTGTATGTCCCCACATGTAGCAGAATGACAAAGCTTGTCTTGACTTGTAATTTTGTTCATCTGACGCTGCACGGCGCATTCATTTTCTCAGACATGACGAGAGCTGATTGTTCTCTTAGTGCGGTTCATTTGAATAAGTGTGAACGCTGCCATCTGAACCATGAAGCATACCAAACACCACTGAAAAGATGGGTCTCAGTCCGCTTCCAAACAAACGCAACACGGACCAAAGACATGTAAACGAACCAAAAACAGGAAGATGAGACCCTAAAAAAGGACAAAGGGCAAAAAGGACTTGTTTTTTTTCTCATCATGGTAGTGATGTTGCCATTACAGTTTGATACAGGCATCAGAACCGAGTCTCCTCGCAGTTTAATCGCTAAATCACCATGTTGAACAAACCATAAGGCAAAACCTAGCAAGTTTGGTATTGTTGGACACGGCAAGGATTCCCGTGAAAATAAGTCAACCAAATCCAAAGTTATAAGTATGTGAATATTAGATTTTTCTCAAAACTTTTAAAGATCCTTCAGGACATCGTAACGATGACCCATACTGAGTTTCGTAAAAATACACTAATGCGATCATGAAATACAGCATTTTACTACGAAATAAAAAATGGCCAACACCCAAAATGGCAGATATGTAAAAATTGGATATCATTCAACTCAGAATGCCGCCGCGAATCTATCGAGATTTTTGGGCAAACCATTCAGAAGTTATAAGCAAAAATAGCCTTTTTCTCAGGTCCAGTAGGTGGCGCTGCGCCAAAACGCAGCATGTCATGCTTGTGATGATCTGTACCAAGTTTGGTCAGAATACGATAAAGCGTTGCGGAGATACAGCCTTATATCTAGGAGTTCGAAAAAGTAGGGTTTTTTTTAGATACTCCAAAATTGGTTTAATTAATGTTGGGCCAGTCCTCTATCAGTGTGCCAAATTTCATAACTTTCCCGCAAGCTGTTCTATGGGCTGGCATAGACTGAAGAGTGGAAGAAGAAAAAAAATAAAAAATTGCAGCAATTAGCAAATGAAGAAGATCCAATCAATTCCAGATGACTAAAATCAAGACCAGCCCTACATTTTTTTCGCTCAAGAAGCCGTTTCATTTGGATGGGGAAGAAAAAAATTATCACAACTTCCGTTTCATGCAGTCTTTAACAATTCAGTCTCCATCTATAACCAGATTTGATAGCTACGGTTTCTTCTATGATACTTAAAGTATAGGTCAAATCAAAAGTGTCCATAATCTCTTATCAAATTGATCTTGTTCCACCTCTGTAACAATTCCCTATTCATCTAGTGCTCTAATTTTGGAAAGGCCTGTCACATACCAATAGCCACCACGGGATCTCCCACAGGGGTGGGGCTAGTGATGAAATCCCCAATCAGTGCAGGCCGGTCATACACCCAGTTTGGAAACACAGGGTTCGGCTGAGTGGGGTTCTTCTTATTATGTCTGTCTCTTAGCATTTTTCGGATGACTTCAGAAGACTGTGCAGGAAAACAAAACTATTGTTAACTGATGCAATGTACAGAACTAATGGGCAATAATATAATCTTTGCGTTTCCTCATACTACCTGCGGCACACTGGAGCTGGCTGTGACATTTCCCAGCTTTTTCCGTAATTCCTCCAGTTCTTGCATGGACATTTTGCTACTGGTTGCAGGAATGCTGTACGTCGTGGTGGTGCTGGATGCTGCATTTGCAGACATTTCTGATCTTTCCTTGGCATTCTGCTGCAGGAACTTCAAAGTCTGAAGAGTAGAAGCAGTCATGGCTTAGAAAAAATGTCTAGGTCACAATTCTACAACTACCCAATATCAAAAGAAAAAAGCCTGGTTTTAAGTCATAACTTAAAGTAAGACTAGCCAGACCGCCTTCCGTATTCAACTTACGAAGAAAGTGTAACTGGCGCAACGTATGACGTTGGACGTAGCGCAAGCGTTTTGAACTGCGTGAGGCATTACACTTTCTGCGTAAGTTAAATATGGAAGGCGATCTTTTACTTTATAAAAGTTTTAAATATGGATATATTTCTTACACAAACCCATCGATTCACTTCATAAGGACTTTATTAACCCACCGGAGCCATATGGATTACTTTTATAATGGATGGATGCACTTTTTTGGGCTTCAAAATTTGGCTGCCATTCACTGCCATTATAAAGCTTGGATTAGCCAGGACATTTTTTAATATAAGTCCAATTGTATTCGTCTGAAAGAAGAATGTCATATACACCTATGATGGCTTGAGTGTGAGTAAATCATGGGGTAATTTTTTTTTTTTGGGGTGAACCATCCCTTTAATGGTCAGAAAATATGTTTTATCTTCTTGCAGGATATTATTTCTTATTTTCTTCTTTTGCATTTGGGGTGAAATTATGTGACCCAGACATATTCTTTATTACATACCTCTTTATCCTCAGAGAGTTTGGAGAGCAGATACACCAGTGGATCGAGGTTGCGTGCATTCTTTGACTTCAATTCATCATATTTCCTCAAGAAATCTTCAGGTGTTTTGGAGTGTTCTGCCATTTTGACCTGTAAGGCAAAATGTGAATTAGTCTAGTGCATTCAGAAAACGTGTAACAGGAGATGAAACACATTCACCTTAGCACTGTGTGCAGATACTGTGGTGGTCACATATGCAGTCCTGTTCTTCTGCAGTAAATCAATGTAGACCTCAGCACCATCTCCTCCGCGGACATTAAGGAGCCCGAGGAGTTCATTAACATCATGATGAATTCTGAATTCACTCATGACTTCAGATGAAATCAGAACCTGAAATCCGAAACAGACACAACTAAGAAACGAGAGCAAGCTCAATGAATGAATGAGTTACCCAAACACTAACGTTAGATCTAGATAACCAAATTTGCTGATGCTATTTATTTACAGCTAGCAATCTATATATACATTTATAAATAAAACGTTTTGTTTACCTATAATAATACCCTTTCTTATTTTACCTAGTAGTCTAATTAGTCCTTCTGAACAATACGTAACGCATCTGTTGATAAAACAGCAGCGTAACTGACAACATCATAATAATAGGAAGTCAGAAACTGTGAATTTGTAAAATTCCGCCAAAAGGCTTTATTTTTCAAAATAAAAGTCCTTTCATTGTAATCTTTTTTTCTTTTTTAAATAACAATAGGGGAATACAGTCACACAAAAACACTTAAATCTATAAGACAATAAAATCAAAATTCTGCATCAATCATACATCTAATACATCAAGTACCCTTTTCAACAGCTGAGGTGTCTTACCTTTCCTTGTAATCCTCCTGATAAAATAAAACAGAATCTTTTTTTTGTTTACAAAACATATACAAATAATATATATACAAATTATATATATACAAATTATATATATACAAATTATATATATATATATATATATATATATATATATATATATATATATATATATATATATATATATATATATATATATATATATATATATATGGCAAGCCGTTTTGACTTTTATTCATTCACAGGATTTGAATTCTTGATATCAACAATTAAATAAAAAAATAGTAAAAACAAGTAAAAACTCTAATTCTAGTAAAAACTCTAATTCTTGATACCAGTAATTGTATTTTAACTAGTGAAATGTCACCAGGCTGCCATTCAAAATTAATTGTTGATATCAGGAATTGAATTATTAATATCAACAATTAAATTCTTGATATCAGAAATGCTAATTCCTGATATCAACAATTGAATTTGAATGGCAGCCTGGTGACATTTCACTAATGAAAATACAATTACTGATATCAAGAATTAGAATTTTTACTAATTGAAATTAAATTGTTGATATCAAGAATTAGCATTTAAACTACTGAAAATGTAATTGTTGATATCAAGAATTCATATTCTGTGAATGAATGAAAGTCAAAATGGCTTGCCATATATACAAATAATGACATATAGATCAGAATAACGTTTTTTATATATATATTTTTTATATTTTATTAACATTATTTAAAAATATCCACCTAGTAATTACATTTGTTATTTTGTACAATATGTTGGCTTAGATTCGTAATATTTACAGCATTAATATAATAATACACATAATAAAACATTTCAGATGATGATGATATAATAACAGTTATTATTATTCTTATTATTATTATTATATACCTCCATAGTGTCTGCAATTAGGTATTTGCCATATATAGTCACACACATTTCCAGTACTGAGAGATATGAAACAGCTAGATGGCAGTGATATTTCATTTTAGTTTTGTTATTTTTATTTTCATTTTATTAGCTTTATTACTATTTTGAATTATTACATTTTAAATAAATGTATAGTAATTTCGTTATGTGCTTTTGTCATTTTATTTGTCCTTTTTTTAATATTGCTATTTGGTTTAATTTATTTTTATTTCAGTTTTAGTTAGTTTAGTTTTTATTTGCTTCCAGTAAATAATTTTAGTGCTTCAACTTAAACATATTTCAGTATTGGTGTCACAGGTGTAACAGGGACGAGGAGAGGTGAGGATCTTTAGCAAAAAGTCTTTATTCCATCAAAACAAATGCAAAGATATTCCAAACAAGGAGCCAATGGAAATAATCCATACATGATGACATAGGAAACACAAGAGACGTAACAGCTTTACATTGATGTGTAAAGACAATGACCGACAAACAAGGGCTGAAGCACAGGGGTATATATACAAAGGTTAACAAGAAGATAACAAGGCAAAGGTGAGACTTAACAAGAGTAACTAAGGAAACCATGGCAACTGAACACAGGAAGTGAACACAGTCCAAGAACACTAAACAGGACATTGTGACAAGTGGCAATGGTTCTCTGTTGAATAGTCTTACCCCTTAAATCATCTAGGCATTAGTTCACTGTCATTAAATGCAAAATGGTTGAGCTAGTTGTCATAATGCTTCAATTATATTTTCTATACATATCTTTCAGACTTTTTTGTAAATGTGTCCTGAATTGATGAATTGCACAGGTGAATCTTGAAGAAATATGTAATATAGATTAACCAATATGCATTAGATTAACCAATGATCAACCAGTGACCAGTTGCATAAACTTAGCCACTATGTTAAGACTGTGTCTTAAGAACTAATTTGACCAACTAGAAATTAGTCAAGAGGTAATCAGTCTTACTTTTCTGATTCAAATTAAACCGAAAAAAACAAACATGTTTTCACTTTCATGAATCTTAAATTGGAAAGCATATATAGACAGAGCAAAACAGAGTTACAATTTCTTATAATGGAAGAACAACAAGGAAATGAACAGTGTCAACAGCCGGGAAGAAGAAGAAGAAGAGTGAGGATGCTTGGTGGAAGGGTAGGGAGGCAAAACATAGAGGTAGATAAGGCAAATGACATAGGAATGTTTCTGATTAATGCAATGAATGCACTGATATGTTCATTGATGTAAATAAGGATTCTGAGCAAGTTACAGGCTTTTGCAGTATTGTGTGGTGATGTTTGTACAAATTGTTTTGAGAAACACACTTACTGGTTTGCAAATGTTAAGGATGATTTGAGAAATGTAAAAAAAATTTGGAGAGAATTTTCTGTCAGAATAGACACAAATAACAATGGTGTTAAGGTTTAGTAGGCCTATAACTTTTGGAATGACAAATTAATTAAGGTTCAATAGGTGATTCTCTGCAGAAACACTGTTATGCTGGTTGAAAGTCTCCTCATGTCCTGATAGCAATCACTATGTTAAAAGTTCTAAATGTATTTTTATAAATATATAAATGTTCATTCAATCATTGCATTCAGTCCGATTGAAATGCACATGTTTCCTGTTAGTCAACGTGTGTTTGCATACCACAACATCATGGGCCCGATCATACACCTGGCGCAATGCGACGCCATGCACAACGCAAGTGTTTTTTGCTAGTTTCAGCCCGACGCAGTTATCATTTTCACGTCTAGCGCCACGTTGTTTAAATAGCAAAAGCACTCGCACCCATCTGTTCATCCATGGGCGCAAACCCAGAGGCTGCATTTTCAGGACCGCATTTCTAGGACCACAGTTCTAGGACCCTAGCAATGATTTAGTTGTTTAATGGATTCAGTTTAATTGATATATTGTCCTAACCAACCCCTAGCCTAGTCTAAACCTACCCGTTAGTAACACTGTTGAAATATTTAAACTAATTTAAGTAATTAAGTTTAAAATGGCCGTGCTCCCAAAACACTCCCATGACTCATTAAGAGACTAGGTACAATCCTTCTGGACCATGCGCCTGGCGTGCCGATCGTTTTTTAGCAAAAGTGGATTCGGAACTAAGTGCAACTGCGCCATGTGCTTCAGACCATGTGCTCAGTTGTTTGTTAAAATAGGGCCCCATACGTCATCACTCATCAGCACGTTTCACGTATGCTGTGCAGACAGAGCGAGAATGGCAGGCAAACAGCAACAACCTAACTTTCCCTCTGAACCGACAAGTGGCAAGTGTCTACATTTCAGGTTTGACAGTACAGTTCTATATACTGCTGACTTTGCCCTATGCCAAAAATTCAGTGAGATTTGACTGTGTTTCCGCTATGTCCTGAAATCGTATATGAATAAAGCTGAAATGCAGCGCATTCTTTCCTTTTTGTCAATAGGTCAACTTCTGAATGGGAATCATTTCACAATCACATACGTATGTATGCAAGCAAGCACTTCTGTTTCTCCCCTCACTGTACTGACAACAGTGAATGACACATGATGATGTAATAATCCAATAACGTTGTCTGTGGTCGTGGAGGCGTGGCTTTGGACTGCGATTTGCATGGAGGGTGGGATCGTATGCTTCCAATGAATTAGAATTTCCCACATCACCTATTGCACCTTTAAGAAAAATTATTGTTTCTTTTGTTTAATTAATTAATTTTTCATTCCAAAAAACAACAAGGAAACAAGACATTCTAGAGTTCCTAATGTTAATTTTGAACCTTCAAATTCACCCCGAGCACACCAGAGCCTGTTAACTCCATCAATCACAGTATTGTTTCTGGAAACATGTCTTAAATCTGAACAATTTGAGTATGCTGTCAATAGAACCCTGGGGTGATTATCGGGAGACAT
The DNA here is from genome assembly GCA_039654625.1 of Rhinogobio ventralis. NCBI lineage: Eukaryota > Metazoa > Chordata > Actinopteri > Cypriniformes > Gobionidae > Rhinogobio > Rhinogobio ventralis. The sequence continues at coordinate 8,471,652 of CM077212.1, read as the reverse complement.
AAGTGAGGACTATTCTCTCTAAATGAGAAATTTATAACCATCCAAAACAGATCCAGAAGGCCTCCCCACCAATGCCAGTCAGTTCTCATTTTGCACTCTGGTGTTAATCTAAAGAATGCAGATTTTTCAGGCCAGAAGATTACTCATGTCAATGCTTTTCTTCTAACTTCTAGCCCAGTACAGAGCACAGCTTGCCAGGATGATAAAAACAATAATTGACTCACCACTAAAGGCATTACCTTGTGAAAAAAAGTGCCATCTCACCAATCTAATCCAAATGTCTTATGGCGCTTTCAAATAGATCCTTTGAAGAATAATGTGTGAAAGAAGCAGGTGGTGAATGAAAAATAGAGATGGTGGCATTCTCAAGCCACAAATAATCTCGAAACTGTCAGTGGATGGTGAAAGAACTGAAGTGCTGTTGTTGGTTTATAGTTTGAGGTCACTAGTCTGGAGAATGAGACCATCTGCAGAGATGAAACCTGAGCACTCAAGACTTATAAAACAATTGATGCATTTTAATTTGACATGACCCTTTTGACTGCTGCCCATCGTGCTGCTCTAGAGTACTGGATTAAAGGAATGATACTCCTACGCTACTTGACATTTAATTAGGTTTTTGACATTGTGTAGCATAAAGATCCATGACAAGTTTGTCTTACTTGTTGAGGGACAGATCTGAGGCAATGTTCACCCCAGTATACTCAGTTAGACCTTTTATGTCATGATAATACACATACATATTGCCAAAAGTATTGGGACACCCCTCCAAATCACTGAATTCAGGTGTTCCAATCACTTCCATGGCCACAGTTGTATAAAATCAAGCACCTAGGCATGCAGACGCTTCTACAAACATTTGTGAAAGAATGGGTCGCTCTCAGGAGCTCAGTGAATTCAAGCGTGGTACCGTGATAGGTTGCCACCTGTGCAATAAGTCCATTTGTGAAATTTCCTCACCACTGAATATTCCACGGTCAACTGTTAGTGGTATTATAACAAAGTGAAAGCAATTGGAAACCGCCGCGAAGTGGTAGGCCACATAAAATCACAGAGCGGGGTCAGCACATGCTAATGCGCACAGTGCGCAGAAGTCACTAACTTTAGTTTTACTCTTTTCAAGAGTGAATAGCTACAGACCTCCAAACTTTGTGCTGTCTTCAGATTAGCTCAAGAATAGTGCATAGAGAGCTTCATGGAATGGTTTTCCATGGCCGAGCAGCTGCATCCAAGCCTTACATCACCAAGTGCAATGCAAAGCGCCGCCACTGGACTCTAGAGCAGTGGAGAGTGACGAATTATCTGGAGTTACGAATCACGCTTCTCTGTCTGGCAATCCGATGGACGAGTCTGGGTTTGGCGGTTGCCAGGAGAACGGTACTTGCCTGACTGCATTGTGCCAAGTGTAAAGTTTGGTGGAGGGGGGATTATGGTGTGGGGTTGTTTTTCAGGGGTTGGGCTTGGCCCCTTAGTTCCAGTGAAAGGAATTCTTAATGCTTCAGCATATCAAGACATTTTGTACAATTTCATGCTCCCAGCTTTGTGGGAACAATTTGGGGATGGCCCCTTTCTTTTCCAACATGACTGCGCACCAGTGCACAAAGCAAGGTCCATAAAGACATGGATGAGCGAGTTTGAAGAACTTGACTGGCCTGCACAGAGTCCTGACCTCAACCCGATAGAACACCTTTGGGATGAATTAGAGCGGAGACTGCGAACCAGACCTTCTCGTCCAACATCAGTGCCTGACCTCACAAATGTGACCTCACAAATGAGGTCAGGCACTGAATTACCATAAACACACTCCTTAACCTTGTGGAAAGCCTTCCCAGAAAAGTTGAAGCTGTTATAGCTGCAAAGGGAGGGCCAACTCCATATTAAACCCTACGAGATAGATAGATAGATAGATAGATAGATAGATAGATAGATAGATAGATAGATAGATAGATAGATAGATAGATAGATAGATAGATAGATAGATAGAAAGAAAAAAATTAGTTAAATCTTTTGATTCAAAATACATCATTTGATTCTGTTCTTGTGCAAAACTGCAATGATAATTTAAAACACAATGAACAATAATGATTTATAGTATTGTACAGTATGATTAGTTTGGTGAGAGAAAGTTTATTTTACTTTTTCACATTAAGAGATGCATGGTTGTTGAACGCAAAGTTTAATGGTGCTCAGTGAAAATAATAATATGCATACTTTATAAACAGACCTGGTCAGGCTTTAAACAACACAGATCTAACAATACAATTTTCATATTGCAGACAGGAACATGCTGCAAATATATGATCTAATTCAGAAACACTTTGTCAGTCATTGCAATATGATGACCAAAGTTGCAAGTTACAACACTTTGTGATAGCGCTGGTGGTACAATTCATTTGCCACACAAGATTTAATTTTAGATCAATTTCTGCAGAAGAAATGGATATAAGCCAAGATGTCAGCCTGTCATGTGCAATCTGTCCATGAAACTGTTTGTAGTTCAGGTAAATCACATTTCTAACGCTAACATTTAAAATCAAATCTTACAATAAATTGCTACATTAATAGAATTTCATTGGTAATCATTATACAATAATGTCTTATTTGTTAACAGTTGATGCATAAACTAACACTAATATATTCTTCATTTATTAACTTTTGTTAATGTTAGTTAATTAAAATGGTCATGTTCATGTTCACAGTGCATTACAGTAATCATAGTGCAGAAAACAGACAAATAAATGTCAAATAAAAATTTGAAAACACATGAAATTTGTATATAACAAATATTTCCATGATGAAAAAAAACATTTTGACCAGTATGGCTCACACAATGACACAAATTTTGGTGGCATTGGCCAATTTACTGACACATTACCTAGGTTTTGAAGCATGAATTCTTGAGCCTACACTTGTTTTTCACAAAATTTCATAAGATTTGAGCTAGGCATGTGATGGTCAGTATCAGATTTTCATGTTGTGATAATTAATGAAGCTTTTATCACGGTATACGGTATTATCACAATATTGAAATAAGTTGCAAAAAAAAAGTGTTGTCATTCTATAACAGGTTTAATAACTTTTTTCTTATAACAAGAACTGAACATTTAAATACAATAAAGCAATTATAATACAATTATAAACAAATGTTTCAAACAGATTAAAGTGCCCTAATAATATAGTTATAATATTTGATTTTCTTAAATGTTGAAATTAAAATTAACTAAGATAAATAAATGCTTTAGAAGTATTTTTCATTTTCAGTTTATGTTAACTAATGTTAACTAATTAAGCCTTATTGTAAAAACATATTCAAACAACATCTATGGCATGTTGTAGCCAAGCGGCAACCTCCCCCAGTTTCTCTTGAAGCCAATACGGAAGTGACTTAAACTGCAATTCATCGACTGGCCGCTAGAGACAGGCTCCAGAAGGGAGCAGAATCTCATTGAGCCCCATGTTAAAATAACAGCCTGGTACAAATTGTGGTTTTGGTCTATATGGCTAATTTTTTTTTATAGCTCATTCGTTTACACAATATAAAGCCTTAAAGTTCTGCATAATTAAGGGCATGACCACTTTGAGAGACAGGTGGATTGCTGTTTGTCTGCTGTCTGTTAGTCTTTACATCACCTCAGCTCCACCCACGTCCTGCCTCTTTGCCTATTGTCAGTTATCCGGGAGTGACGAGCTGCCAAGATGGCAACGGCCGACTTTGAGGCTCTTCAGAAACCTACGGTTGACGTCACGGACATTACGTAAATATTTTTCTATGGTTGTAGCCCAGATTAAAATATAAAAATGTTTAAGTTTGAAAATAAACACCCTTTAGTCTTTAAGTATTTGGTGCTGTGAGGAACACCATTGTGAATACAAAACTTTGAATGGCTGTTTGAAACATTTAAATACTGTTCAGAAGTGCAGCTGCTTTGTTTACCGGGGTTACCGGGGTAACGGCTGCATTTCTGCTGTTCCATCAGCGCTATCTGCTGTCAGAGAGTAAATAAGCATCATTCATTCAGCGCGTCTCCTTCCCTCGTTCCGCCATGCGCTGCTCATGGGTGTTGGGCTTGTTTACATCAGGGCGCGTGCCTCTTTGACTCTGCATAGGCTACAGCAGTGTTGTGCTTTTTAAATGATTGATGGGTATTCTTAAAATGCATTCTAAAAATCAGAAAAATTCGTAATAAATTATTATTCACGGTATTTTGAAGTGCCCATGTTTACCGTGACATATCGTATTATCATATATATCATTTGCACAATAATTTACATTTAACGTAATTTAGGCAGTGGAAAAGACTGATAAAAACACTATTTGTGAATGACGACACTTTTCTATTATACAGATTAGGCCTAGGCTACAGATAGCAAAAGATAATCACTGTGACCATTAAATGCAATGAGCTTATTGAGTGGAGGGCAAACTACACCACCGCAGTGCATTTAGATCAGGCATTGCTTATAGGAAAAGTAATAAATATGTGGGCTAAATCTATTTGTTCCATCAAATGTGATGGAAATTGTCCAATGAATAAGTTTGCGAGACAGTGACGCTCAAAACACATCAAGAAATGTTCTTTTCGTGTCTGATATGATGAACAAATCATTATTAGTTCTCAAATTAGTCATGTTGTAGGTTGAAGCTGACATGTCAGTGATGTGAATGAGTGAATAAAAACACTTTGACAGCAGGCCTGTTATGTAAGTCTGTTCATCACTGCTGCTTGGTGGTTTGGAGCACAATGTGTTAGTTTTGAGGTGTGTGAAGAAATTAAGGCTTTTTGTTCATAAATATTAACAGCAAAAGTAAGGCAAATGTACATTCATTGTATCATTCATTTAAAGTATCATGTATAAAATGTAACAACAGGCAATACAAATTTCTTTGAGAACACATTATAATGTGGCCTCGAGTGGCTTATTGCTTTTATAAATGGTGGCAACAGCAATATGATAAAGACACACATGTTGAAAAGATAATTAAATTTATTCATAATGAACGATTCTTCTGCCAAGTGAAATAGCTCATTAGCCTCCAAATGTGGCTGTTTATAGCAATGGCTTCGAACATGACTAATGCAATCAGATATTATAGACGGAACTTATAATTGTATTATGTTTTTACAGGCTACTTGTAAAAAGTGACAACATGCATGTTGACTGACCTGATTTGATGACCTAATATTGATAGGCCACCATTGATTTTACACCAATTAATTTAGTCAAAGACAAACCACTGACAAAGCATTGTTTAAGTGGATATAAGGAAACTGCTTTCAGTGTGTGAATCTGAAAACATTTGAATCAGGATAGGTAGGCTATTTGATGTCTGGAGGAATATGTGTTCATGACTGCAAATACATCTTCATGATCTTGTTTATTATCTATACGTTTGGTTAGTAACTGTCAGATGTGAGAAAGAGAAAGCGAGATAGATTAGTGTATGTGTGTTCCCGTTATTCCTGTGTGGCGCTTATTTGCCTTTAATGAAGGTGGAGAACATTATCACACACACACACACACACACACAAAAACATATCAGGGCATTTAATTTACTTTGATATGTTTATACAATGTTAATTATAGGCTACTTGCTAGGTTATACACTGTAAAAAAAAAAAAAAAAAAAAAAAAAAAAACATAAATCCGTAAAATAACAACAACAAAAACATTGTCCGGTAATTTTACAGATATTTCCGTTAACCCTAACATAGAACGCAATGAAGTTCAAAATTCTAAATACATGTAAAACACCTGTAAAAAAATAAATATGTAAAATTACATTCAATTAATACAGTACATTGTGCCCTATTTTTACGGATTTTTTTTATCCACAAATAATATTTTTGCGCATTCATTCTTTATTTTTAACCAGGTTAAAAACTCATTGAGATTAAAATCTCTTTTACAATCTCTTTTACGTTCTCTTGATATAGACAAACAGACACATTTAGCCTAACAAATTATGGAATATTGATTTTTCCTTCTTATTTGGTGAATCATTGCTCTTTTATCATATTCCTGAGGGTGGGGGCGTTATGGAGATCCTAAAGAAGCGGATGGTCAGATGAAATGGCACACAGAGGAAACATGAACACCTCGAGCATTTACAGCACATTCGGACGCTTGTTCCCTAACAACTTTTCTCTTTGGGAGCATCTCCAGAAGAACTGGACTGTCCATGATTTGACGCCTTTCTCCATCGACTTTCTGTTTGCGGGACATGAACCGGACACTATAGTTTTAATGGTGATGTATGTGATATCATTCGTGACCGGACTGGTTGGGAATATAATGGCTCTGTGGGTCCTGACGCGCCGGAGGAATCGCTTGTCTGGAGCTTCAGCCACCAGGAGACTCCTGGTCAACCTGGCGGTGTGCGACATGATGGTGGTGTGCGTCTGCATGCCGGTGAATTTAGGACTTCAGGTGTACAACGCCTGGGTGTTTGGAGACTTTCTGTGTCGAGCCGTGCCGTTCGTTCAAGCGGTATCAGTCTCTGCCAGTGTTCTGAGTCTGGCCGCGATCAGTTTGAACAGATACTACAGCGTCCACAGTCCCCTGCACGCCAGATCTTTCTTTACGGCCAGCAGAATGATATGCATGATAGCTGTGGTGTGGATCGTATCTTCTGCACTATGTTTGCCGTTGTGTTTCATGAACACAACTAAGACGCTTTCCCTACTAGACGGGCTGCATACAGTGACTGTGTGCGTTGAGAGCTGGTCTAAAGTCAAACTGCGCCAGGGTTACAACTTTTTACTGTTTTGCGCGTTGTATGGATTTCCAGTGGTCTTTAACCTGATCATTTGCTTTTTAACCGGTTGGAAATTGAGTAGAGGAGGCACATCATCAATATCAGATCCCAACCAGCTCGCGCTAACCTCTTCAACATCGCGCCTGAAAACGCGCAAGAGGATAGCCAAAATGGTCTTTGCGCTCGTGTTGCTGTTCACTTTCTCCTGGCTGCCGCTCTATGCCGTGGACATCTGGATCGACTCCAACATTCCCAGCTCTCCTGATCGAAATGATGAGCTGAGCAACGTTGAACATCGTTGGATTCTCCAGAGCAGACCCTTTGCGCAATGGCTGGGTCTCACCAACTCATCCCTCAACCCTCTTTGCTACTGCTTCGTCGGAAACTTGTACAGATCGGCCAAAAGGTTCAGAGAGAGCTACAGAGAGAAGATTTCATCTGTCATCAGTCTGACCAATAAGTCTTCAATAAGAAATTCTGCCTCTAAAATCCAGCAGCGCAACTCTGGCTCATCTGGGAGATTTGATTCGGAAACAAGAAGCAACAATGCTTTCAGACTGACCAGAAGTAAAAGCTTGTCTGCAACGACTGTGTGTGAAAGTATTTGACTGGGAGAAAAGGATATTGTAATACAGACAGACTTGAAACAATGATGGAAATGTGAAAAGGGTGATGCTTTATAATAACTTTCATTGATAAGTCATCTACATATAATGCTTAATAGAGTAGTACTTCATGTAGGCCTACATTTCAATATATTTTTTTAAAAGTTTCTTTGCTTTTCTAACAGTTTGAATGTACATAGAGAATAGAGAACAAAAGTCTAATACTTAGTGAAAATGCTATTTATTATTTGCATTCTTTTATTATTTAAATACATTTTTATTAAAAAGCATTTCAATTTAAGTGAAAATTCAAACATTAAAAAAGTTATTATAAAGTGTTATTGTGAACTATAGGATATATCTTGGCTATTTTGTCATTTTCGTTTGTAATTATTTTCTGTTAAATGAATAGCAGATTTGTTCTGAAAATACTCAATATGAGTGGAAAATTGCAGTCTGATATGGAAGCAAACCCAGAATGTGTGGCTCAAGCCAGGATTAATGGTACCGCTGAGGGGCTTTAGCCCTGATGTGTGGTTGTCTGTTATTCCACCAACTCCTCTCCACCAGAAATCTAAAGATCCCATAAATATTCCTACTATACATTTTTGCCTGTATCACTGCACCACATTTACAGTCTTTCTTTCCGAAGACACAAGAAATGTAGCTTTATAGTTAAGAACGATTCTCTTAAAAATAAAGGTTCTTTACTGGCATCTATTGTACATCCATGGCATCTTTCCAGTCCACCATACGTCTTTTCCCAGCTAACAGGGAATGTTCTCAGAACTTTGGCTTACGTTCTGGAATGGTTCTTTGAGCAACATTAATGGAACGTTCATTCAAAGTTATCTGGTGTTTAATAATGTTCTCAAAATGTTAGCACAAAAATGTTACGCTTTTCAAAAGTAACTTTCCCATAGTGTCTGCAGAAATGGAATGTTTCCTTAACGTTTGCAAAATGTTTATAAAACATTCAGCAAACATTCAAAAAAAATGTTTGCATAATGTAATGAGGACATCAGAAAAATGTTCTTAGAACATTTTATAAATATATTTTTGTTAGCTGGGTTGTAGTTAATGTTCTTCAAACTAAGAAAAAATGGTTCTTTTAAAGGTGCTGTATGTAAGAATGACAGACCAAATTCAAAATATTGCTTGCCCCGCCCCCTCCTCCTCAGACTCACGTGGGTTGCAACCGAAACGAGCGCCGTTGACAATGTAAGGTGAGGAGACTTACACACTGTAATGCCAAGTTCAGACTGCACGATTTTTAAACTCGTCGGATCACTGCTCTTTTCAAACTGCATGACTATCTGGGGTAGTATTCAGTCACTGCTGTGTTCACACTGCACAATGGATCGGCGATAGGGGGTTTCACATTGCATGACTGTACAAGAAGAAGAATCGCCAACAACTCTGTCCCGTCCGCAAACTATGTTTCACAACCAAACACACACGAGAAGTGACAAGGAAACAACGCAAGATCACGCGTGCGTCAGACCGGAGTTCTTGCGCGAGACTGGAATTGTTATTAAAAATATAGACTGCACAAAGCTTGCAATCCAAATTGACTGTGCACTGATTTGCAGCGAAAAGGAGAAAAAGAAAAAAGATTATGGAGGAGAAAATGGTTGGGGAAACGTGGGGATCAAGGATAGTGTTCTGCAAAGAGGAAATAAATAATTGTTCAATGTGCTGCTATTGCAGCTGGTCGAGCAAATGTTTGTGCCTTGATTCTGTTTGATATAATTATAAATATATCTATTAAAATATTGATATTCCGGTCTATAACTCCTCACCGAACTTCCCGCTGGACTGTATCTTGCTCTGTAATCACAGACAGGTCCAGATTTAGCATGCCAAATATCTCACGGGCGTCGGCGACTCATCTGCAATTCTCTCAGATGGCGTCTTTGATAATTCACACTGCTTGATTGTCACTCACGTGAACGAGCACCGATTTACCTATGATTTTGGGCATTTGTTGGCGATTTCGCAAAACCTGTCTGTGAAGAAAATCGGGGCTAAAATCGGGCAGTGTGAACAGTTGATTTATTCACGTTTTAATGTGCTTCCGTTCATAGAGATGCCAAGGCTTTTTAGGTCGGGTAGAATCTGCGATCTCTGACCCAGTTTGTTTGCTGGCTTCTATGGTAGCAATACGCTGTGTTTTCCGCCAACTGGCTGTAATGCTGGGGTCCGAGGAAGATGAAGATGAAGACGAGGATAAGGTAAATACAAGGTTTATTTATAAAGAATAAGGCAACGTGAGAAACAGTGTGCACTTAGCACAGACAATAACAGACAACTGAACAGAAAACAAGCAGGAACTTAAATACACAGATGATTAACTAAAATGACGAACAGCTGTGATGAATGTGATCAGTGTCCATGGTGACAGATTGTGGCGGGAAAATAGAACAAAGGAAGACATGTGACCAATGAAAACAAACTGAATGTCCATGAAAACTAAAACAAACTGAACATAACTGTGACACTGGCAACCTGTGGTTTCGAAATACTATCGGGTAAATTGGCAACGTGCGTTATCGCACAGACCAAAACAAAAACAAACTTTCCGAAAACAGAATGCACATTTCAAAGTAGAATAACTGGCTGTAGCATTGCTTTTCAGAGAAACGAGTACGTGAACTCAGCATGTTTCCTAAATATCTGCAAACATATTATGGTATTTTTATGCTTTAGTACAGTCAAAAACTTACATACAGCACCTTTAAGAACTGTTCACTGAACGTTTCTTTGGGGAACCAAAAATGATTCTTCTATGGCAGTGTTTCCCAACCACGATCCTGGAGGCCCCCCAACACTGCACATTTTGCATGGCTCCCTAATCAAATACACCTGATTAAAAATGATCATCTTATTAGTGGAGACTCCAAGAACTGAAATGGGCGTGTCAGATACACTCACCTAAAGGATTATTAGGAACACCTGTTCAATTTCTCATTAATGCAATTATCTAATCAACCAATCACATGGCAGTTGCTTCAATGCATTTAGGGGTGTGGTCCTGGTCAAGACAATCTCCTGAACTCCAAACTGAATGTCAGAATGGGAAAGAAAGGTGAATTTTGAGCGTGGCATGGTTGTTGGTGCCAGACGGGCCGGTCTGAGTATTTTACAATCTGCTCAGTTACTGGGATTTTCACCCACAACCATTTCTAGAGTTTACAAAGAATGGTGTGAAAAGGGAAAAACATCCAGTATGCGGCAGTCCTGTGGGCGAAAATGCCTTGTTGATGCTAGAGGTCAGAGGAGAATGGGCCGACTGATTCAAGCTAATAGAACAGCAACTTTGACTGAAATAACCACTCGTTACAACCGAGGTATGCAGCAAAGCATTTGTGAAGCCACAACACGCACAACCTTGAGGCGGATGGGCTACAACAGCAGAAGACCCCACCGGGTACCACTCATCTCCACTACAAATAGGAAAAAGAGGCTACAATTTGCACAAGCTCAACAAAAAAGGACAGTTGAAGACTGGAAAAATGTTGCCTGGTCTGATGAGTCTCGATTTCTGTTGAGACATTCAGATGGTAGAGTCAGACTTTGGCGTAAACAGAATGAGAACATGGATCCATCATGCCTTGTTACCACTGTGCAGGTGGTGGTGTAATGGTGTGGGGGATGTTTTCTTGGCACACTTTAGGCCCCTTAGTGCCAATTGGGCATCATTTAAATGCCACGGCCTACCTGAGCATTGTTTCTGACCATTTCCATCCCTTTATGACCACCATGTACCCATCCTCTGATGGCTACTTCCAGCAGGATAATGCACCATGTCACAAAGCTTGAATCATTTCAAATTGGTTTCTTGAACATGACAATGAGTTCACTGTACTAAAATGGCCCCCACAGTCACCAGATCTCAACCCAATAGAGCATCTTTGGGATGTGGTGGAACGGGAGCTTCGTGCCCTGGATGTGCATCCCACAAATCTCCATCAACTGCAAGATGCTATCCTATCAATATGGGCCAACATTTCTAAAGAAGGCTTTCAGCACCTTGTTGAATCAATGCCACGTAGAATTAAGGCAGTTCTGAAGGCGAAAGGGGGTCAAACACAGTATTAGTATGGTGTTCCTAATAATCCTTTAGGTGAGTGTAAAGGAGACATGCAAAATGTGCAGCGTTGTGGGGCCTCCAGGAACGTGGTTGGGAAACGCTGTTCTATGGCACTGCTGTGAAAACCCCCTTTTGGAACCTTTATTTTTAAGAGTCAATGACAAATTAGAGATCTATAATAAACCATAATGCTGTTGTTTCAATGCTTGCCATCACACAAGCTGAACTTTGAGGAAAAAAGGATTCTGTCGGAGAGTAATGGATTTATTCTAGGTAATTTCCCATTTAGTGTGACTAATATACAGATGATAATTTGTTGTCACTAAAATGGAGCACAGACAGTGAATAGTAACCCAGTAATTTTGACAAACAGATCTCTTTAATTTTCTGTGCAATTAAATTAATTTCTCATTCTAAGATTATCCTCAAGCGCAAATGATTTTCTGTGCATGAAGATGTGATCTTCTGTGCAAGCGTGCTGGCTGTATTCAGAAATAATAATTAGGCAGCTTCGCATCATTAACTGAAAACTGTGCATAATTTGCTTAGAAATGAATCCAGGCAAGATACATCAGAGCTACATTACAAATGAGTGCTGATTGTTGTAAATGTGACCAGCATTACTTTAGGTGCTGAAACTGCTTTTAATACCCAAATAAGCCATGTAATGCTCTGCATTCAACTTATTTTATTGTTTTCAAGACAAAACTTAGTATTTAATTTTCAATTAAAATGATGCTGTTGCCAACATAATATTGTCTTTTAAGCTTAAAATACACATACATCATTAACAGGAGAAATATAATAGTCTCTACTGATATTGCAAAATAGAGAGATTCTGTTTAAATGTAAAAACATTTAATTTGAATAGTGTGTTGTCTAATGTTTGATAAAGCAATTAAAATGTCATTGTTTGAAGCGCTGAAAAAAAACCCACCAAAAAACAACAACTGTTTTTGCGAATACAATACAGCTTTTTTTCTTACACAAGTGCTGAATAGCCCTGAATCATTATTTACATTTTTCACTGTTTATAGGCAGTGGAAATAGAGGGTCTAGGACCTCTCCTTTGCTCTAAAAGATCTCAAGAGTGTCCTATGATTACATTTATTTAAACTGAATGTCTAGCACAAATGTGCTCCCGACAGTGATTCAAAATAAACGAGTGCCATAATGGATATAGTGCCTCTGTTAATAACCTCAAAGAGCTTGTGCTGTCAACAATTCACTCCTGTTTCAAAGCAAAAGGAACGTCGGTTACTGCAGCTTAATAATTCACACCTCACGAACCCTGTATAACAAAGCCCTGAAGACAACCTGCCCTCAAAGTAATGTATATGTAAAGTAGCAATTTTACCTTTTTTAGTTCAGGCACAGTTACTGTAAAAAAAAAAAGATTAAAAATGTGGATTATGTTTTTAGTTTAATTAACCACTTCCTTCAAAACCTACAATTAGAGACCGTCCTATAGATTATAGACTTGTAAGCAGTCATATTTTAATAAAATATCCAATGAAGCAGTGCTGTAAAGTATTGTAAATGTAATTAGTTACTGCACATATCTTTTTTGCTACTTTGTAGTTTGACTGAGTATAAAAATATTAGCAAGTTTTACTCTCTGCTTGACTACATTTTTGAAAAAGTATATGTATTCTTTACTCCAATAGATTTGCTATGAGTAATGCACTTAACTTTTTCTGCCTATATCTATATCTTGTGCGCTTTTGACCTTTGGGTTAGTTCACCCAAAAATGAAAATTCTGTCATTAATTACTCACCCTCATGTCGTTCCAAACCCGTAAGTTTTCCGAGTTACGTCAGAGCTAAGCCAGAACGCCGGCTTACCATTGGCCGATGCTGTTTACGTGAGCACCCTGACGCATGCGTGTGATACTGACACAGGAGCTGACCAACGTAAACTGCATAGAAGACTGATAGACAAATTGTTGAATAAAGTTGTTATTTTTGTTTGTTTTTTTTGCGCACAAAAAGTATTTTCGTCGCTTCATATCTTTATTTGTGGTCCTGAACGAAAGTCTTATGGGTTTAGAATGACACATGGGTGAGTAATTAATGAAAGAGTTTTCATTTTTGGGTGAACTAACCCAAACTCTACGTGAATGCAAGTGCATTAGCTTGTTGTGAGTCACAGGTGTTTCATATACAAGATGAGGACATGACTGCAGCCGCTGATGAGGCCGAAACCAGCACATCCAGTGCAAGCAGGCTTTGACCATAACTTAACATTATTTTAATTATTCATTATATTAAAGAGATGTTTTTGATGGATAATGGTTAACTTATGCCCTTTTTGAAAATCTGAACTTAACTGAGACTTGAGTGTTTGTAGATGTCTATGTTTGTTGATGTTTAAGAGGCTTTTGTGTCGACCTTGATATATTACAATATTGAGTTTTATTTCGATTTGAGAAAATAAACGTGATTGCTCTCCTCGCATATCAAATATCTCTTGTTTTTCACTGGCATGTCTCTTATGTGTGGAGGACTAGTGCATCTTTGAGCCTAAATTCAGTACGAGTAAAATACTAAAAGTCCCCATGAAATCAAAATTGAAGTTGTCTTTTAGTATGAATATGCTAGCCTTACTGTTATCTACACTCACCTAAAGGATTATTAGGAACACCATACTAATACTGTGTTTGATCCCCTTTCGCCTTCAGAACTGCCTTAATTCTACGTGGCATTGATTCAACAAGGTGCTGAAAGCATTCTTTAGAAATGTTGGCCCATATTGATAGGATAGCATCTTGCAGTTGATGGAGATTTGTGGGATGCACATCCAGGGCACGAAGCTCCCGTTCCACCACATCCCAAAGATGCTCTATTGGGTTGAGATCTGGTGACTGTGGGGGCCATTTTAGTACAGTGAACTCATTGTCATGTTCAAGAAACCAATTTGAAATGATTCGAGCTTTGTGACATGGTGCATTATCCTGCTGGAAGTAGCCATCAGAGGATGGGTACATGGTGGTCATAAAGGGATGGACATGGTCAGAAACAATGCTCAGGTAGGCCGTGGCATTTAAACGATGCCCAATTGGCACTAAGGGGCCTAAAGTGTGCCAAGAAAACATCCCCCACACCATTATACCACCACCACCAGCCTGCACAGTGGTAACAAGGCATGATGGATCCATGTTCTCATTCTGTTTATGCCAAATTCTGACTCTACCATCTGAATGTCTCAACAGAAATCGAGACTCATCAGACCAGGCAACATTTTTCCAGTCTTCAACTGTCCAATTTTGGTGAGCTCGTGCAAATTGTAGCCTCTTTTTCCTATTTGTAGTGGAGATGAGTGGTACCCGGTGGGGTCTTCTGCTGTTGTAGCCCATCCGCCTCAAGGTTGTGCGTGTTGTGGCTTCACAAATGCTTTGCTGCATACCTCGGTTGTAACGAGTGGTTATTTCAGTCAAAGTTGCTCTTCTATCAGCTTGAATCAGTCGGCCCATTCTCCTCTCACCTCTAGCATCAACAAGGCATTTTCGTCCACAGGACTGCCGCATACTGGATGTTTTTCCCTTTTCACACCATTCTTTGTAAACTCTAGAAATGGTTGTGTGTGAAAATCCCAGTAACTGAGCAGATTGTGAAATACTCAGACTGGCCCGTCTGGCACCAACAACCATGCCACGCTCAAAATTGCTTAAATCACCTTTCTTTCCCATTCTGACATTCAGTTTGGAGTTCAGGAGATTGTCTTGACCAGGACCACACCCCTAAATGCATTGAAGCAACTGCCATGTGATTGGTTGATTAGATAATTGCATTAATGAGAAATTGAACAGGTGTTCCTAATAATCCTTTAGGTGAGTGTATAAGATAGTGTGCTCCAGTCTCTCACTTACAGTCTCTCACTTCCGCCATTATGGATCAATAATTTTGATGACATCACCCTGCACTTCAGCTTCTCATCAGATTTTCTGTCCAATCAAATGCTCTCTAGAATCTAAAGCATCCTGCCCCCTACATTATAATCGATAAAGCTGTGGCTAAAATAAGTCACTTGTTCACACATTTACCATTTTCTACATGGTGAATGGCACATAGTGCACTAATAGGGAACGATTCAGACCATTTAAATATGCTTTCTAATGGGGCGAATGAACCCAACTTGGCAACTTGAACTGACATGTCTTAAAATATGTCAGTGCCATTGTTTTGTCTCAAGATGCTCACCAGGTATGTTTTTTTTTTTCTAAGGCACGTTTGTAAAAGCTACTTAAATGCCCTAATTGAATTAAAGCCTAATCCTGGCTTAATCTAAACCCTGTCTGTGAAACCGGGTTTAAGACTTTTACTTTACTTTACTTTTAAGTTGTATTGGTTTGTAACTCGTAATGGAGTCATTTTCACTATAAGGTATCTCTGCTTGAACTCAACAATGGTTTTCAGGTACTCTTTACACCTCTGCAATGAAGTTTAATATTTTAGGCTGTTCATGTTCATAGACAGTCTTTGAATGATCTGAAATGTCCTGCACTAACCGGAGTCTTTCTCATTCAGTGCAGTTGTTCATTACTGCCATGTTCTGCTTTGTATTTTGAGGATGGAGGAGACACTTGTGAGCACACTCAATAAATTACAGTTTGCTTTCTAATCAGACTTTGGCTGCAGTTACACACTCTCTCTCATCTTGACATCTAAAGCTATCCATCTGTAAAACAAGAAATGGGCTTCCTACATCGTATCTCTTAAGCCCAGCTGCTGAGTCTAATTTAATGTGTCAGCCCACCCAATGGGTTCTTTTCAAAGGTCCTTTTAAAATCCGATCAGGGTTATTGCCCTCCTAAGATGGAATAAAGTGGTTTAGGAGAGGGTCTGTATGAAGAAAAGTTCCCAACAACAACACAAAAAACCTATTGACCCTCATTATTTCTTCTGTCATTCAAGAATAGTAGCAACTGACCAGCTGAAGGCCAACATTTATTAAGTTATTAATATGAAGAAGGGCAGGGGTTCCCAAACTTTCGTCAGCCGAACTCCTTATGTAAAATAATTACTTAAGTATCCCCTAAGATTTTAAGTTAATATTTTAAATATTTTAACGACACATTCACATATTCACGGTTAGTTAAAGGTCTCTTGGGATTTAGATAGTATAGTATAATGTATATAGATAAAATATTTAATATTTTATTAGTAAGTGTTTTATTTTCACTGTATAGCTGGATTTTGAAGTGGACATAAACCTCATTTTATAGTGTCTCAGTCCATATTAAACACCACTAAGCTAAATTGCGATTATCGTGCAACCCCATTTATTTAATTATTTTAATAAAACTGATTATTAGCTGTTCTTCAACTCACTTCAACAACTTCTTCATGAACCCCACATTAAGAAATCATGAAATGGGGTGTAACAACACTAAAGGAAACACCATAAGGAAAATATGCCTGAGGTCAATAAACAATAAAATGTATTTTTATTTATTGAATTTTGTCTGAGAAAAACAATTTGTGTGAAGAGAAATAATGAAAGAAGTTTTTATGTAAATAGAAATGGGGCAAAATGCCATTGCGATAAATGGGGTCAACAGTGATATAGCAAAATATGCAAATATATACAACAACAACACACACACACACACATATATATATATAATTAAAAACAAAAGTATTTTATGATTTGGTTTTTAATGACCTTTTTGATCACATGAAATGATCTTTTCTATGGACCCTTAACAGCCCAGCAAGATTCTTTTTACTCTAAATAATATTCTTTCACAATTAGGAATTGTTGATTTACATTTTTTTGTATTCACTTTGGTACTATTTTCACAAGTAAGGTGTACATTTTCAAAACTTTAAAAAATCCAAACTGATCACACTTGTAGCAAGGTAAATCATTCTTTTTCAAAACCTGATCTAATGCTTTCAATCAGTTGTACATTGAAGTTGCAATTCAAGTTGTAATTGAATCCATAATGTTACATATCTAGTGTGTTATCAAAAGGTATGATGAAGTATAACACAGCCATGAGGATTTGATGCCGTCTGTCTTCGTTCTGATGCATCAATCTGATACACAGTCATTGACTGTTTCCTCTCCCTTATACTTTATACGTCAAAAATAGCAAATTTCTCTGTCTGTCTGTGTCTGTCTCTCTCTCTCTCACACAAACACACACACACATGTTTGTGCACAAACGTTGAACATTATCATCTTCACTTACGTAAAAAGAATCCTTTACCTTTGGTAATCCATATCTGAAATGGTAAACAAGTTCTATAGAAACTGTCTATAGAATCAATATCTATAGAAATCTATAGGTGTACCAAATGATTAATTGATTAACCATTAAGATCAGTTGGATTAAATAATAGACAAATGTATTAAAAGCTGAACGGAGATGCAAATCAAAAGTTTGATAGTAAGAGCTTTATGAAAGCCAGTTACTGTGAATGAAACATTTATATAGATGAAACATTATTTTGTGTAGTGAAAAGGATACTTTGTGATTTTGTGTATTGTACTAACACAATTGAAAATATGCTAAAATGTTTGAAAAAAGTGCACTTTTGATGATCTGTTGTGATATTAGTACTTGCGAAAATAGTACCAAAGCGAATAAATAAAATTGTAATGACCTTAAACAAGTCTTGCGTCTTCAAATTTCCATGACATTTTCTGGGATTCTCATTAGCTACAAATCTGCCATATGTAAATGTAGTTGTATTATTTATAACGTCTTATTTTATTGCATGCAGTGACGGATCAGGTCAGTTTCACTGCATAGTTAAAGACAGGTGTTTAGAAATATGTGGTGGTGGTTTTTGTTGTCAATTGTTGTCAATGCTTGTTTGTTCCAATACCACTGCTGTCAAAAAAGGTACATAGTTTATAATAATTTAACCTGAGAGCTGTGATCAACCATAAGCTATTTGCAAAGAGCTGCACAGAAGCAGGAGAATGGGGTTTATGACACAAAAGAGTAGATTTGCATATAAATGTGAGTTCAATAGTATAAATCAGGCACACTTACATAATTGTGCATCATTATTTTGTGCAATGTTTATTAAATTTTACAGTGATTATGTTATTATGCATTTGCCTGCTGAATATTACAAGTTAGCATTATCGTTGACCTGAATACTTCACTTCATTTTATACTTCACAAATTCACAAAGTTTACTATATATTTGCCAAGAAATTAATTCCCAGAAAGATACTGAGCTCTATTCCCACTGAAATGCTTTTAAGTACAAATGAATGATTCTATCATCAGTGCAATCATTTCTTCTGCGTTCTAATTTTAGAACAGACATGAACAAAGAGTTCTTAATGTCAGGTCATTTAAATAACCAGCACAATAAAACATTCATTGCCTCATCTCAGTAGTGAGAAGCTGATATGAAACCGTATATATTTCAAGTCTGAAAATGAATGAGTCAGACAGAAAAGATGAATGTTATACAGCATTGCAAATGCTCCAGTCCTGCAGTGTCAGAGACATTTGAATTTGTAATGTGGTTTCTCTGCAGTGTGCTATATTGCTTATATTTGGCACTCTAGATTTACAATCAAGGCAATAGAGGAGTAAAGATGAGTGGGTTATTGAGGGGGGCACATTTCATTTAGTTTGCTTGCAACTGAAAAATTCTGTGAAAAATGATTTTTTTTTTAAACAGAGGGCAAACCTCTTGTTTTGAACTTGTGTTCATGAAGCATTTCTTTAGATAAAAGCAATTTCAGCTGTCAATCTGTTTGCTTCTCGCTGAAAAGTGGATGCATACCCTTGTGAAAAACAAGTAGCATACTTTTGAAAATAGCACTTATGGAAATAACTTTGAAAGAATATACATGCAAACTGTAATGTTTTTGCACTCTTGATTGAAAATGTATTGTATAGTTTAAATTTAGATTTTAGGTCTTTAGATGTAGTTCATAAATAATCACTTATTGTCTTTGAAATATGATTAAAGTGTACTGCCAATTGACAAACATTTATTTAACTGTACTTTAATGTAATCTTGCATGTGATATATTTAAATATTTCTTTAATTACACATTTGTAATAATGAAATTGCAATTTAGTACAATATATTAACATTTAAATGTAATATCAAATAACATACTGCAGTTACAATTATAATCAAATACTTCACATGTGCTTTTAGTATGTTAATCAACACATCAAAATAAGTGTACTTATTTTTTATTAAGACATTATGTATTAAGACATAATGATTTCAAATGCATTTTAAAGTGGAACTTTTCAGTTGACATGATCATTTGGCAAGAAAAATCCCCCTGTAGTTAATCATTTTATCCCTTAAAACTCATCTTTGACCACCAAAATGACATATTTAAATGTTTTTTCTTGTGAAAAAAATGTCTTCATGCCTTAAAATAGCTTGAATGTAACTCTACACCCTTGCTTCATTTAGCCCCGCCTCCACTCACTCACACCAGCTCGAGACCCACGCAGTCAACTTTTACTTAAGTTACTGTAGTAAACACTACACAATGGCGCTCGTTACAACATCGGACGCATAAAGTAATTGATATTAGCCTTTGGCTTGACTACGTTATCAAACAGCTAATAATGTGTTGCTAATGTTTCACAAACCATGTTCCCGTTCGCCATCTCAGTCTGCCTTCTAAAAATCAGTATCCTTAGAAACACTTTGAACAACTGAGAAAGGCATATAGTTCAGCATAACGTCATAATATAGTACATCACATACATAATTCACCCACTATATTGCTAAATGTACACGATTTTTCATATCAACAGAAAAATATACTGCTATGGCTTCTCTTGAGACTGCTTCACAGCATAGTTAATGATATGCTAAAGCCCACCCACACATTGATGTGATTGGTTACAACAAGGTAGTTTGTAATGTCAGAAACACCAGCGATTTCAAACAGACTGTCTTTGGTTCGCTGCAGTTTTAAGGAGAAAATACTCAGCAATGGTGTTGACTTTGGTTGATGAATTTGCACATGGTTTGTCTGAAGACATATTAAAAACACCATATAGACATATAAACATCATTACAAACTTGATTCTCCAAACAGGGGGTCTTTAAAGTAGTGTTAGTGTTAAGAAATACTGAAAAGTGTACATGAAAGTGTACTCTCTTTAAGTGGCCTACATTTAATATACATTTAACATATTTCATTAAAGCCACCATTAAATAAAAATGGACAATTCTTATTCTTTTATGAAGTATTGCAGTGTTTATTATAAATAATTTATCAGGGTGTGATGCGTACGGCAAAGGAGTAGAAAACAAAAACAGTATTTAATCCACAAACTAAAACTCAGGATTTCGCAGGAAAATAAAGAACACAACCACATTTAACTAAATGGTTGTTTACACAAAACAGGTTTCAAAGTGAAGCGACTGCATGCACATGCGTATACGTGTTTGATCTATAGGCATGCGCTTTTGAACATCGCCAACATGCATAATAGTCATTTTTGGGGATCCGTTTTTTGTACATTGTTGTCATGTAAATGTACCATAAGAAAATACCAGACATTGAAACAGGAAACTGAGGGCGTAAATACACAGAGGATGATTGACTGAAACAGAACAGGTGTTAACTAGCCTAATTAAGAACCAAGGAGATTAACAAGAAACTAAAGAAAACGGGAACACAGAAACTAAACAAAATAGAGCATACATGTGACAAATTAGTGCTGAATATGCATGTGCATTAGTGCATGTGCCCTTTATTTTTTTTAATCAAAATAACTTCCCCTCCCTCTTACAGCAACATCTCTTCTCTGATGACGTGATACTGGTGATACCGTGACAACTGCTGCTTCTCAGGCCCTGTCCCAAATGGCACACTTCATGTGCACTTTCGGTCTTGTACCCTTGTACCCACAAGACCGTAGGGTGTCCCATTCGTCATTTAAGCTTAAAGAAGGGTGCTCGTGAGTGCCCCCTTTGCGGCTGCTATGCGCCCTCGATGCGCACTTCAGCTGAGCCCGCAAGTTCGCGAGCTATGCAGAGGACTTCTACCCGGCATTCAAAGCGGCATTACGTCGTGAAAGTGCGGACTCAGAGGAAGACCGTGAGGGTTTAGGGTGCCATTTGGGACAGGGCGTCATTTGAAGGCTGCATACGTCATCAAGGATTACTTATTTAAGAAAAGTAACCGTAATAAAACTGACTATTATTCCTCGTGATGTGTAAAATACTGTAATTTATTTTTTATTTTGCAATCTAAAGATTACTTTTCTTAAATGAGACCGCCTCGATGACGTAGGCTATGCAGCCTTCAAATGCGACCTCCGGAAGACGCAGCCTTTAAAATGAGACGCAGCCAACCTGTCACTAACATCAGGGGCACGTTCAAGCTCAAACCAGTGCACAACTTTTTGCTACGGTTTCTGGGTTGAACAACATAGGTGCGTTCCATTCGACCGTAAGTGGACTGCGAAGTGGACTTCACAGGGTATTCCGCCATCTTAAGTGAGATTTCAGTCCGAAGGGAGCGAACATGTTCAGTTCGAAGGGCACTGCGAATGGCGTAGGGAAGAAGGGAACATCGATACATCACTTCACAGGAAGTGGAGAGCGAAAATCACCCAACTGTCATTGCGCGTCGCATCACCAGTCTGAACTAACGATGGAGCAGAGAGCCGCTGGAATTGTTTTTAAACGGCTCTGAGATGGAGGAGTTTACGTATGCATTTGAATATTCTAGTTATTATTATACAAAACTAGAGTATGCATGGTTATGGCAATGACTGTTGTATTCGTTGTATTACAAGGTATTAAAAAAGTAAGAACTAGAACAAAGAATGGCCTTCTCAGCTGCCATAGTTGCAACTCTTGCGTCATCAGAACAGGGTGTTCAACGTATAGATATACATAATAAAGGCTAGATGTCTCATCCGCGCTGCTGGCCAATGGAGGTCGGCGTCCGCACCTGGCGGCCATCTTGTCACAGTCAGCTCGCTCTCTCGTAACATTGTGTTTAACCATAAATTGCTCAATTTTCTACCGATTTTCAAACTGTTTGGTTTGTTATAAACGTCAGAGATGTAGTTATGACACTGCATACTTATGAATAATTATAACCATGGACTTCCATATGAAAATAACATTGAACAGAACAGATAGGTGCAATGAATATACACACGCACAAGGTATTTATGTTAAATCAATATATTAAATCAATATATAGGCTACTAAAACTACAGAATGGCAACATGATATATATACACACACACACACTTTTATAATATGAATATTACTATTATAATAAATAATTTGAATTATTACATGTTTATTTTAACTTGGGCCATTTACTAGGCTTTTCCCGACATTGCACTGTGCCTACTTCAGAGATCACGGTTCCCACCTAATTTTTCCCTACCATCAAATGCCTGACCTCTTTAGAAAGCTGAGACCCTTTAGTTTCTTAGGAAACAATCAGAATAATTGTGTGAAGTACTGGCACGGAGTTATAGAGGCTAGAATATAGTTTTTTTTTCTTTCTGCCGGATTACAAGCATCTCTGAACTGACCACATTTCAGCCCTCTAGGTCACTTGATATGACTTTAGAAACACAACTGAGCCCAAGCACCAGGATTGTATGTCAGGGGTCCTGATATATAATGACTACACAAAATATGGAATAATTACACAAGTCTCTATTTTTAAACTATTATAAAAGTGATTTATTTGCAATAAAAAAATAGGTACAAGATTTCCCTTTACAAATATACATGCTGCATGTTGAAATCCCCACCCTGTAGAGAGAACTACACTACTGTGGAGGACAGAGATAAAAAATGACCCAAAAAATGACATAGCTTGGGCTAATGCCCTTTGAAAAGGACGGTTTTATTGAGCTTCTGTCGCATGTTGTTGCTCTGTAAGCTAAGGTTAGTCATTTTAGCGATGTGGTGCAGCCTTAGCTTATGTATATCTATGGCAGCCCTGATTGACCAAAAGCAAACCACAGCCATCCAACGACCCAATCAATTCCCGATAGACAAAATCAAGTCCCGTACAGTAATCAAGTTACTGTAAAAAATGAATCATGAGTCTTGTAATTTTCACACAAACAAATTAAGGTGATAATTAAAAATAGTATGTATATTTTCTTAAGAAAATTGTGGTTCAGTGTTGTATAGAAAATATTGAGAACATTTCACTAATAAAAACCAAGAGATACATTTTCCTAATTTTTTAAAGAAAACGTAAGAAATTTTGAGGCTTGAATTGAGGAACCGATTAAGCTGATAAAATTAAGGAAAAAAGGCTACCTATTTATTTTAAGAGAATTTGTTCAATTATGCAGTTTTATTTAGAGACACCATTGTTAGTTCCCAGCATGCTTTGCATATGGCTGGAAATGGAGCATTAATATTGAAATTAAGTGTTATTTTATGTGTTTTAGAGTGAAGGGAAACATCTGTGAATGTTTAATGATCAGTTATGTTTGTCTTTTGAAAGAGTTTCTGTTATGTTAAGGTTTTGATCGTTGCCATTGTGCAGAAGAGTAGATCTTGTGGTTAGGTTGTGGATAACTGCATGTTCTAATAATATGATGCATGTTGCACATTTCACTAAAAATATTAAATTAATTGTTTCACAGACTAAAAAAATTAGGATATTTTACATAATTTATTCAGGTAGATTGCATTAAAGAAATCAAGCCTTAAAAACTACTCAAAAATATTATGTGTAATATTGTTACCATCATTTTTTTAAGTAAATAGCACACAACATTTTTTACAGTGTAGTAGTCAAATTGAAATTTAAAAGTAATGCTTGTTACAGCAGTTAAAATAGACTTCATTTAAATTTTACCTTAAAATCATGTGATTCCATGTTTAGCAGTGGAAGTATGGCTTCACTGTCTCTGGTTTATTGCCTAAATCCTCAAGGCTGCATTTTGAAAGTCTTTGCCCATCTGTGGAGAATGTAATGTCATTTTAATCCCGCTGTCAGGCACACAGGGTCTAGGCCAAGTTGGGAAAAGTCTCCCAAAACTCTAGTCTCTATAACATACCACATGACAAGCAAATCAGGAACTATCCTGTAATATATCATCTCACTGGAAAGTTTTTGGGATGCGCAATTACTACTATCTGAGGAAGATAAATGATGTTGATAGGTTCATTTTAAATTTTAAACACCTGTTAGGGTTGCCTACCTGGAGTAGAAGAAAACTACTCATACTTCCCTATCACCACCACACATAAGCACTGGCCTTAATTTTAGGAGCCCTGTTCCTTAAAAACTCTATTTACTGTAAATTACTTTAAAATGAGTGACAAGGGGTCCATTAGACTGCAATATCTTGTCATTTCAGAAACAAAGTAGATGCAAAAACAATTAATAGAATGCATGGAATATATTGCGTTAAACATGTTTTGGATCATTTTAAACTAAACATTGATTACTCTTGTAATTTCTGACAATGAAACTATTTTCCCATTGCATATATACACAACTATTTTGGGTTGATGTAGAACATTTAATTAAGAAAAAAAAACTAAATCTTTATTTACAGGTGTATTTGACAAATGACCATGGAAATTATTAAGCATATCTTATATAATTGTGAATATTACCAGGAAATTTCACATCCATAAAATGAAATGATCTGAATCCAAGTATTTCTCACTTTTAGAATGACTTCAAGCTTTACTATAATATTTTACATAATTGTAAACGTAAAAAGGTGATTATAAAGGTGTAAAATATTCAAAAAGGTAAAATGTGTTCTATGTTCAATGTAAAATATATTCTATATTTTATTCTATCTAGTCTCCATAACACACCACATGACAAGCAAATTGAGAACTAACTTGTAATATATAATCTCACTGGACTGTTTTGTGAATGCGTCATTACATTGGAACTCGGATCCACCTTGGGCTTTCAGGTTCTCAGCTCCACCTTGGTGTGTTGATCCCCTGGTTCTGCCTCATGCCTCCGAGCCCATTACTCCACCTCGGCCCATCAACCAGTCGGCTCCACCTTGGCTCCTTTCTCCCTCGGCTCCACCGGGCTCTCTCGTCCCTCCAGCTCCAACTCCAACTCAAAAAATAATAAGCGTGATTTCAAAATTTAAAAACAAATGATCAGAATAGCAAACAACGTGGTCACGGATCAAATTATTAGAAGCATGAAAAAATTAAAAGTGCATTTAAAAAAATAACGAGCATTCATGAGTGAGCATGAGCTCATGAGTGAGCATCAGTAGCCATGAGTCGCATTGGATTGATGTCACCTCCCCTCTTTGATTGATTGGTTAGAGAAGGAGCTGTCCATCTAGAACTAGTGGACCAATGGTGACGCTTAAGCCCGCCCTAATTTACATGAAACTCGAACTGCAAGATTTTGAAAAACAAGCACAGAACATTTAAAGAAGAATGAAGAGAAAAACAGCACACACAAAAAAGCGTAAAAAAATATATATGAGCAGGAAATGTAAGAGCACAAAATACAGAGTAATAAAACCAAGGAAAACATAATTTTTAAGAACATTTTAAGTTTTGTGCAATATAATGTTTAATATGTTTAAATTTATGATTCATGCTCGTTATTTTTTTAAAATGTGCTTTTCATTTTTTTATTTACGCTTCTAATAATTTCATCCATGACCATGTTGTTTGCTATTCTGATATATTTTTACATGTGTTTTTAAATTATTTTTTGATCCGTGGCCGCAATACAGTTGGCGGGAATTTAATACCATAGTATTAATACATTCGCTCTGCCTCCACCATGGACTTCTATAGGCCTCTGGCTGCGCCTCGTCCCTCCTCCCCTTCAGCTCTGTCAGGCTCCTCCTTCCCTTCGGCTCCTCTTCAGTCCTTACTCCCATTATTGTTTGATTCACCTGTTCCTTGTTTAACCCATTCTTTGTCTTTATCCTCCTGTTCCAGTTTTTCTCCTGTGCTTCTGCGTGTTTATTGTTTTGGTTTATTGTGACTGCTGCGTATAGATCCGGCCTCAACTAATTCTTCCTTGCTGGAACCAGCTGTGACAAATGTGATACATCAGGCTTTTGAGGAACATTTATTATCTCTCAATTATCACTGTATTACATTGCATTATGTTTTACCCCCCACAATAAAATTTACAGAGCTTTGATCATAAAACCAAGCATTTACATGTCATTTTACTATAAAATATTATTGGGAGATATAGCGTGACAGTTGATATTTATATGCATTTTATGTCAGTAGTACGTTATACCATTATCATTTTTTTAAAATATTACAAGCTATCAGAATTTCAATAGCATCTGCACCAAATTGCTTTTTTTGCTCAATTTGGACCTCTGAATAAAATTAGCTTTTTCCTCCTCAAGTATAAACTCCATATTCTCATGATGTATGTATCAAATATGATACAAAATGTTAAACACACAGGCAAACTTATTATAAGATTTTCTTTTATGATAAACGGTTTCATAAAAAAAAAAGAAGTGATTTCATATATTTATATGGTCAATACATTTTAGTTTTAATGTTTTTAAAGACATTTGTTTTCTTTTGTATAAATAATTTTGTGTTTGGTTGCCACTGGTGCTACAGACTAGGGTGTATCAAAACTCACAAAGGAGAAGGAGAACTTGGAACAGGAACTTTTAATAAACAAATGACTCAGGGAACACTCAAAACTCCTGTATATAGGAACATCGACGGACAAACACTGAGAACTAAATACACATTGGCAAACGAGGTAATTAACAAGACACAGGTGCTAGACATTACTAATTAACTGGACACAGGTGATGGAATGAACTCATTATGACAATGGCAGGAAAACTGAACAAAGGAACAAACTCAAAGACAAGCAAAACAGACTAGACATGTAACAACTGGATGTCTGAGGTAAAATCTGTCTTCTAAAGCAAAACCATTCAAGAATGGAGTGTGAAACAGGCCTGAGAACAAACACTGCCTCTGTAGCTGTGTCACATAAAATGATCAATACAGTCTGAAAATAATGTAAAAGAACTAATAAAACCATAGTGACAGCATCTGAACAGCAGTGCCAAAGCTCACACAAATATACCTCCGCTCGGGAGAACACATATTACTCACTGTGCTTTCTGAAAAGATCATTTCCATCTGCCGTAATATGATGTATTATAATATATCTTTGACATCAGCAGGATTTGTGCGTATGATGGACTTCTTAAAAAGGACCATTTATGTTTTACAGCTTGTTAAACAATCTTGTCTCTGATTGCAAAACTTGTGTGAACTACGATGACACATTCTACACGAGTCAGTGAATCACACAAGCAACCACTGTGAATGCCAGCTGCAATCTCATGATAATTATTGCAGTTTAGGAAATTGGACAAAAATCCAAGCTTCTGGCAAAGAGACTAGCTAAAAGGCTCATTTAATAACATTTAAAAAAGCATCTATTGACAGCATAGCTACTCAAGAATTCAATGTAACCTACCTTTACATGAACTTCTATTATAACAATGCTGCTACAACAGGCTACAAACGGGTGTCACAGCCATTTTTACATTCATCTCTCCCTTGTAGGAGATAATCTCTTTTCAAGTAAAGTGCCACACCAGATTATAAACATTTTTATTTTTCCATGGCATTTAATTTAGTGGAAGCACCTGTTTTGTTGTTATTTGTCTTCTTGCTTCTTGATTTACTGCTGAATGATTATCTGGCATGGTGTATGGAGAGCAGGCTAAACAATATTCTTGCTCGTCACATCATTCACAAAGTATGATTTCTGGCACTGGTCAACCACTGCCCCAAGTTGTTATTCTTCTAAATTTGGTCATCTTCAGAAAGCATTCAAAGACTGAATGTCAAAATATAAATCCTTCAGCAATCAACCAGCAAACCAAAAAATGTCCTCTGTTTCATATAACAGAGCAATTTCTCAAGAAGAGACAAAATAAAAAGTCTCTCATCTAACAATAAATAGATACATAAATAAATG
This sequence comes from Rhinogobio ventralis, assembly GCA_039654625.1. Classification (NCBI taxonomy): domain Eukaryota; kingdom Metazoa; phylum Chordata; class Actinopteri; order Cypriniformes; family Gobionidae; genus Rhinogobio; species Rhinogobio ventralis. The sequence continues at coordinate 8,443,255 of CM077212.1, read as the reverse complement.
TACATAGTAAATTAGTGTGCAATGCATGTAAGAGTCATGTTATGACTGAGACACGTAAGCTACTTGTGTGATGTATTGCAGAAATTTGTCTATGATCTGTCCTCTAGTGGTTGTGTTCAACCTATTTTGGGGGTGAAAAAAAGCCCTTTGGATAATGTCCAGAAGTATATTTTGGGTTTAGGCTATTTGAACATTATTTCAATAAATTAGTGTGCAATGCAGGCTTGTTATGACTGACTGAGACAAGCTACTTGGTTGATGTAGGCTACTGCAGAAATTTTTGTCTATGATCTGTCCTCTAGTGGTTGTGATATGAAAGTGAAAAAAAGGTTTTTCATCAAGTTCTGGGCAATCGATTAATCGCATCCAAAATAAAAGTTAAGTTTGTGTTTACATAATATATGTGTGTGTACTGTGTATAATAATTATGTATATATAAATACACACACATGCATGAATATTTATATATAAAATATTTATATTTATATATAAGATATATTATATAAATATATATACAGTATAAACATGCAAATATTTATATGTATTTATATATACATAATTATTATAGAGTACTCACACATATATTATGTAAACACAAACTTTTATTTTGGATGCGATTAATCGTGATTAATCGATTGCCCAGCACTAATATATATATATATATATATACACACCCACCCACACACACACGGATCAGGCATAACATTATGATATTCCTAATATTGTGTTGGTCCCCCTTTTGCTACCAAAACAGCCCTGACCCGTTCGAGGCCAAAACTCCACTAGACCCCTAATCAGTGTGTGTGTGTGTATGTACACTCACCTAAAGGATTATTATGAACACCTGTTCGATTTCTCATTAATGCAATTATCTAATCAACCAATCACATGGCAGTTGCTTCAATGCATTTAGGGGTGTGGTCCTGGTCAAGACAATCTCCTGAACTCCAAACTGAATGTCAGAATGGGAAAGAAAGGTGATTTAAGCAATTTTGAGCGTGGCATGGTTGTTGGTGCCAGACGGGCCGGTCTGAGTATTTCACAATCTGCTCAGTTACTGGGATTTTCACGCACAACCATTTCTAGAGTTTACAAAGAATGGTGTGAAAAGGGAAGAACATCCAGTATGCGGTAGTCCTGTGGGCAAAAAATGCCTTGTTGATGCGAGAGGTCAGAGGAGAATGGGCCGACTGATTCAAGCTGATAGAAGAGCAACTTTGACTGAAATAACCACTCGTTACAACCGAGGTATGCAGCAAAGCATTTGTGAAGCCACAACACGCACAACCTTGAGGCGGATGGGCTACAACAGCAGAAGACCCCACCGGGTACCACTCATCTCCACTACAAATAGGAAAAAGAGGCTACAATTTGCACGAGCTCACCAAAATTGGACAGTTGAAGACTGGAAAAATGTTGCCTGGTCTGATGAGTCTCGATTTCTGTTGAGACATTCAGATGGTAGAGTCAGAATTTGGCGTAAACAGAATGAGAACATGGATCCATCATGCCTTGTTACCACTGTGCATGCTGGTGGTGGTGGTGTAATGGTGTGGGGGATGGCACACTTTAGGCCCCTTAGTGCCAATTGGGCATCGTTTAAATGCCACGGCCTACCTGAGCATTGTTTCTGACCATGTCCATCCCTTTATGACCACCATGTACCCATCCTCTGATGGCTACTTCCAGCAGGATAATGCACCATGTCACAAAGCTCGAATCATTTCAAATTGGTTTCTTGAACATGACAATGAGTTCACTGTACTAAACTGGCCCCCACAGTCACCAGATCTCAAACCAATAGAGCATCTTTGGGATGTGGTGGAACGGGAGCTTCGTGCCCTGGATGTGCATCCCACAAATCTCCATCAACTGCAAGATGCTATCCTATCAATATGGGCCAACATTTCTAAAGAATGCTTTCAGCACCTTGTTTAATCAATGCCACGTAGAATTAAGGCAGTTCTGAAGGCGAAAGGGGGTCAAACACAGTATTAGTATGGTGTTCCTAATAATCCTTTAGGTGAGTGTATATATATTTTGGGGGAGAAAAAAGAGCCCTCAGATTATGTCCAGAATTATATTTCGGGTTTGTCTGATCCTAATTTCAGTCAATTCTGGCAATACTGAATACTGCAAATGACTGTCCAGATCTACATTTATAAATATTGTGTTTAAAATCACTTAGGCTACATAGCCTACATCGATTGTACAATAATAATAAGATTAAACAAACTCTAAAGGTAAAAGCTATAACTATCTTAATCATATACTATGACATGTGTTTCCTGTAATGTAATGAGTCACTGTGGTTACGGGATATGTTGCGATCTGTCCCACTGGGTGGTAAAGAGGAAACACGGCTGTGTTCATGCAAGGGTGCTAGTAGCGAGGCCCAAATCATCAGTTGCTTCATTGAGACGCATTCAAATCTCAGGTCTTGTTTTGCATAATAAAACCTAAAGTAATTTTTTTTTTTTTTAATTTTCAATGATTGTGATCTAAAACATTAAAACATTAAACATTAAAAGTCACCCCATCGTTCAATATAAGAAGATTTAAAATTATATTTTTCTTGTAATTTCAAACGGTTGTGATTGGTCCACAACGATCAGCGCCGAGAAAAGTATTAGCTGTCACGTGACAACGTCGTCGAGGATCTCTTTCAGCAGCAGTATGGACAATAATTCACACCTCCATAATGACACTGAGATATTGTGCATTGATATAGAATTAAAAATAAACATTTATTTTGTCAAATGAATAGAATTATTATTTCGATTCCTTCGTGACGTCTCTTAACCCCGCCCATTTTAAAACCTCTGATTCGTGCTAAAGGCCATTCTACTTATTTATTCTTTTTTGCGTATGTCCTGATAAAGTGAAACTACAGCCCACTTGGGCGGAACTCAAGTTTATCTTTTGGCATGTTGTTCGCCAGACATGTACCATAACGCGCAGTAATCATGCAGTGTTCTGCCTTCACAGCTCATGCACTTTGCTGTCTTTGTTTTTGGGGTATGTACACGATATTCTTTTAATTATGTAATGCATGTAAGTTAATTATAAAGCATATCTGCGCTGAAAGATTTAACCGGTCGCTTTTGTCTATTTTAAAATTTTATTTATGTTTATATGAAGGCAAATTTCATTCCTGCGAATTTACTGTGTTTCTTTAATGCTATATTGGTTTGTTTATTATATTTATATTTATTTATCAATTTCTTTTTTTTCTTTTTTTTTTTTACGTCATTTATCAATGATGTTGTTAACTCTTGTAGATGGTATGCATTTGTGAAACATTGAAATATATTTTGATTCTTCATCAGGATGTGTTCTAGAGAGTATCCGTACTTTACCTCACGGAGAGCAGTTTGATGTGGTGAGACCTAAAAGACAGAGCATCAGTAAGGTACCTCCATTTACCACCGGGATCTTACAGTTACAGCAGCAAGAAATGCCTGAAAAACAACAACAACAACCTGTTTAATTCTTAGATTTTTGGAAAAGCAACAATGTGGATTATGTGTGGATTAACATATCAATCCTATGCAGGTACAGTCTGATAAAAGTCCACAAAGCCATGAAATGTATCCTGATAGACTCACATACAAATTATTTATTGGAGGGGAAAATCACATGATTAATTTGGAAAAGAACAGGTAAGTGTTGCGTATTATATTTCACTTGAAGTTTCCCTCGAAGAGTGTGTACATTTATTTTACACCATTGTACTTTAAAGTAGGCCTAAATAAATATTTACTGTGGTTTAGGCAACTCATTGGACATAATTATACTGAAATATACTATCAAGATGATGGACTGATTGTGAGCAGCAATCCAAAAAAGGTAACTTACTGTAATTTAACAATACCTATGTTCAGAATACTTATCATACTATTTATGCTGTATATAATGTAGTATTTTGCAGTAGATAAACTATTACCTTTACCAACATCTGCACTCAACTCCATTTCCCACTTGCTAAAAGAATTGGAAATAATAATAAATAGGATTTTAAACAAATCTGTATTTCTAAGATGATGATCATAAACCATATGAATAACTAAACATGCAAGGTGACAGCAATGTAGCATGCTAATGTTTGAAATGTTTATTGTTTTAAAACTCATACTTTTTCACATACTATTTAAAATAGTATATACATGGCATAGTGTGTAGTTCCTGCTAGTATTGTATTCTAAACATACTGTACATTCAAGTCACATAGGATTGATTGAAGTGCATGAAATATATACTTTTGTATAATTTGTATTAGGACAATTGCTATTATCATGGCCATATTCAGGATTTGGAAGATTCCTCAGTTAGTGTGACAATCTGTTCTGGAATCAGGTATCATGCAGCACAACTTTTACATCAAGTTCATTACAAGACATTTTTCATACATTTCCTAATGGAAATGCACTAGTATTAGAGGCCATGTTTGTATGCTCTTGTCCTCTGTCCATAGAGGTTTTGTTAGGGTGAAAAATCAAGTATACCTGATTGAGCCCCTGACCAACCACACCGATGGAGATCATGCGATCTATAAGCACCAACATCTGAGGTGGAAGAGAGGTTCTTGTGGTGAACCAACCACCACCATTTATGACCATGAACCACCAGTTGCTGTCCCCTTAAAGTCCAGCAAATGGGTAATAACATCTTCTAGCACAATCCTAGCAAATGTTCTGCATATTAAAGACATTTTATATAGATTTTAAACCATTGGTATATCCTCTTTTGAAGCGTTTTCATACTCCCAGATTTGTGGAATTGTTTCTTGTGGTCGATAACACTGAGGTAAGAATTTAAGCTTTTAAGTAATAAAAGTAACCATTATGAGTTTCTCAATGACTGATGGTGGTGAAAATATCCAGGCATTAAAATCTGGCTGATATTTAAAAAATGCTGAAATGAAACATTTATAGGCCAATGCCATTAATTTAAAAATTGTCAAATATTGTCTGTTTGATTGTCTTCCTGGATAATAGTAAATCACTAATATTTATGCCTTATAGATTTTGACTGTTTTTCATACTGAGTGCAGGAGTACTGGTCACGATACTTCAAGAAAGTACATTTTCCAAAAACAAAAAACAACAAATGATTGCTATATTTTACTCTTACAGTACATAAACTATGGTTCTAACATGGACATGATCAGAGACAGGATGCTGGAGGTTGCAAATCACGTTGACAAGGTATATATTCATATATTTTATTCTAATAGAGTCAAACATACAAATATTTACTTGTGCGATATTTGAAAATCAGCTAAAAGGGGTCTTATTTTGTCTTTCTTTCAACTTTCTTTAGTGTGTAATGCTGCTGTTTTAGCATTAGAAAGATCTGCAAAGTTACAACGTCACTTCAAAAGGGAGATAATTTCTATATCAGTAAGAACTGTTTCTGAATTCCCTAAAACGCCTCGGTTGTAGTCTTGAGTTTATTTCCGGAAATGTACACATCACAATATTCCTCATTTAAATAATTCCCGAAGCATACACAAAAAAGGTCTGGTTGAGTTGCTTTAGTAGTATGTTGAATCTCGCAGTTACGGTAAGGGGTGTGACATTTCCCAAACACTTGAAGCGCTTGACCAATCACAACGCACGGGTCCAGCTGACCAATCAGAGCAAATTGTGCTTTTCAGAATAAGGGGCTTTACAGATACAGCAACTTAACAGAGAGTTACTGACAGACTGTGAAGAGAGGTGCTGCAACAATGTGAAAAATAATGCGTTTTTTGAACATCCATGTATGAAAACCTATTCCAGTAGACCCTAAAAACTAAAATAATTGCTGCATCCGAAGTCGAATGCTTCACTAGTACGCAAAAAACAGAGTAGTACTTCCCTAGTACGCAAAAAACAGAGTAGTATGTCTGAATTCATAGTATTTGAAAAACAGTAGGCGAAAAGTCCCCGGATGACTTACGACTTCCGGCGAGATTCTAAAGTGCGCATTCAGTGGACACTTTACTATCCCATGAGGCCACGGGAGAGGATTTATAAATCAAGTGACCTAGCAGTGCCAGTTCCTTTGACAACATGGCGGATGTAGTATGTCCAAATTTCATTCATACTACTCACATTCATACTATATAGAACATACTTTTTATGGTCGTGAGGTAAATTCAAATTTAAATGTAGTACCTACTAGACAGTACGCAATTTCGGCAGAGTAAATATTTTGAAAAAGGGCATAATAGGTCCCCTTTAGTAAATGTCATGAGGAAATATAACATAAACACTATTTTTTTCTCAGTTGTATCGACCTCTTAATATCCGGGTTATGCTGGTGGGTCTTGAGGTTTGGACAACACAGGACCAGTTTGTAGTCAGTGTGAGTTCTGATCAAACTCTTAGTCGGTTTATTGAGTGGAGAAAGAGCAATCTGCTTAAAAGGGTCAGGCATGACAACGCTCAATTTGTGACGTGAGTATATGACCTTATTAACCATTTAGTCAGCTGGATGACTAAGACCTTCACTACACTATAGCATAGCAGAACCTAGCGTACTTTAATAATAATTAATTATTAAACATTTGTATCTGTCAACATTAGTTCATGCAATGTGAGCTAACCTGAACAAATAATGAACAATTGTATTTTTATTAACAAAGATTAATACATGCTGTAAAAATGAATGGCTTAGTTCATGTTAGCTAATGCATTAACTCATGTTAAGAAACAAGAACATAATGTAAAGTGGTTCTGTTTTATTTGTTGGTTTTCTTTTCGTCCAGTGGAATTGATTTTTTGGGTGACACAGTTGGCTTGGCAAACAAATTTGCAATGTGTGCGGAAAGCTCAGCAGGAGTCAATCAGGTATTCATGATCTGAGTTAGTAATGATTTTCTGGTAGTGAAGTACTTCCTATAATTGAACAAAAAAGATGATTTCTTTAAAGACACATTATAATTACATATGATGATTCCCTAAATGACTATATGCTGTTATTTTTCAGGATCATAATAAGAACTCAATGCTGGGCTTGGCATCTACAATTGCGCATGAGATGGGTCATAACATGGGCATGTCCCACGATGAAGGTCACTGCACGTGTGGCTCATCAATGTTTAATTCCATCTGTATCATGACAGAGCGTGTGGGGTAAGCATATTTTCAATGTACTGTATTTTTTTGCCTTGGTTAGAAATCAGATCTGTCTGTCACTCACTCCCTAAACAACCACTGATCAATGCCTAGGCACCAAGAATGGCCTGGCAACCACTCATAACACCTTAGCAACCACATAGAAGCCAACTAGCAAAAACCTACAATGCCCAAGTAACCACTCAGCATACCCTTGTGACTTATTATAGAAATAATATACTTTAGAATATAGTCAACTGAATGTAATGTTTTCGGACACTTGATTGAAGGTTATTTACAGTTAAATAAAAATGTATTATACCGGTAGTTTAAATATAAAATGAAATATGTTTAAAGTGTTCTGCTGACAAGCATTTATGGTAAACTTATATATACTTTAATGTAATTTCTTTTGAAACTTGTCATGTATTTAAATATATTTGTAATTCCACATTTGTAATGATGAAGTTTAGTACATTTAAATTATATTAACTTTAAATGTAATAGCAAACAACACATTACAGTTAAAACTATAATCAAGAATTTTACATGTGCTTTATTATGTTAGTCAACGCGTAAAAATAAGTGTACTTTAAAGCATGACAAAAGATTATTAAAACAATAATTTAAAATGTACTTTAAAATAAAATGTTTAATTTGACAATTACTAAGTGCGCCTTTTAAATGTGTACTTAAGTGTGTTATGAAACACACTTAAATACACTTAAGTGGCCTTTTATTCATTAATATTATATTATATGTAAGCACATTTAAAAAAACATTTACACTACATGTACACACAGCAATAGTACACTACAAGCGCACATTCAGTACAATTAAACACACTTTTTCACAAGGGTAGTAACGCAAGTGCATGAAACTCTTTAAACCTTTACGTTTCACTATACTGAAAACACAATGTGAGTCTTCTGTTGGAGATAGATCATAGTAAAAGACAACAATGTATTTAGACTGCTCTGCCTTGTAGCAGTTTAAAGTGTGCACTGTTGAAAATGACATATTCTGAAATTGTCTATCTAGCACGCAGTTCCCGGAGCTGTTTAGTGACTGTAGTCTAGAGCAGCTGAGTGTTTTCCTAGACAACGCCAACCCCAGCTGCCTGCTGGACATCCCCAGCTCACACAGACTCTACAGTGGGCCTGTCTGTGGTAATGCTTTCCTGGACCCTGGAGAGGAGTGTGACTGTGGAACAGTGGAGGTATTGCGCATACATCCTGTGTCTGTAGTGACTCAGTGAAGCCCAGCTTTGAAATTATCCTTCCTAAATGACATCATTAATGCTTTAATGTAGGTTCATCTTTGACTCACATCTGACATCTCACTGACTATATTTACCATCTTCTAAGGAATGTGAAAATCCATGCTGTGATCCCATGACCTGCCGACTCACTGAAGGCTCACGTTGTGCTCTTGGAGATTGCTGTGAGAATTGCCAGGTAATGTCCATAAGTGACTTTGTGTTCTTAATTTCACTGTAAAGCATTGTGGATAAAATGACTGGGATGAAGTTAGCTTGTGTGAGTGGTGGAATAAAATGATACTGTGCTACTACTAGAAAAGTTCTTCAAGCCCATTTTATAACAAAATGTCACTATGAACTTATACTATAGAATGTATTTATTAAAGAAATAATATGTGACCCTAGACCACAAAACCAGTCATAAGTTGCACGGATATATTTGTGGCAGTAGCCAACAATACATTGTATGGGTCAAAATGATCTATTTTTCTTTTATGCCAGAAATCATTAGGATATTAAGTAAAGATCATGTTCCATGAAGATATTTCATACATTTCCTACCATAAATATATAAAATATGTTTTTATTATTAGTTATATGCGTTGCTAAGGACTTCATTTGGACAACTTTAAAGGTGATTTTCTTAATATTTAGATTTTTTTGCACCCTCAGATTCCAGATTTTCAAATAGTTGTATCTCGGCCAAATATTGTCCTATCCTAACAAACCATACATCAGCTTATTTATTCAACTCTCAGATGATGTATAAATCTCAATTTCAAAAAATTAGTGAGTGAGACACGACTGCGCAAGTGACCCAAAGTTGATGTCCCTTCAATAACAGACCGGTGTGCATCTGTTAAATTATTCATTCAAGAACGTTGTGCAAGTTTAATGCAACAAAGGAGCCGCGATCTTCACATACTTTAGCGTTTAGTTGATCCTGGTAAGCGCTCATTGTCACAGTCATAAACACGATGGCGTTCTTCTTCTACGAGGGGGTTTGGCGTCACAGCATTTGTTTCTAGGCGGACCGCTGAAGAACACAACACACACATCTCGCAGACATCCTGTAGAATTCAACCAATTAGATGACGACTTCGAAACTTCTGAAGTGTTTCCAGATAAGTGTGCCATATGCATCAGACGTTCAGCCAACGGTCCGTGGGCGTGACGTCTGAGGCTGAGACGAGGCTGTGGTTGAAAATGATTGTTAGTTACAGCTTTTCTTTTTTTCTTTCCATGCTAGATAAAAGATGCTGGAAGCTTGTGTCGAGCAGTTGTAAATGAGTGTGACGTTCCAGAGTATTGCACAGGGCTCTCAGAGCAGTGCCCAGAGAATGATTTTAAGATGAATGGCATATCTTGCAGCTCTGGCCAGGGTTACTGCTACAATGGTCAATGCCCCACTCACCTCCAGCACTGCCAAAGACTTTGGGGAACAAGTAAGCATGAGTCCAAAACTTGTCCGACGTCTATGTCGTCTTTTAACAGACATTCCCTAGCGCAGGGTTCACAAGGAAAGGGGGTTTGCGAGTTGTGGAAACGTAATAATTAAATTGAATGTAACATTAAAATAAACAAATGGGGCTGCACAAACTGAAATAGTGATAAATCTTAACAAACCCTAATTATCAAATCAAAAGCGATTTAAAGTATATAGTCAGCTGTGCTGTGTGTTTCAGAGTGAAGAGCAGCTCGGTTCACAGTAAATGCTGCTTCTCACAAACTCATGGGCATTGTGAGTTTAACATGCATTTGTGCACTAGGTTCACTTTATTTACGGTCACATTTGCATATTTGCCAACATTTTTGTGGACAGAAGGTCTGCCAAAATAAAAGCTTAATGATTTGACATGTTAAAAGCTTGAGGGTTTAAATGTTTGAAAGTGAATAATTTGAGAAATAATTTGTATTGTAACTTTTAGTGTTAGTTGGTTCTTGTGAACCCAAGTATGAACAAAGAAATTTCAAAGAAATTTCACAATTAATTACAAATAAATGGCAAGTAACACGTTGAATTAAACATTCAATTTTGAAGTAGAAAGACTTATAAGAAATAGTATTTTCTTATAAAATGTATTTCAACGATCTTTGTATTATTCACTACTTTGAAAAAAAATTTTTTACACGGCAACTATTTCCATTAGCAGTAGAATCTTTGTTCTTCATTTATGGATATCTCAGCAATAACAATATGATGTGTGATATGATACCTATGTCATGTATGATACGTATGAAATGTCATATCGCAGCTCAAATCGCAATACATGACAAAATATTTACAATATTAATATGTGGCCAAGTCATGCAGCCCTATATATAATTAATAAAAAAAAAATTCAAAACACTTGCTAAAAAATATTAGATATTTTGTCTACATCATATGACCATTAACCAACATCAGAATAACGTGAACATGCAAATGTGTTGCCCTAAAGTAACCTAGGCCTACAGTAAATACTTTGTTCAGAAGCACAATTAGCCATATCATGCATCCAGTGCAATGTGACGCCAAGTGTTTTTTGCTAGTTTCAGCCCAACACAGTTATCATTTTCACGTCCAGCGCCACGTTGTTTAAATAGCAAATGCACTTGTGCCCATCTGTTCGCCCATGGGCGTGCTGGTCTGAAAACGAGGTGTGTTCAGGCGCATTGTTGGCGTGTTGCTATTTTGAGTCAACTGAAAACGACTGCGCCATTGACCAACAAATACCTGGTCTAAAGGTCCAGTCGCAGTATTTTTTGTGTTATTTAAAGGATGCGTTAGTAATATGTGCCTATAGGCAGGTGCACAAAACACACAGGGACGCAAACAAACATTTTCAAATTTAAAAAATAAAAGGATTCCTCTCTGGCGAAGCGTTCAGTCTTTCCGCTCGCAAATTCTGCCATGTAAATAGCGAAGGGAATGGGAGATGACACTCTGATTGGTTTATTGCACGTTACGCCTAGAACACACCCATTACTCATTAAGAGAATAGGTACAACCCTTTTGGACCATGCACCTGGCGTGCCAACCGTTTTTTCCATCGTTAAACTACCAAAAGTGGATTCGGACACGGCCTAAGTGCACTTGCGTCATGCGCTTAGATCGTTAAAATAGGGCCCTCAGGGTTTAAATCTGGGTTGTAGGGTTGGGAGCTAAAATACTGTGCACTGCACCACTGCTTCTAATTACCATGGCAAAATACATGCTTTATTAGCTGAGTTGTGAACCTTGCAGTCTGTTTTGAATGTGACAAAAGAAAGATTGACTATAATCAGCTGATTCGTTTACCAAATCTCCAAGAAGGACCAGTTATTCATTCTTCAAAAACTAAAAGAAAATGAATATTTGCTTCAATGTTGTGTCTCTGATTATTTCACTAGGTGCCAAAGTCGCTTCTGATATATGCTTCAATCTAAACACATTTGGAAAAAATGATTCTCACTGTGGAAAGACCAAAAATGGCTACAGAGCCTGTACAAAACCGTATGTGATCTTTTATCATTTTGTGTGTGAAAATAGCTCGCAAATTGACTTTTCCAGCATCAGTATTTACAGCACCTGGTGTAGACTGATTGTGACATGATTTACTTTTTTCCTTATATAGAAACATGTTTTGTGGAAAGATATTTTGCGATGGAGGAAACGACTACCCTGTTACCGGTCAGAAAGCTGTCATATTAACATTAAAGGGAATGTGCAACATAGCTGGGGACCAATCAGAGGAGGAGGCCCTCAGCATGGTTCCTATGGGCACAAAATGTGGACATAATAAGGTAAGCTTGTAAGAATTTTATTTGAACTATCACAGCAGGTATTTCTGTCTTGTTGGGACAAAAATTAAATCTCTCGGTTATGTTTCAACAGGTTTGCTATGATTATATGTGCCAAGACCTGAATGTTTACGGCAGTAATGAAAACTGCTCACTGAAATGCAGTGGTAGAGGGGTGAGATCAAACCTCCATTTCATTGAAACCAACAGGAAAATGTCATATTTATAATTCATAATATAAAAAGCCATGCTTAGAATTTTATTGTTTCCTATTTTACAGATTTGTAATCATAAAAAACAATGTCACTGTGAGCCTGGTTGGGCACCTCCTTTCTGTGAAGTCCAATATTCTGAATTGCCATCTGGTAATCAAATTCAATCTTTTTTCTTCCCTGAAAATTCATAAATGCGTTTAAATTACCTGCAGTAATGTGCCATTTTAACAAATTCTACTCCTTTCATAGGAAAAGCAAAGACTATTGGCATCTTAGTAGCAGTTGCAATCGCTCTACTTGTACTAGTATGTGGAGTAGTGCTTTATTGTAAAAAAAGAAAAAGGATCATCAGCCACAAAACGTGAGTTGTTTGATTTGACATGCTTTGCCAAATTGATCATGAACAGGGTCTTAAAGGGATAGTTCACCCAAAAATGAAAATTACCCCATGATTTACTCACCCTCAAGTCATCCTAGGTGTATATGACATTTTTCTTTCAGACGAATACAATCAGAGTTATATTAAAAAAGTCCTGGCTCTTCCAAGCTTTATGACGGCAGTGAACGGCAGCCCAAAATTTGAAGACCAAAAAAGTGTATCCATCCATTATAAAAGTAATCCACACGGGGATCTCATGGGGAGCGCCTCTTACAGTTCAAAATGCTTACGCTACGTCCGACGTCATCGCCGTGCTAGTTACGCTTTTTCCGTAAGTTGAATACGGAAGGCGCTCCGCCAGAAGCTAGATATTTTACTTTATAACATGTTAAATATGGATATGGATTCACTTCAGAAGGCCTTTATTAACCCCCCGGAGCCATGTGGATTACTTTTATAATGGATGGATGCACTTTTTTGGGCTGCCATTCACTGTCATTATAATGCTTGGAAGAGCCAGGACATATTTTAATATAACTCTGATTTTATTCATCTGAAAGAAGAATGTCATATACACATAGGATGGCTTGAGGGTGAGTAAATCATGGACTAATTTTTATTTTTGGGTGAACTATCCCTTTAGATAAACTTAAATTAACTTTTTCCCCCAACCATTAGTATTTCTTGGTGGCCATAAAACCAATTTGCATAGTTTTTTTTTTTTTTATGTATTTTTTGACCCACTAGCCATCCTTCCAGGGTGTTACCCTGCCTTTGGCCCGAGATGCTGAGATAGGCTCCAGCATCCCCATGACCCTATATATAGTCAAGTCACATTCATATATATATAGTGCTTTATACAATACAGAAAAGCAGCTTCAAATTAACAAACAGCACAATAACTGTGGTAATGTTTTAAAATTCATTAATTATAAAACAAATTCAATTTCAGCTGTAAAGCAGCTCTACAGAATAAGATAATAGTGTCATTATTCAACTCAATTTAGCTCAATGCTGTTTCAATTAAGTTCAGTAACTGCGTCAGTGTTGCAAAGTTAATCAATTATGAAACAAGTTCAATTCAGCTATAAGCAGCTTTAGAGCCGACAGTAGTGTCATTGTTCAGATCAGTTCAATGTTGGTTCAATTCAGTTCAATATCAGTGTCAATGTTACAAAGTTAGTGTCATTATCCAGCTCATTATGGTTCAGATTTAGTTCTCATTCAACAATGTCATTGCAGTTAAATCGATAATATTACAGAACTTTAATTGTCTTTTAAACCCCAACCAAGCAAGTCAAAGGTGACAGTGGCAAGGAGCCAAGTGACAGTAATGGAGGGGAAGAAACCTTGGAAGAAACTAAGCTCAGTTAAGGGTCCAGTACTCCTCTAGCCTAAATTACATACACAAGACAAGCGGTTTTGAGAATGAATGGTTGGATGGATTTTTTTGACCCTATGACAGTGGGTGTCAGTTAGCTGTTTTTCTTTGCATATTTTAGATATCATCAAATGTGTGATAAAATAGGTAGACTCATCATGATTTTGTTCCTCAAAATGTGTTTTGCCAGAGTTCTTAAAAAAAACTGATAGTAAATGTTGTCAGAAAACATGCAAGTTCAACTCATGTGAGGGTACATAATTTTTTTCAGAAGTACTATTCATGCCTTGTGTGTATAATTACTGTTAAATATGTTATGGTGCGTAGTTACCATCCAACTTATTTGCTGGAAATCTCTTGGAAATTCATTGGTTAGAATGTGTGGCTAGCTGTGAGTTTATGTAATTATAATCTGTCCATTCATTTTACATCTGTCTGTTTGTTTACAGAAAAGCTCCATCTTCAGGGCAGTTGAACCTTCTTATTGAGAGCAATAGTGCCAAGAAGGACCGCCCTCCGATCAGCCAGCCCATATTCATGGGGACCACCGTAACTCAACCCTGCACCCCTCTAACTGCTAGAGTGTGCCCGGCCCGTCCTGCCCCCCCAGTTAGTACAACCTTTATTATGATGCTGCCCATTCATTATAATCTTAAGTTCAAAACATCTATTCTCAATGCATGAAATGTAGAACCCCCCCCCCCTATTTAAGACATAAATTAGGAACTGAATGTGAAATAAATTAGTATTGTTACCATACTTGGATATTTGCATAATGTCTTGCATAAAGTAATCCACATTGCAGCATATTCTGGTCAGGAACCACCCATCTTGATGAAAATAGACCTTCTGGCCAACTAATGCACCCAGTCACAGTTTCTACATGCCATTTAGGGCTGGGTAAATCTAAAATGATTCATACAAGAATAATAGACTGCAGAATTTCTGTCTGTCCAAAAGTTTTAAGTATTAATAATATCTTGAACAATTTGAATACAAGTTCTGCTTATGGTTTTTTAGTTAACTCTAGTATTGTTCAAAGATTTGAGTGCACAATTGTTACAGCAATGCTTTCCAGTTTTGTGTGCAATAAACAACAGGCATATAGACAGACTAAAGGTAAGACTAGGGTTAAATATAATGCCCTTCCACGACAGGAAAGAATCAAGCAGTCTTTTTGCTTCTCTGTAGAAACATAAAAATAAATTTGTTCTCATATTCTGCTTGCAGCCTCCAGAAAAACCGCAAGAGACCATAGTTAAACAGGTAAGATCCTTTTTTTGGTGACAGTTATTTTGATGTTTAAAAATGATTCACCCAAAAATTCTGTCATTATTTACTCACCCGGAAGACTTTATGTCTTCTGTTGAACATTAAAGAAGATAGAATGTTCCCATTTGAATCTATTTTAAAAAACACATTTACCCAAAAGGTATTTTAAGATTAGAAATGCCTTTTCTTGCACATTTTCATATTTTAGCATTTTAAATGAAACATATTTCAATTTCAAATATATTTCCTGTTTACATATTTCAAAATATATTTTAAATATAGGAATCTCCAAAATGATTACATGCACTCACTATTATTCCAGGGAATTTGTACTTCACTCAAGTAATATTAAAACTGAATACTTGTAGTCTTGCACAATTACTTTTCTGAAGAAAAAAGGATACTTCTTTTTACTCCTTTCATTTAGTCTTTCAAAGTAAAGACTATCCATTCCGCCATTTCTGTGTTACTGACATTGTTCAGACAAGCACAAAGGTCCCTATTTTAATTATCTGAGCGCATGGTCGGAAGCACATGGCGCAGGTGCACTTAGGGCGTGTCTGAATCCACTTTTGCTAGTTTAACAACGGAATAATGATGGGTGCGCCAGGCACATGGTCCAAAAGGGTTGTACCTAGTCTCTTAATGAGTCATGGGTGTGTTTTGGGCGTTACGTGCAATAAACCAATCAGTTTCATCTCCCATTCCCTTTAAAAGCCAGTTGCGCTTACACCATGGCGGATTCGCTATTTACAACTTTTATTTGTAATATTTAAAATTAATATTAAAATGCTGCTCATCCCTGTGTGTGTAATAAGCAGAGTGTATGTGTGTTGTGCACCCGCCCATAGGCGCATATTACTAACGCGCTATTGACTTTAGACCAGGTTTTTGTTGGTCAATGGTGCAGTCGTTTTCAGTTGCCTCAAAAGAGCAACGCGCCAACAATGCGCCTGAACACACCTCATTTTCAGACCAGCACGCCCATGGGTGAACAGATGGGTGCGAGTGCATTTGCTATTTAAACAACGTAGCGCTGGACGTGAAAATTATAACTGCCTTGGGCTGAAACTAGCAAAAAACACCTGCCGTCGCATTGTGTGTCTTGTCGATTACCACTGAAAAGGATTGTTTCATTCCCCAGTTTGTAAAAGCTTGTATTTTCTACATTTAATTGTGTAAAATGTACACATTATCCACCTTATGTTACATTTCAGTTAGGATGTAGGTTTTGTAACAGATCTAATGAGGTTTGTGTAGTTTCATTGTGTTTGTGTAGTTGTTTATACATTCTCTCTGTTTGAAAATCCTCTGTGTAATTGTAGGCAATCAAGCCGACTGCACCTCCTGTTCCACCAGTGAAACCATCTTTAGCAAAAGGATCCTGGAGGACAGATCAAGTTAGTTACTTGCGTTTACTCTGAAAGTGATTGTATTGTACGCTTGCATAATAAACAGTTTGTCCTGTAATGTTAATGTAAGCTACACTAAAAAACAAAGGTTCTTTAATGGCATCTATGGTTCCATGAAGAACCTTTAACATACTGAATCTTTTCATTCCACAAAAGACTCTTTATAGTGTAAAAAAGTTCTTTAGATTCTTTAGAAATCTTGCATTCACCATTTCTCTACAGTGAACTGTAGACTTTTTACATTGCAGGTCACAGGAGATACAGTGAAGGTTGTGTTGAGACCACCCACCATTCCAAGAAGATGACCAGACATGAAATCATAATGTGACTCATTTAAACAAATTACAGTCCTTCTCGTTCACTTTTATAGTGTGGGGGGTGGCTGAATCACAAAGTGCTTTTTTAAACCATGCTTTAAAAAACACACATACACTGTTGTGCTTGGCCTTGAGGAAGAGCTGGTTTTTGTCTTGTAAAGTAGTGTTTATGATGGTATATTTATTTAAAACATCTTAATGTATTTGGAAAAATAATCAACATGCCAAAATGCTTTATACAGTAATTAATTTAATTGAACATTTACAGACTATTGTTTTCACATGTATGTATTTAATTCTGAATAAAAGTTATTTCACATTTCCTGATCTTCCTTGGTTTTAAATAACTGATTGCAAATGGAATATGCAGAATATTAGTTATACATTAATATCATAAAATAAAGATACAATGCATGTTACTTAAATAAAATACACAAGTAGTCAATGAAATTTTAACATTATTTATGAATAATGTCAATTAAGACATGATAATTAAGAGTTTATGACTATACACAGACACAAATTAGCCATCATTGTCAGATATTAATTAATCAGGAAATGGTCCTTTAGTAATACGTTTAAGTTTAAAACGTAATAAAAAAATGTTTAAGTGGTTCTTCGAAAAGGGTTCTTTTAAAAATATTAGTAATAATAATATTATTATTACATCTTATAAGTGATGAATATCGTATAACAATGAAGACAACTATAAATATTATTAAGCATAAAAGTTCAACAATTTTAACTAATATGGTGTTCAGTTTTGGTGTGCCATATATTACCTTCCCCACTAGTTGAATTGATTTTGCAAAAAATTCCAATTAAAATAATATCTTTTTTTTTTTTACATCAATTTTTTTGTTGTTGCAAAATTGCAACAAAAAAAAAGTGTGATTAATAATCATTGTTAAAAACCTAGAAAACACATACACACTCACACATACAATGAGCACACATAATGCCCTCACACCCTGCTCAACTCCTGATGAGCCTAGATAATATTGTACATGACTGATCCTGTATTTAGTGCAATAATGTTTCCCTAAACTTTGAGATACGGGCTGTACACTGATTCACGTGTGCCTTTTTGATTCTTTGTGAAGTGTGACTCAATGATTCATTGTGATTCACATGGTGCAGCTGTTTAATTTTCCTGTGGGTGAAGATGGAAATACTGTACATCCCGGGCTCTTGTGAGAGGATAAAGTGATACACTTGTCTGTGCTTGTCTTGAGGTTGTGCTTATATACTTGTTATCTATCTGTAGTAAAAGCAAACACTTTTAAAGTTCATAAAACAGAAGTGTACAATAGGCTACTCATAAGATAAAAATGTGGTATAATTTGTGGTTGTAAACTGTGCTGGTAACATCACACCTATATCGCATGTACACACACGTGAGAGACAGAGAGATATCAGGGAAAATGAAGAGACTGAAAAGGAAAATGGAAGTGAAGGTGCAGTACTTTTGATTATTTTGCATGGCCCCAGCCTATAAGGATTTAAACCTTTTTTATGTGATGGCCATACAAAAAACAGGGTTGTCCGTGGTTTCTGAATTTGTTGTGGGTATATGGGATGGCCTGGATGAGTATGAGATTTCCCGGCCTGAAATTTTGTCCCAGTCTGGCCCTGTTCTACATGGTAGTTGTTCAGCCTGGATACATTCATTAGCTGACAAAATTTGAAATGTAAGTTCTTTTGTATTAATGTATTAATATGATGTGAGGTCCAGTTACCAGCGTGACACTAAAACAGGTAGTAGTAATGGCTACTTTTTACTGAATTACATGTCAGAGCCCATACTTCTTTACTTTAACTTGAGTAAAAAAGTGTAATCCGTACTTCAACTTTTTAAACTGTACTTCTACTTGAGTGAAGGATGTGTGTACTTTTGCCACTTCTGAGAATAAGGCATGAATATGTGCTCTATATACAAGCTAATAAGCAACTATTTAATAGTGAGAATTGGTCCCCAAACTAAAGTTTTACCCATTAAAAATGTATATAATTCAGAACCAAATAAGCCCATGTTAAGATACAATGTGGAGGATAGCCTGCTATAATACAGGGCGAAAACAATTTACAGATTGCTTTTAGGCAGTGTGACCCTCCACAGCCCAATCGCAAACTGACAATAAAAACAAGACAAATTTAGTTAAGTTACAGAAAATAGCATATGCAAACATATTTAAGGGTTCATCTGGTTGTTTCCTGTAAGTTAGGTCACAAACTTTTCTTGTTGTTGTGAAGCAGTGAGGAAACCATTTGTTAAGACATCTCAATTTGCAATAAGAACGGTGTGTTGTAATCTGTGTAATTTGTAAGATGATGTGCAAAATGAACATTCTTACATGCAATCAAACATTGCTGTAATGGCTACATTATTTCATTGTTTCTCTGTTGAGTTCTTCCTTTATTCACTCAGTTTTTACGAGTGAATCTGTACTACTGGTCAAAAGTTTGGAATTATCACAATTTTTAAATGTTGGTTTTTTTTTTAAAGAAAAAAAAAAAAAGATTGTTTCTTATGCTTACCAAGGGTGCATCTATTTGATCAAAAATACAATAAAAACAGCAATATTGTGAAAGATTATTACAATTTAAAATAACTATGTGAATATACACTATATTGCCAACACCTTTGGGACACCTGCCTTTACATGTACATGAACTTTAATGACATCCCATTCGTAATCTGTAGGGTTTAATATGGAGTTGGCCCACCCTTTGCAGCTATAAGATCTTCAACTCTTCTGGGAAGGCTTTCCACAAGGTTTAGGAGTGTGTTTATGGGATTTTTTGACCATTCTTCTAGAAGCGCATTTGTGAGGTCAGGCACTGATGTTGGACGAGAAGGCCTGGCTCGCAGTCTCCGCTCTAATTCATCCCAAAGGTGTTCTATCGAGTTGAGGTCAGGACTCTGTGCAGGCCAGTCAAGTTCCTCCACACCAAGCTCGCTCATCCATGTCTTTATGGACCTTGCTTTGTGCACTGGTGTGCAGTCATGTTGGAACAGGAAGGGGCCATCCCCAAACTGTTCCCACAAAGTTGGGAGCATGAAATTGTCCAAAATGTCTTGTATGCTGAAGCATAAAGAGTTTCTTTCACTGGAACTAAGGGGCCAAGCCCAACCCCTGAAAAATAACCCCACACCATAATCCCCCCTCCACCAAACTTTACACTTGGCACAATGCAGTCAGGCAAGTACCGTTCTCCTGGCAACCGCCAATCCATCGGATTGCCAGTCAGAGAAGCGTGATTCGTCACTCCAGAGAACACGTCTCCACTGCTTTCCAGTGAGTCCAGTGGTTTTACACCACTGCAAACGACGCTTTGCATTGCACTTGGTGATGTAAGGCTTGGATGCAGCTGCTTGGCCATGGAAACCCATTCCATGAAGCTCTCTACGCACTGTTCTTGAGCTAATCTGAAGGCCACACGAAGTTTGGAGGTCTGTAGCTTTTGACTCTACAGAAAGTTGGCGACTTGTGCACACTGTGTGCCTCAGCATGCGCTGAACCCGCTCTGTGATGTTACGTGGCTGAGTTGCTGTTGTTCCCAATTGCTTTCACTTTGTTATAATACCACTAACAGTTGACCGTGGAATATTTAGTAGTGAGGAAATTTCACGAATGGACTTATTGCACAGGTGGCAACCTATCACAGTACCACGCTTGAATTCACTGAGCTCCTGAGAGCGACCCATTCTTTCACAAATGTTTGTAGAAGCGTCTGCATGCCTAGGTGCTTGATTTTATACAACTGTGGCCATGGAAGTGACTGGAACACCTGAATTCAATGATTTGGAACCCAATACTTTTGGCAATATAGTGTATTTTAAATGTAATTTATTCCTGCATTCCTGCATTTTCAGCAGCAATTATTCCAATTTTCAGTATAATTTGCTTTAATTTTCTTACAAATAGCTTTAATACATTTTTGATACATTTGTAAAGCATTTTTTACATTCCTTTTCTGAGTCTTTTATGACTTGGGTACCATAAAATAAAGATCCCAGTTCAGCAGTGTGAAAAATCTTGAAGCACAATTGGGAAATATTTAACAGGACAGCACTTCAGCCTGTTTTGTTGGATTCAAAGTACTAGGGATCACAAGGTCTGTCCCTTTTCCTTAGTTGCATTTTTCTGCTGACCATAGTATGTTTATGTCCTGCTGGATTACGGCTCTCCCAGCACAGCACACAGACTAACAGACATGTACGACAGCAGTAGCAGTCTCAAGACTCCCACAAGTCCCCAAGAAGAGGACAAAGGAGAAGGAAAGGTCTATGGGAATGTTTTTGCAGAACTGGAGTCAGTAGACCTGCCCCTAGGAACGACTTTAAGGTAAAGTTATAAAATAATAGTGTTTTTGATGCCAAGCATGCCAAGCAATTTGCTATTGAAGAGGAGCTGTATAAGACAATATAGTAGTACCCTAATGTTATATTTATACACCACTAGCAAAAGACTTAAAATACCATTACTGTACTGATAAACAAATATTTCAAATTGGGGAAACCAGATTGTGAAGGTTTAAGGGATGTGTGCCTCTCATTGTCCATGATGGTTATGGCTCGGGTACCACGGTAAGATGGTAATGATCAGTGTTGGGGGTAACGCATTACAAGTAACGTGAGTAATGTAATCAGATTACATTTTTATATATATATATATATATATATATATATATATATATATATATATATATATATATATATATATATATTTATATTACATATAAATATAAATATTTTATATATAAATATAAAAAAATTTCTTATATAATAATGAATGTGTTTGTATATTATATATACATAATAATTATACACAGCACACACACACACACAGCACACACACACATATATTATGTAAACACAAACTTTTATTTTGGATGCGATTAATATACTGTATTTAATATCATTTTATTGTCTCTGCTGCTGACCTTTGACGGTCCAATTCAACCATATATTAAGCAAAACTAACTTAAATAAACATCACATTTGTTTCATATTTTGTTTTTATTGCTGAAGTAAAAGTGGTGAATTTCTTCTGCAATCCAGAATAGAAGGACATCTGAAAGTTTTGTTTGAGCTGTGCCCTCTACTGTACAGGAGTGAATATGCTTTTCCTTCAGCCTGAGGCTTATTCATTACACTTTTGGTATGAAAGGGCCTATACATTTGTGAAAAACAGAACTTTTTTTTTAAACAAAAAAGCAAGCCCAGACCAGATGAGAAAAAGTAATGCAAAAGTAATGTAACACATTACTTTCCATTAAAAGTAATGCAATTTGTTACTTTTTAAAGGGAATAACACAATATTATAATTAGTGCTGGGCAATCGATTAATCGCGATTAATCGCATCCAAAATAAAAGTTTGTGTTTACATAACATATGTGTGTGTACGGTGTATAATTATTATGTATATATAAATGCACACTCCATCATGTATATTTAAGAAATATTTGCATGTATATATTGTATATATATTTATATAATTTATCTTATTTATAAATATTTTATATATAAATATAAAATTTTTCTTAAATATATACATGCATGTGTGTGTATTTATATATACATAATAATTATACACAGTACACACACATATGTTATGTAAACACAAACTTTTATTAATCGATTAATCGATTGCCCAGCATTAATTATAATGCATTATTAAGTAACTTTCCCCAACACTGATGGTGATGATAGATGTCAGTGTGTTGTTAAGGGAAATAAATAGAACCATTTGCTAATATAGTTGTCATATCACAAAATGTAAATTTATTCAAAGAGGCAATGATATTCTGAGAATTTAGTTGAATAACGAATGACAGACAAAGCAGAATCCCAGTAAAAAAGCTTAATCTGAAAGGTACCTTTATTCTACCGGCCACTACTCCAGTCTTCAGTGTCACATGATCCTTCAGAAATCATTCTAATATGCTGATTTGCTGCTCAAGAAATTTCATATTATTATGTTTTTTTTTGTTTTTTTTTGCTGCTCAATATATTTGTGGGAACTGTTTTAGACTACCATTCAAATGTTTGGGGTAAGTTTTTAAAAAATTATAATAATATTTTCATCCAGCAAGGATGAGGTCTAAATGTATAGTTTCACTTCAAAATAAACTTTTTTTTTCCACAAATAGAAAACCATTAATGTGTCCACAAATCCTTCATTAACAAATAGCCACAAAAAACGTTGATTTGATAGGCTACTTTAATGTAACAGAACATTTTCCAGAGACACTAAATTAGATCAATTAACCTCTTTTTTTTTTTTTTTTTTTACTAAATCTTACAAATATAATGATATTCAGATGAAATGACAAAATTAAGAGAAAAACCATTCATCCAATGTGTTGAGATGAGATTTTTTGGCATCTATGGTCAAGAGAAAAGATAGTTGCACACATTTTCATAAGGTTCCACTTATTTTAGCTTGACTCTCTATTCTGGCCTGCACACCCAGCGAGCTGCCAGACTGGCGCAGCTCCCCCTTTCGGTGGACTCGTGTTACTGCATCTCTCTCG
This sequence comes from Rhinogobio ventralis, assembly GCA_039654625.1. Lineage (NCBI taxonomy): Eukaryota > Metazoa > Chordata > Actinopteri > Cypriniformes > Gobionidae > Rhinogobio > Rhinogobio ventralis. Next base: position 8,419,612 of record CM077212.1, on the reverse strand, counting down.
GTATTGTCACAAATGAACACTGTGACGATTAGAGCCAACATGGCGGAGAGCGAGAGCTTGGAGACTATCACCGAACATGAACGAATATTACAGGAGATCGAGAGCACGGACACGGCGTGCGTGGGGCCGACGCTACGGTGAGAGATGTGCATCGTCTGCTCTTGTTTAACGTTCAGACGGTGATGTGATGTTTTCTCCTGTCTAATGGATGGAAAGCAGGCCTTTGTTTGCTAAATATGCAGCTCAGCAGGACTTTGTCATTGCTGATAAAGCTATCAAATAAAGTGCTGATCGACTGGATGTGATTACGTGTTTTTCCATATGAATTATTTGAATGGTCGCTGTATGCTGTCCTGACACTGATTCAAACACACATTCAATGACACAGGCTGCTGGTCGTTGTTTTCCTTTCATTCAGCTAACAGTAAGATCGGGTAATGTTATGTGTGAATTGTTTGTCATAATGATCCATGCATCTGTCTGTCTGTGTGGTGTTGTGATTTAATAACATTAGATGTAAACATCTAAGGTGAAGCAGCACAGGCCCAGTGACGGTCTCACTGCATTATGAATATGATGGAGCTGTCGACAGGTGGAAAGCTCGGAGCAAAATAGCTTTAGTTTTTCCTAATGGACACCTCTGTCAGGTTAAATACTCTACAGTATACTCTTTATTTCCTTTTCCAAACACATTTCAAGTACGGAAGGATGAAAGCTGACGAAATGTTGGGTGGGTGTGGCGTTAGCAAATGAGTCTGGGTTGAGCTATACATTAATATTCTGCTCTGTGCTCAGCTGTAGCTGAATCATTTCAGCAGAAATCATGATGTCACTCACAATTTGATGATTTCAGCACAGTTGCATTTCATCATGAGATATTCGGCTTGACTATTTCAGTAGAAATCATGTTTTTTTTTTATGCCAGTAGAGATTTGCTAAGACCTTTCAGCTACATCCCATAATGATATCTTTTGCTTTATGACTTTTGCTAAAACCATGGTTTCAGAAGTGTTCATCTACATCCCATCATGAGATATTTGTAGTTATTATGATTTTTGAAAGAAAAATCGTGATTTTGGTAGCGCTCAGCTGCATCCCATCATGACATCTTTGGCTTTATGATTTCTGATGAAATCATGATTTTTGATAGTGCTCAGCTGCGTACTGTCATGACAACTTTGGCTTTGTGAAAAGACAACTACATGATTTCATTAGTGCTCAGCTGCATTCCATCATGATGTCTTTGGCTTTATGATTTCTGATGAAATCATGATTTCGGTAGCGCTCCACTGCATTCCATCATGATGTCTTTGGCTTTATGATTTCTGATGAAATCATGATTTCGGTAGCGCTCCACTGCATTCCATCATGATGTCTTTGGCTTTATGAATTCTAAAAAAAAATATTTCTTTAGTGCTCTGCTGCATTCCGTCATGATGTCTTTGGCTTTATGATTTCTGATAAAATCATGATTTCTGTAGTGTTCAGCTGAATTCCATCATGACATATTTTAGCAGCTCTTCAGTAAATCACAAATTCTAATAATAAATCATGAATGATATCATCTTTGACTTCATTAGCATTTCATTAGAATTTGTGATGTTGTGAATCAAGATCTTGACATGACTTTTTGTTAGTTTTTTATTCCAGTAGAGCATGGCTGTATCCCATCATGAGATTATGTAGCTTTAGTCATTACGATTTTTGATTTAAGTTTGGCTACATCTCACCATGCATTTATGAAATTATAGATTTCAGTAGCGCCCCGCTGAATCTCGTTGTGAGGCCTTCAGCTTGATCATTAAAGTAGAAATTGTGATTTTCAGCAGAATTCAGTTGACGTTTTGCACTATGAGTGCATGCTCTGTGCATGTTTGTTCTCTCTGTGGAAAGAGTTTTTCAAGAATGGAAAATTGTAAACATGCTCAGATCTGTATCTGAATATGAATGTGAAACGTCAAAAAACTCAAGATACTAGTAGCCCTTTAGGCTATAACTTAAACTTCTGGAAGCCATAATTCACTTTGCAATTTGTTGTGAATTAGAAATTAGACTCTTCTGTGATGCAACAGAATTTCTGGATGGCTCATATTACACAGTTGATCTTATGATATTGAACTATGTGACGATAGTGAGAGATTCATTCATTTGGATGTTAACCAAACCAGCTGTTGATAAAGGCCTCTAGAAAGCAGATCTTCTGGACATGCAAATTTGTCGACATTCCAGCATGTGCGACATGTCCTGAGGCCACACATTGTGTACTGATATTCACACTGATCGTTACCAGTACGAAAGCTGTATTTTCTCATTCCACAGATATGTTATCAAGTCTTTGAAGGGAAGTGTCACCTGCTTTTAACAATTTCACATTGTATATCAAAGGTGTGCAGGGAAAGTGCTTTATCATGATGTGCCTCAGCTTTTCCACTTGGTTGCACTGTTTAAATTTGGCAGTCAGCTTGATTTACATCAAGTAAAAAGTAATAAAATATGGTATAACAAACATAGTGTACTGGCTTTCAATGGAGGGACAAAACCTTTCATGTTTCATTATATTTTGATATAATTTAAAAAATATAATTTTTGTTTCAAATATTAACCAAAGTCTGGCACCAGGGCTCAAGGAACAAAAACAAAAGCTGGAAATGAACAAAATTTTAACATGAATATAAAAAACAAAAACAAAATCATGTTTATTCGTTCTGAACGGAAACACTTATTTGAAATTACCATCATGCAAAACGTATATTTCATGCACAGACTTTGCAAGCACGGATTTCACAGGACGTTTCAGAGTGGTATGTTTTTTTTTTGTAATTTCCTTATACATTTTAGATACAAAGTTATACACCATTTAATCATGATACTTGTCGGAAAACTATGGTAATACAAACCGTAATCAATCACAAATCCATCCATGGTTAATTTTCCTAAGGTGCAGTGAACAGTCTTAAGGCCAATTCACACTGTACAGACAAACGCCAACAAACACATTGGCCGTTGGATTTAGAATTTTATGAAAAATAAATGTTCAAACTGCCCCAACAAACACAGACAAATTCGAGCACCCATGGAAAAAGACGAGATATTCCCCATTCATTTTAACCAATACAAATAAAAGATTGCGGCTTTTAGACACAACTTTCTTCTTGTTTTATAGTTTATTTGAGGCCGTATTTATGGCACATTATTGTAACGCGAGAGTGCATCCATGTAACAAATCTCTCTGCTCACAGGCGGATTTCTTTCACTAGCACAAAACTTAATGGACAGGATGCACACTTTAAAATATGGCTCTGCTCTCGCTCAGATTTTACGTGTGCACTCTCCAACTTTGTCCAGTGTGCCCTTGTGCATATCTCCTTTCTCTAGAATTGCATATCTCCTTTCTCTAGAATTGCATATCTCCTTTCTCTAGAATTGCATATCGCCCTTTCTCTAGAACTATCTTCTGATTTGTCCAGAAACCTGCCATTTTCACTACAAGGATAATTTACTAAGCACGCAGTCTTTGCAAGGGACTTGCCTCATCGTCAGGGTAACGGTTCGTGTCCAGGTCAGATTACGTCAGAGTTTGTCATTTGTTGAAAAATAATACCACACTGCTCAGACATTCCACGACCCAACAAACGCTGATTGAACATGTTCAGTCGGGTGAAAACAAACTCTGACCAACGGCAACAGATGCCGACGGGTAACACACTGATCCAACAAACTTCGACAGACTTGTTTGTTGCCGTTTGTCTGTGCAGTGTGAATTGACCATTACAAACCATACAGTAAACACTATATCCAGGGGCGCCGCTAGCAATTTTGGGCCCTATGAAAGAATATGAGGTTGGGGCCCCTACCGTACCAAACATACAGGCCAACCTATAGCTATCCAAAATCGATGTCAGCAATGTATATCTGTGTTAAATAGCACAATACCTGCTTCTCATCTATATCACCTTCTCTCTTTCTCCTCTCAGTCACCTTCTCCTTCCTGACCTGCATATTCCCCTTCCCAAAGCTGAGCTTTGGTTGATACATTCTTTGGAAACTGATTGTTTTATGTCGCTCGTTTAAAACGTCTATCGTAACACAGCTGTTTAGTTTAGCTACACATCTTATCTCGCACTTCATGACCGTTAAATGAAGCGTCGCGCTGGAATTTTCGCTCAGCAGCTGTGAACATAAAGCCCGCAGAACTTTTTATATGTTCGGTTGACTGCATATTATTTTGATAATGAACAGGCTGCGATGTCAAATTGGCAGTGCTAGGACTGACATATTATGCGTGCGTGCGAGGCGCAATCACTTGGATTTTTCCCTCAGCAGTGGAAACAAATACTCTTTTATTTATAGTAATTTTATTTGTGACCATTAAAAATTACTACAAAATGTCAAGCTTTTGAAAACTAAAGAACATGATGCGCTTTTCTGTCTCCGTCTCCTTGAACATCTTTCTGGCTCACGTGCACAAAAATGAACCAAAACACTGCGAATATGACATGAGAAATCTAAATGGAAACCTTTAAGTGCCTACTACTACTATTTTTTTGATTATTTGACGTTAAATGCATTATATAAGTCACATTTACAAAAGCCAAAATTACATTATTTTTATTTTCAGTGGTGAAAAACGTAACCTATTGGCTACGCAACTAGCGCTAACATTACAGCAAAGAAAGCTCCGCGAATAAACATATACCCTTTCTTTTTGAAGAACTGGGTGAGTAATTTTCGGGCCGTTTTCTCTCTCTCTGCCCTCTGTAGCCTCGGTTTTGATGTCCGGACTTATACTTCTTTGTCGAACGCGAAGACATCTCTAATTTGACAGTTTACCATCTGATCTCACTCTAGGCTCACATTCTAGGCTACATAGGACAGGACGGAACCATGCAGTGAAATGCAGAAATAAGACGTAATTTTGTTTTATTCGTTACCCTGGTAGATTATACATTTATAATTTTGATTATATTACTACTAGTACTGTTACTACTAATAAAACCAATCTCTGGGGGCCCCAAAAGTGCGTGGGCCCATAGAATCGTCCTAACTCCCCCCCCCTTAGCGACGCCCCTGACTATATCAATACTAATGTCGACAAGCAGGAGAGCAGAGGCAAAGCTTTGCCCTTTGTTTACATCGGAGCAACAAAATAAAACATAAAATTGGAACTGTTAATAGAAAACGCAACTAGAAATAATAAAAAAAAATCGATTTTTCGATTCATCGTTTTTTAAAATGTGGTGGATTCAAAATCGATTCTCAAAGGCCACAAATCGATTTTTTTCCATATTTATTTCCGCAAACATTAAACATAAGATTAACGTAAATCTAATTACTAGTCTTCTCCACTAGATGTCACCCTCTTATTTGCCTTGCGCGATGTTAAAGGAGCGAGAGGTGCGCCTGTCATTCATTCAGTGCTTAAATGGCGGCTTCCGGTGCGTTGTCGAGGTTTGTAATTCTGAGGTGAAATGCTGTAGTATTACTATAAATCTGCGGAACCATTTGATGAGACATCACCCAGACGTTGCAACACCCCCACAGTCGAGCACACAACCGCTAAAAATAGATCACATACATGCGAGTGCTTGCCTTGCATTATGATCATTGTATTGGCGTTCACTTAAGCATGTACGTTAGCCATTATAGACAAATCCACTGAGTCAATAGGCAGCACAGGACCAATAATTCAAACCTAATGGACTATATTAAAAACAGATTTCCTCAAATAATAGTTAGTCCACATAAGTCAGCATGTTAAGGTATTGTTGTTCGTTCCCGTGGTACAATGTGTGCCGGTTTACACACGGCGGGCGGCAAAATCGCAAGAAAAGCTTGTCGTGTACTGAAAATAGCTGAAAATCATCCAATATCCTTTTTATGTTTTAGAATAAATATATCAAAATATCTAAAAAAACTAAATTGTATAAAATACCTCTGATACATTTTTTTTAGAATAAAGTTGCATTAAAATTGTGTTGTGTTTAACATAATTGTATGCATTTGAAATATAGAGATGGGTTCTGTTTTAATATACCCAAGTGTACCTAAAATAAAAAGAGTTTAATATACAGGTTTGTGGCTCTTAAAGTCCCCCTGTAGTCAATAATTTTATCCCTTAAAACTCATCTTTGATTACCAAAATGACATATTTAAGCATGTTTCCTGTAAAAAATGTCTTTGTGCCGTAAAAAGCTTGAATGTAACTCTACACCCTTGCTTAATTTAGTATACGTGGATTCATGAATATGCAAATTAGCCCCACCACAGTCGGCCAACTTACTGAGGTAAACACTGCACAATGGCACTCTTTACCATGTCGGACACATAACAAATAAATATGATTATACTTTTGCTTGACTACGTTATTAAACCGCTAATAATGTGTTGCTAATGTTATACAAACCATGTTCCTGTTCACCATCTCAGTCTGCCTTCTAAAAATCATCATCCTTAGAAACGCTTTGAACAACTGAGAACATCAGTGGAGAAAGGCATATAGTTCATCATATTGTAATATACATAATTCACCCGCTATATTGCTAAATCTACCCGTTTTTTCATGTCAACAGAAAAATATACCTGGATAATAACCTGGCTTCTCTTAAGACTCCTCCACTGCTTCAGAGAATAATGATATGCTAAAGCCCCTCAGCAAGTTGACAGGATTGGTTACAAGGTAGTTTGTGACATCAGAAACACCAGCGATTTCAAACCGTGTTTTTGAGACTGTCTTTGGTTCACTGCAGTTTTAAAGGGAAAATACTCAACAATGGTGTATATTAAAAACACCACATAGACATATAAACAACATTTAAATACTTGATTTTTCAGCACAGGGGGACTTTAAACAGCATAAGAACATCGGCGTTCGTGTTTACATGATGTTTTAGAATGATGCTTTTTGCAAAAACCCTGGAAATAACCTTATTTCCTAAAACTTTTCTTAATAGTGCATGTAAACACAGTTATTGACACTCATTCAAGCTTGTTACAAAAGAGTGTAGTTTGGTTTCATTAACTACCCTGTGGCAGTAGTTGTAGATGTATAATGTTCTGTGTTTTGTGTTTGAGCCATAAATGAAGAGGCTTGACTTTTACTCGCTCTGTGTTTCTTTTTCCTTCAGTACCTCCTGGCAGTTGTCCGGAACTTGCCGCTCTTTGGTCTGTTGAATTCAATAACAGGAAGGAGGAAACTCATTGTGACTATGGTTCTGCTGATAGTAGTACTGTGTGCGTGTGTGCAGATTCGCAGAAAGGATATCCCATTATGGTGTGTAATATAACCTTCTGAAAGGCAGTGGAAGTGGGTACCGATTTTAGAAAGCTTTGCGTGTTTTCAAAAGAAATTGGCCCTCAGCATTTTCCATCTGGGTGGCAGGAAAGGGTCGACCAGGTAACCGCACAAAGGATGGATGTAAAAAAAAAAAAAAATTAATAGGGCAAACTGTTTTGTAAAGCTGAATACATCTTAGTTGGCCTAGGCACAGTTTTCTATTTCAGCGTTTGTCAAATGTTTGCTTGCTATGCAGTCGAAAAAAAATAAATTATATATATATATATATATATATAAGAGAAATGTTATATTTTTATAAAAAAAAATATTTATATATAAGAGAAATTTTATATACATGCAAATATTTTTTTAATATATACATGTATGTGTGTGTATTTATATATACATAATAATTATACACAGTACACACACATATTATGTGATTAATCACGATTCACTTATATGTGTGTATATATATATATATATATATATATATATATATATATATATATATGAGCAAATAAAGAGAACAAATAAAAAAATAAGGAATCACACAAATAAATACAACTGAACAAAGATATGATTGAAATAAATGGTGTTTAAAGATTTTCAGGTATTCAGGTACAGAAACTAATCAAATGTAAAATAACTGCACTTTGTCAATAAAATATACATTACAAATATAGTTGCAAAAGTTTTTCAGTCAAGAACAGCAAATTAATTTTCTCTTTGTCTTTTGTTGTTTGATTAACGTTATTATAGAGACGGCAGGAGCAATATTAGACTGCTGTCACTTAAAGAGCTGCACAGATTCAGTGTACTGTTACACATGCGCTTTCTTGTCAACTGTTACGTTCACTTAAGATATTGCCAACTGTGTTTACGAGGATATTTTGGAGGACATGCACTGAAAATGTCCGAAACTGTTCAGCCTTTTATGTTCAAAACGGAGTCGGGCAATGATAGAGAGACTCAAGAAGAAGTGACGACATGTAGAATGCAACAGGACGTTGATGAATTTATGTAGCTGATGTGGTAATCTTCAAGTCATTGATTAGCATGTTTCGTCATAATAATCTATAAATAAATAATCTATAAATAAAATGCCTAGAGAGCCAGAGAATATCTGCTGCATGAAGATAGAACAGGTATAGTTTAGTTTAATTACGGTTATAACATACTGCTTTTATGGAATGCTATTGGACTTGTTACGTACTGTATTGCAATAAATGTGAAAAGACGGATGCGACAGCTTGAGACTCCTACTACAACAACTCTTCCTCTTCTCATCATGGCCTTTGCTGCGTGTTCCCGCCACAGTGCGGTAATGATTATGAATGTGTCCTGAAAAAGCAGAAGGAGAACATTTTAATAATTTATTGATAATGTTTTCGGCTGCAGAGATTAAGTCGACAATGCTGACTCTCATCTCCGCAGTAGTGGACGCGCCTATATGGACGTTTCATACGGATTACATAATCTTTCTATAGATATATTTCTCATGTCTTTGAGACAGGTATACGCTGAGTTTCCGTTCATTTTTGCGACGCTCAAGTTCACTGAGACCGAGACGGCAGAAAGCACATCCTGATTGTTTTAATTATTTTACAAAAGCACAGCGTTTTGTGTTTAGCACATAATGGCACTTACGTCTATCTGTGCAGAAATATACATTTTCTCTGCTTGCAGTGCATCAGTCACGCTTGTCAGGGAAGTGAATGAGGACAAACACACTGTTTTATCGAATTATACGTCATCATTTAGTTAATCGAATCCGGGTGCGCAAAAGTGCTAGTGTGAAAGCACCCCATGTCATTCCCAATACTTCATGGGATTGTAGTTCTTTCCCTCATTAAAACCATTAAGTACACAGTCTTTTGTCTTTTTGTCCCATTTTCAATTACGTTTTGCTTCAAATTGAAGTTTGTTAGGTTAAAAGTCACCTCGTAGCTGGTTGGTTTGGTTCATAGCTTATAACGCTTTAACAAAGACTTTTTTAAAAATCCCAATGGGAAAAATGAATGGAAAAAGTTCTTAGTGGACAGGCTCTAATGCACTCTATTGACCAGTTTGAGCTGCATGAGCTGAAGCCAAACAGTGAATGAACACCGGTAAACGAAAGTACTTTATAGTAGGTTAATTGACAACCAACTGCATCTTATATGAGATTAATCTGATATATAGGGGAGAGCGGGGCACAACCTAACGCTTTTTGACTTTCTCAGTTTGTGTAAATTCACTTGTGGTTCATTTTTTCCCCAATTAATTGCACACATCTAGTACAAATATGTGGATTTGTTTCATTAATACAGTGTATACTTTTTTCTTGATTAACCCTGAAAGAATGGAAGTGAAATGTGACAACATGCCCCATAGGTGGGGTACATTGTAACAAAATGACAGCTTAAAATGTTACCTGATATAATAAAAAAAAAATCCCAGACAAACTAAAATATTTTGTCAATAAAATACAATTTTTTAATAATTAAAAATAAACAAATTTTTGAGTTTGACAACAAACACACCTCAAAACACAGTTATACAGCATAGTTCAAAATAAATAATAATAATAATTAAGCATTTATGAACATTGACTCTGTCTTTGTTCACCTTTTTCTCATGGTTTTTCAATATTCTATACATAAAATTATAGAATATAATAGCATATATTTAATAGGGGCTCATTGTAACGCAGTGTGACAACATGCCCCACCTGCACAACTGTGATTTAACCCCGGCTAGTGTCTTCTGCTGGTTAGATCAGCATTAAAGAACTATCTCAACTGTTAAATAACAGATTAAAATAATGTCAGATTTGTCTTATTTTAAATAAACACAAAAAACAGAGATAAATTAACTTAAGAAATGTACTTTTGCTATGGTTAAATAAATGTTCAGTGATATCTTCCAAAGATTTTTTAAATTTTGACATAATGTTTTCTCTAAATAATGTTATGGCAACTAGTAAATACACTAAGTTTTGTCATGCTCGCCTGTGTGGAAAGTTTTAAACCATGTGTGTTACAACTAACCCCGCGTTAGGTTGTGCCCCGCTCTCCCCTACTAACATAAACTTAAAATTAAACCAGTCACATTATTAACTGTATTGTTTTCACAACAAAGAAAGATTTTATATTTTTGTTGGCACATTTAACTCTTTCCCCGCCAAACACAGAATTTTCCGGGTGTCCGTGTTTTCACTGTTATACGCTAGGGGGCGCTATCACGCATCTTCTGAATGAGTACAGAATCTCCCGATCAAAACAAGCGATCGTATATAAGCAGATGCATATGTAAAATAACGATCACAAAATATTTTTAAGCATGAACCTAGAATAAAACTGTTTGTTTAAAAGCAGAGGGTCTGCTCTTTCTTTTGATATATTTCATGCTCAGATATTCATACAACAAAAAATATTCTATGGGCCATTACATTTTTGTGAAAATTATCAAAAACCCTGGCGGTGGCTGGCAACTTTTTTTTTTAAATGCTGGCGGGGAAAGAGTTAAGTGTGTGTGTGTGTGTACAGTATATGGCAGAGTACAGTTGACTAAACATTAATGAATATATGAAAACTTAATATAAAGGTTATTTTCATCACTCAGCAAACATTGACAAAAGCAAGAAATAAACACTGTTTGGTTTATATTCTTTTGCCCCCTTGTGGACAATTGAAAAAAATCTGGTGTTCGCTCATCATTTCCCTTTATTCAAATAGAAAATAGATTTTTAGAAATATTTTGTGAACATTTCAAATCTTGTTTCTCAGCCCTGCTAGCAGCCACTCAGAACACCCTAGCAATTGTATCACATTGTGGTAAAAATCACTCAGAACTAGCAACATTGTGTAGTTGTGCCATTTTAAAGGTTGCCATTTACAGTCTAGACGGTGAGGCCATGTTGCCAATGGCAACCTGGATTTCATCCGACCCGTCTTGTTGGCACCCGATGCATCCGAGAGCCAGCTGGCGGTTTTATTAGCCGTGAGCCATCCAAGACTTTGCTAATTTGTTGTTATGAATATCTTTTTGTAGTTTTGGTTGAGATCATTTAATGCAATTCGTTTTATGTGACCTCATGCTAATTGCTGCCACTGTTCAGATGCTGCATTTCCAGTATGTCTCATGAAGTAGTTTCAAAGCAAAATTTCCTCTGACACAGACACACCTGTAAACAGAGGAAGCACCTGCTTCTGCAGGCTGATACTCACATCAGAGTCATAGAGAGATTAACCATTCATCCTTTCTGAATGGATCTCTGAACAAATGTTCAGAGTAAATCTTGGACATGGAGTCTATTATTCGCATCATGATTCATAATGTTTTGTAATGAGTTCCTTTGCATTTTCAGTTAGGGCAGTCACCTCTATAAAACAAGGAAGCAAAATAATAGCAGAACTTTGTTAGCCTAACACTGTCATCACACTTTGTTCTGCTTATTTATCTTGTATTTTAAAGTGCCCCTTTTTTGCTTTTTCGGATTTTACCTGTCATGTAGTGCATACTGTAGCTGTTTATGAACGTAAAAGGTCTGCAAAGTTTCAAAGATCAAAGTGAGATAAATGGAGTTGGTTTTGTCTCCCAAAAGAAAGAACCAATTCTGAACTGCCTGAAATGAGCCGTCAGTAATTCCAGTCTCACTTCCTGCACGAACCTACGTACACTATATTGCCAAAAGTTTTGAGACGTCTGCCTTTACATGCACATGAACTTTAATGACATCCCATTCTTAATCTGTAGGGTTTAATATGGAGTTGGCCCACCCTTTGCAGCTATAACAGCTTCAACTCTTCTGGGAAGGCTTTCCACAAGGTTTAGGAGTGTGTTTATGGGTTATGGTGCACAGTCATGTTGGAACAGGAAGGGGCCATCCCCAAACTGTTCCCACAAAGTTAGGAGCATGAAATTGTCCAAAATGTCTTGGTATGCTGAAGCATTAAGAGTTCCTTGGGCCAAAGCCCAACCCCTGAAAAACCATAATCCCCCCTCCACCAAACTTGGCACAATGCAGTCAGGCAAGTACCGTTCTCCTGGCAACCGCCAAACCCAGACTCGTCCATCGGATTGCCAGACAGCTTGGATGCAGCTGCTCGGCCATGGAAACCAATTCCATGAAGCTCTCTACGCACTGTTCTTGAGCTAATCTGAAGGCCACGTGAAGTTTTGAGTTCTGTAGCTATTGACTCTGCAGAAAGTTGGTGACTTCTACGCACTGTGCGCCTCAGCATGCGCTGACCCCGCTCTGTGAGAGTTCCTGAGAGTGACCAATCCTTCTTTCACAAATGTTTGTAGAAGCGTCTGCACGCCTAGGTGCTTGATTTTATACAACTGTGGCCATGGAAGTGATTGGAACACCTGAATTTAATGATTTGGAGGGGTGTCCCAATACTTTTTAGGCAATATAGTCTAGGTTTGTAACTAATTTGCATAATGCCATCGGCTGCTCAATTTTATGTCAAATATCATAATCACGATTCTTTTTGGTCAATATTGGTGGGCGATATGAACAAACTAATAATGAACTAAGACTGGGTTAACTAATGTAAGAAAAAGGTCTTCAAAATAATTACGTAAGACAGTCAGCAATACAATAAGAACAAACAAGTAATTACAAACAAAACAGACAGATAAATACAACAGAATGAAATGACGTTAACGTAACGGTATTGACAGACTGCAGCAGGTACATTAGGCTGATGCAAGGATCCAATATACTGTTACATGTGCATTTTCTTTCTCAACTGTGTATGCTTGCTTAAGAAATAACCCACAGTGCTCACGTGAATACTCTCCAAAAAGGCATTTTGCCTTTTTTGTGTGTACGCTAGGGGTTGCACCGATTAATCGACTTTAATGCTCTGCCATAACACTTAAAGCTTGACGACGACTAGTCGCTAGCTTATAGAGAGCGCAACAGGATAAGCCATTTCCTGACATGCAGGCTCTGTTTCCAACAGTTAAAATGACAAATAAATACATAGAGAGCTCTCCACAAGACATGTTTGATTATACCATCTGGATGCTTAGAATTGATCGGGAGAATGCACGCTTATTGTACACGCAAGTTAATCACCGTTATAAACGAATGTGCGCTGCACACACATAGCTCGCACATCACACGGAGATCTCGCGCACCTCACACAAAACCATTCAGTAGTGCAGAAATGTATTGTCAACACGGTTCTGTGGTTCATCAATACAATAGCTTAGAAACTGAAGTTATAGCATATATTTCTTAGTTAACTAAAACTCACAGCTTCACTATTAGTAGAGAGACGCTGGCAGGTAGAATTAATTCACACACAATCGCTCTCTCACTAATGCATTCATATAATGTAATCTTTATTGTGCTACTTATCTGTATCTGATTCAGAACGAGCAGAAATCTGTGAGCAATATAACGACCCAAAGACAAAAGAACTGATACAAAAGCTGTTATGTAGGAGCAATAACCTTATGGACAGCACAAGAAAACCCGTGTTCGCGTCTCAGCTCAAGGTTCAGGGTTATTTGTTCATTAATGACGTCATCAGCGACTAGTCGACTCGACTTTCATCACATAAATGTCGACTTAAAAAAATCGGAAGTCGTTCAACCCCTAGTGTACGCGTCTGAAAGCACGCACACAGAAAGCCACCTGGGGAACAGTGTCTCTTTTGCGGCTTAATGTGCTTATAATAACACTGTTTTTAATATCAAACATGTCCCACAGTTTAGCAACAGTAGACTGCATTTTACAACACTCACTATTCAGCTGATTTGGATGTGAAGTTTGGGTTTTTAGGGAGGAACGAAAGCGCACCACTGTGAAGGAAAGGAAGGTGCTCTGGACTGAATGCGGCAAAGGCACAATAATCGTTTTACCTTAACTTGTTTTCATAATCGTTGGACTTGGAAGCCAAAATCGAAGTATCACTGTATCACTGTGTATCAAGAGCTGAGGAAGCCTCTGTTTTCTTTTCCAACACATGCAGTAAGCTGTAGACAAATCGCAACACACCGGTCCATCTGACCAATCAGAGCAGAGTAGGCTCTCTAAAAGGAGGGGTTTAGAGATCAAATCCTTTATCGAACCATTTCAGACACCGTGAGAAAAGAGCTGATGCTGCAATGTATATTATGAGAAAATGAAAGATTTTTTTTTGTATATTGGCACTTTAACAATATGGATAAAATATTGCTATTCTAAAACAGCACATGAAAAGACAGTTTTTAGGCTAATGTATTTTATTTTTATTCTATATATGTTTTATATGTGCACACATGAAAGGTATATCATTTAAATTAATTAATTAAATGATCCATAGAAATTGTCAAAAATGAACGGCAGTGAGTTTGTGACATGGTGTATTATATACTGCTCAAACACATTCCCCTTCGGAATGTTGTTAGGACTGTCATATTGTTGGGTCTATTCAATACATGGTAATATTAATGAATTTTAGTGTTTGATGTTAAGGATTACTTGTGTACATCACTTTTGTTACTTGTGTTGAGTAACCGTTTCATGTTTAGTGTAAACTTTGGCTCCTGGTGCAGAAGCACGGATCTATGGGTGCTGGTTTGTATTAAATGTTTGTGCATCAGTGATTCAACATGCATCCCTTGTTGTCCACAGGATGGCGCACTTGGAGAACAATTTGTGCATTCACCATCCAGCCCCATCTACCCCACTCCCCCAATGGCTTTCACTCGCGATGTTCATTGATGGCCAAAAAAAAAATCCTAAAATACAAATGCAGCTACATTTTCTCATGTATGAAATTATTATGTGAATAATAAAAAATAAAAAAAAAACATTTATATGGTGTGTACAAAAGTGTAAAAACAACAACAAAAAAAGTATGTTGTCATTGCAACATTGTTATTTTAGTATCATTTAAGTACTATTATAGTTTTTATTAATATTTTAAATTAATTTTTATTTTTATATTTTCCATTTTAGTTTTAGTAATTTTGTTGTCTTTTTTATTAGTTTTGTTTAATATCTAGAAATTGTATTGTTTTAGTTTGTTATTTTAGTACTTTAGAATGAGATGTTGCCTTGGCAACTAGCGAAAATGAAATTACGGTTTTTATTTCATTTAATATAACATGTATTTTATTTCAAGTAACACAAATGTTTTTTTTTTATGGTTTTAGTTTTTGTTAACTGTAATAAACCTGCATTGTACCAAAGAAATTTGTTAAAATATTGTTTTAAACGTATATTTAATTAATATCTTAAGATAAATTTATAGAAGAAATTTTTTCTACCTTATAGAATTTTTCATGGATCCTCTTGAAATGCGTTACACCCCCCATTGGGTTATGAATCATGGTAATACCATGGCATTTTATACCACTTTTCTGAATACAGTCAATCACTAATGGGTAAAAAGTCCCCAAAAAAGAACATTTTGAATGGTCAGCATTCTGTTTTGCTTTGAAATACATTACTTTAGGGAAATAAAATGGTCTGTCACGGTTTCATGTTGATTGTAAATGATAATTCATGCGGCACTTGTACAGTATCAGTTCCCTTCACACTTCCCGTCTGTGTCAGGAAGAGAGTGCAGACCCTGAATCATCTCGGACTGTTCTTCCTCACTGTGAGAGACCGCTCTCTTGGCCATCTGGAGCAGTGAGGAGGGCAAAACACTCTGTGATCTCACAGCACACTGAAGAAGCGGCCCATCTGTTGGCCTCACTTCGCCAGCTCTCACTGCTGTACACAGGCTACCACAGCTACTGATACACACATGCTCTTAGATTGAGAACACCACCTGCAGAGTATTGAAGGATAAGTGTGTGTGTTATCTGAAGGGGAAACACAAGGTGTGGACATCAGTGCCAAGTGTGTTTCTGTCCTGTAATTACATTAAAATTATAGAAGTTTTAAATTTTCTGTAGTGGTGCTTCTCCACGAAAATACTCAAGTGTATTACTGTTGATGACATTTATGAGCCGTTCATGCTGAAATACAGTCGTTTTGAAGGGTTTATAAATGTAAAAATATTAAATTCACCATTGACACATCTCTCTTTTTTCATGAAGAAATCTGGGACACATTAAAGAAGATTTTTTTGTTGTTTGAAATAGTTTTATGTATTAATTTGATGTTTGTTTTATAGATCCGTTTACGATGATCAGCCCAACGCACACAAACGGTTTATGGAGAAACTTGATGCCAGAATACGCAACCATGACAGAGAGATTGAGAAAATGTGCAACTTCCATCATCAGGGATTCGTGGATGCCATTACAGAACTGCTGAAAGTCCGAGCGGATGCTGAGAAACTGATGGTACTTGGAAATCATGATCAAAATAATTGTTTTAAGGATTAGAAATTGTTATTCATTATTATTGAGAAATATTTTTTCCCAGTTATATATTGTGACAATACTATGGTATTATAATAGTATCAGATGGTAAAACCATGGTACTGGAAAATATAGCATTATACTAAACAGGGCTGGTGATAAAAGGAATAATCACAAATATTCACACCGATTTTGCTGGCAATCCAAAATTATGTGAATATTGCTGTGATTAAATCCTGTTGAAAAGCTTTTTTATCACATTCCATAGAATCAATTCAAAATGCTTTGTTAGTCCTTGTGGCATTTATTATGTTCTAATAAGAAATGCATGTAGGTAAATCTTACTTATTATACTTCACTATAATAATAATATATAATTATACTTAAATCTGAATTTTACAGCATCATTACTCCAGTCTTCAGTGTCACATGATCCTTCAGAAGTCATTCTAATAAGCTGATTTGCTGCTCAAGAAACATTTTTTATTTTTTATCAATGTGGAAAACAATTGTGCTGCTTAATAGTTTTGTGGAAACTGGGATAGATTTTCTTTTTCAGGATTCTTTGATGAATAGAGAGTTCAAAAGAATAGTTTTTTTTTTTTAAAAGAAAATTACATAGAAATCCTTCGTAACATTATAAATTTCTTTACTGTCACTTTTGATCAATTTAACGTGTCCTTGCTAAAAAAAGACTAAAAATCTCTTTTTAAAAAAAAATCTTACTGACCCCACACTTTTGAACAGTAGTGTATAAAAGAAAATAATAATAAATAAAATATTATTCATTGTGTTCATTTAGTGAAAAACAATGTAAAAAGCACATCTTTTAACAATGATTTACTGACATAAAGCAATTATTATTTCTCAATATTGTTTGTGCATAATGTTGTTAATGGCAACATTACGCATAATTTCATTTCAAATGCATGTTTAGACCGTATCAACCTTTAAAAAGGCTGTTGCATATCAGCTCATATACATTCTACAGTGAAGTATACAGTAGACTATTATGTTGCCTTGGAATTATATGTAAGAAAGGTTAAGCACCATTCTCCAGAACAAAGTTTGAATGCACAATTTAATTTTTATAGTTATTGTGCTATTATTTGTTGGTTTCCCCAAACTCCCATTGGATGGAGAGACGCCCATTGCGTCTAGCTTTCATTCACGACAAATCGGTCAATGCGCGTTCATGGGGTTCAGCAGCGCGCTTCAGACCTCGCACTGGATTTGCACGCCAATTCTCTTTAGCTCCCTTTCCACTTCCCAGAGTGAAATATGGTGACCAAACGGCACAGGAGTGGCTCACCAATCCTTGTAATTAGACCCACATTATATAAAGCATATTCAGATAACAAGAGAGCACATACGGCATCAATGAGGTCGCTGGGCCTTCTTTGTTCGCGAATAAATTAGATTTTTAATAAACTCAAAAAAGGGTTCCATATTACGATGACCTAATGAGACTTAATATGTGGGAAAGTCTGCGGCCGTACGATCCCTGCAACTGGGGCACTATACTGGCACAGTGGTGTGGAGGTCTTCACATTTGATGTTAATCAGCCACCCAGCATTTGTGTTCAGCCGGAAAAAAAAAAGAATGTTTAATTACCAGAAAATGCTATCCGCTTTTTACCCCAGACAATGAATGGCACATAGAGCTCATTGAAGTTACCAACAAGGGACCAATGGTCAATTGGGTCATTGAATTGAATTGTTTGACAGAGCCAGAGGAACAACCAAAGTTCAAAAATCCCAAGTAAAATTGAGAAGTTTGTCACAGAATCTGTTAGAAAGGGCTGTCAGAAGTGATTACCGGCCATAAAAGCTCCCTACCGACCAAAAGTTCAAGTTCCCGCTGCACATTTAATTTGAATTTGCATGGCTTTGTTCTTGACTCCTCATGAAGTATGATCTGATTACAAGGGTGAGCAGTTACAACAGGGAATTGTGGGCTTATTTGTCTAACAAAAGTGATATTATGTTTTAAGGGCCAAGTGAGTGACACCAATCGAAGACTTCAAGACGCCGGGCGGGAGGTATGGCACAGTCTGGCTTTGTTAGCATGTCTGCCGTTATATGGGCAGAAGAAAAGAATGTCGATTATTAGACAATAGTGCAGAGAGGACTGTCTCGTTAATTGAGAGGGCTTCACACTCTTTGACCTTCCCTTATGTAAGGTGACGGCCCAAACGGAGGAGGTCATCCGCTGCCGGGTTCAACAGAGAAACATGGCCACCACGGTGGAGAAGTTGCAGCTCTGCATTCCCGGTGAGATGTAACCAAAAGGCACTCATTAAAATCTTGCCGTATGGCCTGCAAACCACTCTACAGATTTTATCAAAAGACTATTAAAAACAATCAGGAAACTGTAAATGTGAATGTTCCCAGGTTTCTTATTACAGTAATGAGCCCAGGTTCTCATTAAACAGTGCTTTGTGTTTACATCTTACTGTCTCTCTGACTTAAAAAACTTAATACAACAGTAAAAAAAGAAACCTATTGGATGATGTTCTAGATAAATAAAGTTAGGAATAACAGAGATCGAGCAAGTGGTTTCAGTACAATGAATGAACAAAATGTTTCAATTTCTTTTAATACAATGTCTTTTTTCCTCTATATTACCCTCTTTTATTGACATTTCTACAGTCCTGGAAATGTACAGCAAATTGAAGGAGCAGCTTGATTCAAAAAGGTAACGTATTACTCAGAGTTTTTATCTTTATTGCAAATCAGTCATTAATGGTGATGAAATAGGTTTAAAGGAACACACCACTTTTTTTGAAAATAGGCTCATTTTCCAATTCCCCTAGAGTTAAACAATTGAGTTTTACCGTTTTCATTTTCCGTCGGTCTTAGTACACAATGTAACTACAGAAGAGTCAAGTTTTAAATAGGAAAAATATTGAAAGTCTTTGGTCATTTTTTTCGAGCGAGATGCTAACGGTCTAATCAGATTCAATGATCTATGCTAAGCTATGCTAAAAGTTCTACCGCCAGACCCGGAGATCGGATGAATGGATTAAAAAATGGTAAAACTCAACGGTTTAACTCTAGGGGAGTTGGAAAATGAGCCTATTTTCAAAAAAAGTGGAGTGTTCCTTTTTAAAACTCTTCAAAAATGAGTTCAGCAAAAGGTGCTGAACCTTCATCCACCTCATGCAACTAAATATTATATGAGTTGTTAAGTTTGAGGTTTGCAGTTTAAAACTATTTGAATGCAACATAAAACATATTGAATGATTTGATATGTTCTAGCAATAAAAATTAAATAAACATTCAATAAAATGTGTAAAAATGATGGTTACAAGCAAGGTTGCAGATTTAGTCAAAATGATGTTGTCACTAAGTAGGCTTGTTTAGGAAAAAGGTTGGTTTGTTGGTGTTTAGTTATTGATACCTATTCTTTAAATTTAAGGGAAAAAATTTATACTCATGACCATGTATCATCTGTCATAATAATTGAATGAATGAGCTTGATGAATGTAGTCAAAACTACAATTAGTGTGAATTTGAGAGAAATGAATTTACAGACTATTTACAGCTTGCTGTAGAAAGGGTCCAAAGATGTCACTTCCTTGCAGGCACAATTTAATGTTTTGAAATAGGGTGAAAGTCATGTGATGGTTGCACCCAAAGCAATGAAATATGTGTTTGGTAATTAAAATAATTAAATAATAAATTCTATAATGAATTGAGCACACATTTGAACTCTTCATTTATCATTAAAAGTTATCTATTTTTCATGTCGTGTGTATATATTCAAAAAAGTTATAGTTTTATGTAAAATAGTAATTTATCTAAGATATCTAATAGTTTTAATTTCAAAGAACGTGATATGTGTGCCTTTACTTTAAAAGGAAAAGGAGTTTGTGGAAAGTGTTAGTGTTCTGCTGAAATCAATTGAACTATTATAATTCAGCTAAAACACATTCAAACCCCTTTCATGAAGAAGTGTTCGGTTTTTTCTCCTGGAATGAAGGGACGAATGTAAGGTCACGTTGAACTTGAAAATAATGACCCTTCTTTGTCCATTAATGTCTACTTAGTCAGTCATAACACATCATGAATAAGTAAACTATTCAATCGCAAAGACAATTGACCTTGTGTGTGCCCTTCTTCACAGCACTGCCCTGTACCATGACAGGCCTCCTCCAAATTGAGGCAATTAGCCCAATGTGTTTTTCCATTAATCTGTGTGTCGCCACTGCGCGCTAATGACTAGGCTGGGACATGGTCTAATCAGGCAGGGATTTTTCTGCAATTCACATGTAATACTCGCTGGGAAGGGCGCCACTTTGGCCTTCTACACGGACGCACGCGCACTTCAGAGTGGTGAGGTCAGGGAGCATTCAGAGGCACCAGCTAGTGTGGTACAAGTTAATAAACTTATTAATGCGTTGAATATCGACAGGCACAATCATACATTGTACAAGATTGTTATCTTTGAGCCCATGTCTAAAAACAAAAATTCTTTGGTGTGAATATAGATGGAAAGTTTGGCAAGTTGTAAAAAAATGCAGATAAATGTGGAGAACACAGGCTAGTAACAACACAAGCCTTTAATAAACTTCTTTATAATGCTGCATTCACACTGATGTGATCAGATTGCCTATGCAAAAAGGCCCTTGCCCTAGCGCAGACGCTAGCCATTTGCGTTCGTGCAACACTGGAAAAGTAATATGATTGGCTGTTGTCACACTGACGCACCGATCGATCTTACTCTTTATTGATCATCATATTGCTGTTGTCATATAGAAATTTCGGACCCACTTTATA
Organism: Rhinogobio ventralis; assembly: GCA_039654625.1. Lineage (NCBI taxonomy): Eukaryota > Metazoa > Chordata > Actinopteri > Cypriniformes > Gobionidae > Rhinogobio > Rhinogobio ventralis. The sequence continues at coordinate 8,398,254 of CM077212.1, read as the reverse complement.
TTAGGTGGCCTTAACTACTATGTACTAATATTTTAATTAATAATTTGATACTTATTGTGTACATACATGTTTTTACATTGTTTATAAATACCTGCATGTAATTACATATGTAATTAATTTCTGTAGTTACATTTATAATTACACTGTTGACACTTCCCTTACACCTAACCCTACCCTTAAACTTACCCATACCACCACACCTGTCCCTAACTTTACCCGTATCCCACCTCAGTATCAGCAAAAGTGTTTTGCAATACAATATGAACACAATAAGTACATTGTACTTATTTTTTGATGTAAGTACATAGTAGTTAAGGCCACTTTAAGGGGTTTTATCTTTTATGGACTAGTAAAGTGGTGACTGACATGAATCTTTTCCATTTCAGATACTACTCTGCATTGAAAACCATGGAGCAGCTAGAAAACATTTATATTCCCAGAGTGAGCCAGTACAGGTTCTGCCAAATTATGGCTGAGACACTCCCTAAACTCAGAGAGGAGATTAAGGAGATCTCCATGTCCGACCTGAAAGACTTCTTGGAGAGTATCCGAAAACACTCGGACAAGATTGGTGAAACCGCAATGAGACAGGTGGGATTATTATTTTTTTATTTTGTTTATCGTTAGTTGTCCTAATGAGTGAGAAAGGTTGACATAGAGCCACTAAATCTCAAACCTCTGGGGAATAACCTGTTTTAAATCATGTATCATGTCTATTAATGGGTATAGCTACAGTACATCTTGAGATCCTTTCCATCTAAACTGGTGATACCTCTTAAAGGGATAGTTCACCCAAAAATGAAAACAAAACAAAAGAAGATATTTTAAAGAATTTTGGTAATCAAACAGTTGACTGTAGCCATTGACTTTGGGATGCTGTACATTAGTGATGTTTGATTCTTAAACAAATCGTTCTTTCAAGCTGGTAGCCAGTCAAACCAGTTCACAGAATTTAACTGAATCAAACTTTAGTTCCTAGTTGATGATCTAAAACATGCATCCGAAGTAGCGCTCACGTTTCTTGCATGGCACCTGAATTTTTCTGAGGTTATCTTCTAAAACTTTGACAGAACCGGATCGTTCGGTTCTTTTTGAGTCTGTTCTTTTTTATCAGTTCATTTCAAACTAGTTCTAAACTGGTTACCAACTTAAAAGAAAGATTTGTTCAAGAATTGAACATAACTACTGTACATAGGCATCTACATATCACGCAAAGTGCATAGGAGTTTAGACTTGATTGATTACAGTAGAGCTTGACTTTAGCATGTTAATGCTGCCTACCTTTTGGAACAGCCTGAGCAAAACCGTGATGCTTTAAAATGCTGTCTATGTAGACACCTAACTAGGTATTAAAACGTGTACTAAATTAGCTAATAGAAATCTAAAGTTGCAAACTCGTTAGTTCAATACATATGGCGTGAAGTTATTTTTAGGCTGTTGAAGTTATTGTTTGTCTTCTCTCCGTCACCTTGTTCTCGCAGGCTCAGCAGCACCGTACGTTTAACAGTGCAGTGCAGAAGCAGGATGCTCTGAGCTGTGCCAAACCTCTCTACGGTCTGAACGGCCGAACACCCCTCCATCACAACGGCCTGAGCACAGAGGCAGTGGATGAAGAGGAGATGGATGAAGAGGTATGACGGTCACATTTTGAGGAAGTTTAGCATCATAGTGTCCAAAATGAATGTTCGTTTTTTTTTTTTTAAGCACTATACCATGGCTGCCTGGCCAAATTTAAATAATTTAAATAGGCAGCTGCTTAAGAGTCTATGATTGGATCATTACTGCAGTGATTTTTATGTTTCTAGCATGTTATATGTTTGGCAACAGTTTTTCTAACCCTAATTGATGGAGTGTGTAGCTTTTCATTTCTTAAACAACCATGTAGGAAGAACTTAATGGCCATATTCCAGGAGGACAATGTCAAGATGCATCAGGCTCAAATTGTGAAAGAATGGTTGGGAGGGAGCATGAAGAATAATTTTCACTCATGAATTGGCTCCTCTGAGTCCAGACCTTAAATCCACTGAAAGCCTTTGGGATGTGCTGGAGGAGGCTTTACAGAGTGCTGGACTCTTGCATTGTCAATACAAGATGTTGACTAAAAATTGATGCGCACCTTGATGGAAATATATGTTGTGACGTTATATCCATCAAGAGGTGCATACATTTTTGGTCAAGATCTTGTATTGACAATGCAAGAGTCAAGATACATTTGACTCTGCCTACATTTCCTACATGGTTGTTTAAGAAATGGAAGGCTACACACTCCATTAATTAGGGTTAGTAGAACTGTTGCCAAACATATAACATGTTAGAAACATATTAATCACTGCAATAATGATCTAATCATAGACTCTTATGCATTTGCCTATTTAAATCCAAACAGCGATTGGCTTTGGCAGTGTATTTGACATAACAAAATCTGTGTTTGTGTGTATTAAAAGTGTTAATAAAATACTCATATTTTACTTAATTTATACTTAATTTTAATGCAAAATATGTAACCTTTCACTGGAGACACATTTAATTCAAGACGCATGTTAATACGAGGTGTAAACCGCAATCTGTTGTTTCATAAATGAATTATGCCTTTAACAGGAACTGTGATTGAAAGAAATATTTTGTTATATTGTGTGTATATATAATATATTTGTATATGTTGTTGATCAAGTCCTTTTAAAACGTACTTGAAGCATCATTGTTTAGTGGTATCCTTTGCCAGCAAAGCTGCTCTGGTCAAGAAATGTTCCTTGAACCTTGTTCGTTTTCTTTTTAAGGTCTTGACGGCGCAGGATCTGGTGGATTTTTCACCAGTCTACCGATGTCTTCACATCTACACTGTTTTGGTAATTCCCAGTGTCTCCTTCACTACAGACAGTGAACAACTAATATAACAACAGCCCATCTCATAACATGTTATGAAATCCTGTTTGGGTTCTGCAGTACAACAGAATGTGTTTTATTGAGAAACATTCCTGTTGATCTGTTCCTAATAGGCGCCCAGCCTCTGAGTTGACAGTGCGTTTTCACTGAAACGCTTTCTCCCAAGCGGCTCCTCAAACATTAATGGCTTAAATAAGCGAAGGGATTTCCAGAGTTTTGACGGTCGTGCCATCAATATTATTTTTGCCTTAGACCAAACGCAAACTATAGAGAGGTGAGATCGAGTTTGTTACCGCTTGGTGCCATCGCTCATCTGGTCAGTACTAATCTAAAGTCCATCAACATGCCAACAAAAGGGGTCAGACTGCAGCATCTAATGGGATTGACCGAGCAGTAACCCCCTTTTGCCATAAAAACAAAGCAGTGAAAAAGTTCTTCGCTTCGGCATTCAAACTGCGGTGCATTCACTGGGCGTAGGATGAGTCGAGCGCTTTCCCCTCAATGGTTCAGTTAATGAGAACACGAGCGCTTTTGACCGCTGTGCTACCCAAGGGCTCACAGGTGCTGGCAGGGGCCAAGGGCCACTCTTCAGCCACACAGAGAGAGAAAGGGGGCGCAGGTGCTTAACATTCAGAGAGATTGTATGTTTAAACCAACCCATGCTTATTGGATGTATATTTAACTCTGCCTACATTTCTGAATGCGAAAACTTAACTATACATACAATCGATGCAGCTTCTAGCTAAAATGACCACTAGAGGCAGCAAAACGGCAACTACTATTCCTTTTCACACAAATTATGATTACAGGGCAAATAATTCCAATGCAGTTCCTTGCACAATGCTATGTTATGACCTCAAAACACTTTAATATAGTGCATTATTTGTACACTCATACATTTTGATATTTGCATCACATAACCAACTCCATATGTGTTGCTTTACTCTGTAGATCACCTGGTACAGTATTGCACTTGAAAGTATTCCCATTAAACACGAGACACAAAACTCAAAAACATATCTCAAAGCCTTGTAGAAGCAAGCTAAAATGGCATGATTGGTTCAGCAAATGTTTTTTGTCTCACGCAAGATTCCAAAGTTAAATGCTCTTGTATAAATTAAGTTAGATGGATATTAATTTGTTATTTACACCCACTTTAATGCCATATGCTTTTTTTTAGGGAGACAGAGAGACGTTTGAAAATTACTATAGGAAGCAAAGAAAAAAACAAGCAAGACTAGTACTACAGCCTCAATCTAACATGGTTAGTATTCTTTGCTCTTTAAACAATCCCGTCGTTTTTATTTGTTTTTATATGCTTTAATTGTACGTTTTTCACTCCAGCATGAAACAGTGGAGGGCTACAGGAAGTACTTTAATCAGATTGTTGGGTAAGTAAAATCTGGATTTATTTTTGAAGTTATTTATGTGCAGGGCAGTATGTCCATTTTCTTAACTACAAAGTTGATTTACACCATGTAATGCCAAATACCATCATGCTTTGCAGGTTCTTTGTGGTGGAAGATCACATATTACATGCCACACAAGGTCTGGTGACCAGAGCCTTCACAGATGAGCTGTGGAACATGGCCCTGTCCAAAATCATCGCAGTGCTTCGCACACACTCTGTGAGTCCTGCAAACACACACTTGTCTCGACTATTGTCACGATAACAAAAATTCAGTAGTCGGTACCAATACCAGTAAAATGTGTTTGGAGGTTATTGGTATCAATTTCACTACCATAGCAAAACTATCGCAACTAAAAACAATTATTTTACCCTAACCCTTTCTGTCCCTCCATTGACAGTCCATGCAATTACCACTTTGACGCTTTAAAAGGTAAAACTAATCCAAATTGTATTGAGCAGTTTAGTCCAAATTTTCTGAATAGACACGATCACTTTATATGATGAATATATTGAATTAAGGCTTCACATATATTATTCACATATAAACATTGACCAGCGAACATAAACAGAAGCTCATCCGAACCGAGGACACGAGAACAAACCTCACTGGTTCTTGCAGAAGCTCAAACGTGCTGCGTAACAATAGAATGAACCTCATTGGTTGTTGCAGAAGCTCAAACGTGCTGCATAACACAAGAATGAACGTCATTGGTTGTTGCAGAAGCTCAAACGTGCTGCGTAACACGAGAATGAACCTCATTGGTTCTTGCAGAAGCTCAAGCGTGTTGCGTAACACAAGAATGAACCTCATTGGTTGTTGCAGAATCTCAAACGTGCTGCGTAACACGAGAATGAACCTCATTGGTTCTTGAGGAAGCTCAAATGTGCTGCGTAACACACGAGAATGAACCTCATTGGTTCTTGCAGAAGCTCAAACGTGCTGCATAACACAAGAATTAACCTCATTGGTTCTTGCAGAATCTCAAACGTGCTGCGTAACACGAGAATGAACCTCATTGGTTCTTGCAGAAGCTCAAGCGTGTTTCGTAACACAAGAATGAACCTCATTGGTTGTTGCAGAATCTCAAACGTGCTGCGTAACACGAGAATGAACCTCATTGGTTCTTGAGGAAGCTCAAATGTGCTGCGTAACACACGAGAATGAACCTCATTGGTTCTTGCAGAAGCTCAAACGTGCTGCATAACACAAGAATTAACCTCATTGGTTCTTGCAGAATCTCAAAAGCCTAAATATCTGTTCATCATATAAAGCGATTGAGTCTCTTCAGAAAATTTGGACTAAACCACTCGGTTCATATGGATTAGTTTTACAATGTCTTTATGAACTTTTTGTCAAAGTGGAATCAAAGTGGTAGTTGCGTAGCTGTCAATGGAAGGACAGAAATCTCTCAGATTTCATCAAAAAGATCTTCATTTGTGTTCCGTAGATGAACGAAAGACTTACAGGTTTGGAATGACATTAGGGTGAGATTAATGGCAGAATTTAAATTTTTGGGTGAACTTTCCCTTTAAGTATCAACTTGGTGCCGAAGTACTGGTACTTTTGACAACACTAGTCTCGACTGAGTCTTGAGTATGCGGGGGATGCACTAAGGAGTCTCATGTAGGGATTTGACACCCCCCCCCCCCTCCCTCTCTCTCTCTTTCTGCTGTGCTCTGGCCCGAGTCTCTTTTTTTGTGATTGAAAGTTAGCTAGCAGTGGGAGAGAGCAGGCTTGACCCCTTTGTTCGGGCCACAGGACTCAGGCTGTGAGCTCCAGCCGCAGGGTATTTGCATAATCCCTCACTGATTTACAACTGACTGGCCCTCCAAACACACTCTCAGCCCCAGCAGTTTAGAATATTCACAGTTAATCTGCTGTTATTGTTGCAATCTGTCCTCATTAGGCCCAACTGACCTCTCCATTAGATCAGATTGAATGGATGGCCACTGAAAGGGCTCACCAGGAAATGCTTCCAATTATCATTCCAAATGCCTTGTTTTGAAAATAAACTTCACTGAAAGACACAACTAAAGCCCTCTTAGCTCCTCAGCTGCCTAAAAGAAAAAAATTGATTGTTTTTGGAGACGATTGTACAGTCATTTAAGTCTATTAATTCCAAGAATTGATTCCTGATATGCAAAATTAAAACCCCAGAAACCTCTAACTCACTGGTGTGTAACTCACTGATCAGGCTGCCTTCATTCACTCATAAAAGCTCAAAAAAACATAATTTGTTAGTTTAGAAAATATGGTTTCATGTTAAAATGTGTATGTAATGGTTGTTTTCTTGAAGCAACATTGTGACAATGGAACATAGCTCTCTTGTGCAGCAATGTCTGGCATGCAACCACTATTATATTGCAGTTATCATGTTTTAATGTTAACTGAGTTTGATTTTTATTATCTATTAACCTTCTTATTTACTTAACTTTTTACTTATGTTAAACAAATATCTAATCTTAAGTATAATCTAAATATTAATCATATAGTTATTATAAATATAAATAACAAATGTAATTTTAAATTATTCAAATATAGTTATTTATAAAAAATAAAGTTATAAATAATTAAAATAGTAGTCTATAAAAATATTTGCTTGACTTTGTCCATTTCTAAGGTCTTTGTTTTGTTCCTCTTTCAGGGGTTTTATATGCATATGCGTGTGTTTTTGTGTTCACGTTCACATGCTTTGTCAATGAAGTACATCATGTCCTGAAGTGTGGAGTGACGGCGTGTGTTGCAGCTTGACCAGTGCTTATTTAACCGTGTGATTTACGCACTCACTCCCCGCGTCTGAGAGGCAGGCCACTGCGCCCTATCTAAATGTTTAACAAGAGAATCACACTAGTGCAAGGGGCTGTAAATCAAACCTGCAGCTCCTGTACAACCACCCTCACTATCAAACCCCACCAACCTGGAAGAGACTCGTCTGGCTCATGGTTAAAAGCTCTGGAGATCTTTGTGAATGCTGAAGATGCCAGCCGTATGGTATATCTCATAGCGTTAGTTTACTGTGAATCATTAACTACTTAAAGTAGTTAGTATTTGACTGTATGGGAGCTTTTTTTCCACCACAAGGTATAAACTTCTGCGAAGAAAAGTCAGAATTACAAGATAAACTTGCATTTGAGAGGAAAAAAAGTCTTTTTTTTTTATGGTGAAAAAAAAATTGAGAGACGTAAATTCAGTCATTTGAGGAAAAAAGTGAGAATTGCAAGATGTAAACTTAGAATTCCAAGACAAAAAGTCAAAATTGCGAGATGTAAACTCCTGAGGGGGAAAAAAGCCCAAATTGCAAAACCTAAACTTAGAATTCTGTGGGAAAAAGGTCCAAATTGCGAGATGTGAACTTAGAATTCCAAGACAAAAAGTCAAAATTCCAATATGCAAAATCACAATTGCTATATGTAACTTGCAGTTGCAACATATAAACTTACAGAAAAAAAAGTCTGAATTGTGAGATATAAACTCACAAACGTAATTAACTTTATTTTGTAGTGGAATCAAGCTTCCATAGACTGAGAACTGCATTAGATTGCCAAAAACTGGGGCAGCAACACGTTTCTATCATTTTTAATGATAATGAAATGTGTTTGAGTGTGAACTCTCAAATCCTCAAGGATTTGTCCAGATCATCTGTGCTGCCCGGTGCCGTGTGGTTTCATACAGCAGTGGGTGGGCAGGCCTGTGTGCTCAGACATTCACTAACCCTGTCAGTCATCACACCCCTGCCTGGGTCAAGCGCTGCTCTCTCCTATTTAACCTCATGGACAGGCCTCCATCAGCGGCGGGGGGAGGGCCGGATGGCCTCATTTAGATGCTAATGTAACCTAAAAACTCATTAAGACACAAGTGTATTTGATCAATAAGTGACTGGCTGTGAGTTACCCATTTAGAGAGAAATGCTGAACCTAAACTAATCTGGTCCACAGAAATGTGGTTCAGTGAGTATTGGTTCCTCTGTATGAATCAAAGGATAATACAAGTTTTTATTGTGCAGTTGTAGCAAATCGAATGAAATAAATGGCTCATATTTAACCCCAAAATTAAAAGGAAAGAAAGAAAGATATGTAAGCTTAAATCAAAGACCATTAAGAAATTTTGGCACCAAGGCTGCATTTATTTGATCAAAAATACAGTGAAAATGGATAAGATTTTAAACAAATTATTGCAATGTAATATAACTGTTCTCTATTTTATTATATTTAAAGCTGAATTTTCACATTTCAGGATTATATATATTATAAGAATATATTTTGTGATATTGTTGCATTTTTGTATTGCAATATATTGTGACACAAGATATATATATATATATTATATATATACACACTCCTGAACAAACTCTTAAGATCAGGGAAAACATTACAAGTATTCGCATTCCGCGCTGGTGGATCGTAACCAGGTTGTAAGTACTGCTTCAAAATGCCAAAAGAAGAAACAGGAGCAAGAGACAAAAAATAGAGATTAGGCAGTTTATTGAAAACTGCATTTAAACTCAAACAGGCTGTTCATCAGCTGATCAAAAGTTTAAGACCATAGCCCAAAAAAAAACCCACAACAGAACTAAAACTCAGTAGTGAGTAGCCCCACCGGTCTTGTTGATTACTTCGAACACTCGCTTCGGCATGCTTGATGCGACTGTTTCCAGGAGGTTGGTGGGAACATTGCTCCATGTGGTGAAGATGGCTTCACGAAGGGCATCCATGGCCTGGAGCTGACATCCGTTTTTGTAAACTTCCCTTGCCATCCATCCCCAAACGTTCTCAATGGGATTTAGATCAGGGGAACACCCAGGATGGTCCAAAAGAGCAATGTTATTCTCCTGGAAGAAGTCCTTCGTCAGGTGGGCGTTGTGAACTGTAGCGTTGTCCTGTTGAAAGACCCAGTCATTACCGCACAGACGAGGGCCTTCACTCAAAAGTGAAGCCGCTGTTTGACGCCCCTGCACAACCTGAAGCTCCATTTTCGCATTGAAGGAAAAAGCACCCCCAGATCCTGATGGAGCCTCCTCCACTGTGCCGCGTAGAAAACATCTTAAGTCTTAAACTTTTGATCAGCTGATGAACAGCCTGTTTTAGTTTAAATGCAGTTTTCAATAAATTGCCTACTCTCTATTTTTTGTCTCTTGCTCCTGTTTCTTGTTTACGATCCACCAGCGTGAAATGCAAATACTTGTAATGTTTCCCCTGGTCTTAAGATTTTGTTCAGGTGTGTATGTGTGTATATATATATATATATATATATATATATATATATATATATATATATATATATATATATATATATATATATATATATATATATATATATATATATATATATATATATATATATATATATATATATTGGACATTTCTGGAGAGATTCACCCATAGATGCTTTGTTCTAAGCACATTTGTGATTAAGAATGTTAATGTGAAGTTGTACCATTTTGTATTCATTCTTATCTTTTTTTTTTTTTAACCCAATAGTCCTACTGCAGTGATCCCGACCTGGTCCTAGAACTGAAGAACCTGATTGTTATATTTGCAGACACTTTACAGGTATTCTCCCATCAAGCATATTCATGTTTCTTTCCAATTACATTTCATTTTATTGACATTTATATTAATCTTTAATATATTGATAAATTCTGGTCAATTTCTACATTTTGGCTGCTTACTCACTATGATTGTTTTGCTTTTGTAGGGTTATGGCTTCCCTGTGAACAGACTTTTTGACCTTTTGTTTGAGGTTCGAGATCAGTACAATGAAACATTGCTCAAGAAATGGGCCCTGGTGTTCAGGTGAGCTGAACTGAACTGAACTACAACTGCATTGTTTTTGATGTTAGTGAATTATATGGTTCTGTTCGTTGTTATACAATGACATCTGTGTTTCCTCTGCTGAAACAGGGATATTTTTGAGCAGGACAACTACAGCCCCATTCCAGTGGAAAATGAAGAGGAGTATAAGGCTGTGGTCAGTCGCTTCCCCTTCCATGATGCAGAGATAGAAAAGGTTTGTCAAACACTCAAAAACAACATTTTGCCCAATTAATTGAAGTAATTAGTGCCTTGTATAGTGTCGAAATAGTCTCAGCATTAATATATTTACCAAAAGTGATGATTCATAAAAGCACAAATGTAAATATTTCTTTGAAATATATCGCATTGCAGAAGTAAAATGGGTTGTCAATGTCATTTCATGTTGACTAGATATGTATCTTTCTTCATTAAACAGCAACAATTTCCAAAGAAGCTGCCCATGTCCCAGTCAGTGCCTCAAATCTACTCTCAAGTAAAGGAGTTTATTTACGCCAGTTTGAAGTTCTCAGAGTCACTCCATCGCAGGTGAGCAGACTACACAACACCCATAAATCTTCATTAGCTTGTTCCTGTTCAGAACAAAATTAAGATAAGATGGAAATTCGGCTTTGGATGCAGACTCGCTGTTGTTAGCCATACAACCCAATAGAAGACACTTAGGAGCAGACCTTCAGTCATTCAGTCCTGTCACTCATCTCTTGTCAGTATGGGCTTGTGGAGCTGTTATCGTGACATGACTGTCTTCATGGGAAGCCCTCATTTACGGGTCTGGACTGTCTTTAAAACCACCACCCTCCCTCCACCTCCAGCCATCCCTTCTGACAATATTTGTTCACTTTAAGCTCAGTGGCATTCGGCTGGCTGTTGTGAGGGGTCTGTGTTGTGCTTGTCACTGGCACCCCAAATTCTTTCCCAGAGGGTTAGATGTGCACTTAGCCAGTAGATTTTACCTTCCACCCCATCCCTTCCAGGCGAGTAGCAGAAGAGAATTAAGGCCCACTTACAGCAAAGTTCTTTTTTGTTCTTCACTTAGGGGTAAAAAGAAGTTTGAAATACCTTTGAAGTGGTATACTGTTAGTGAACATCCCGACGCTGCCCACACTGCTGGGTGCGCCGTTTAGTGAATATGTAAATATGTGCTTTCCTCTCAATAACAAAATAAGCACAACAAAATGACATTGGTGAAAAAAATGCAGTCAAGAAAGCATCTTATCATAACGACAGGGATGTGTCTGTACATGCAGTTATTTATGTAGCATTTTATGCAATAGATTTGCTTTAAAGCAAGCAGCTTTACAGTATTAAACATGATAAAACAGTGCATCTTTAAGTTAGAATTATAACTTCAGTTTCTACTATAAAGCAGCTTTCCAGTGTTTTCATGTTTTTACTCTGACCTCGACGGACTAAACAGAAGAAATGAACCAGAGAAGGTTTTCACGTTAAAAAAGGCGGAGCCTCAGAGCCATACCTACCTATTACGTAATCACTACGAACCAATGGTAGTTCGAAGGTGTTTACTAGCTGGAGTAACTGGAAAGTTTGCTTTGGCAAGCTGTTTCAAACTTAAGGCCCTGATATACTTCAAGCGAAATCGAAGAACAAACTGATGTGACGTAATTTCGAACAAAATCATGTTCGTTTTGGGAATTTCAAACAGCTCTCTGGAATAGTTTGCTTTGGCAAGTAAACACCTTTATACTACCATTGGTCCGTGGCGATTACGTAATAGGTAGGTGTCCGCGGAGGCTCCGCTGCCTTTCACGTGAAAATCTTTTCTGGTTCATTTGGCCTTTTCAGTCCGTCGAGGTCAGACGTCCGCGAGTGAAAACATGAAAACACTGGAGAGCTGCTTTATAGTAGAAAATGAAGTTGTACTTCTGATGAAACAAGACACTGACATGTTAAAGCTTTACTGGAGTGCAGTAGAGCTTGTGAAACATATCCACGTTGTTATGAACAGATGCTTTTCTTATGCTTTATTAAAATGCTTGCTGTTTTTTCAGTTTTGTTGTGTTTATTTTGTTTTTGAGAGGAAAGCGCGCTGCACATATTTACATATTCATCTAAACGCCGCTTTTAGCAGAGTGGGCGTGTCGGATGCTCGATAACAGTATACCACTGGTCACGTATTTCAAACTTCGTTTTACCCCTAAACGAAGAATGAAAAAGAACTTCGCCATGAGTATATTGGTGTTTAGTTTTGGCTTGATTTTATTCGAAATTAGGTCACACCAGTTTGTTCTTTCTCATGCGAAGTGGGGCCTTTAGTGGTTTCGCCAAGGCTGATATTTTGACCAGTATTTGAACTCGCCAGTGCTTGCCTAGGCATTTCCACAGACTGAGCCAAACGATGAAACTTCTTTTGTTTTGAGCAGTGAGAAGAGGCTGTCAGAACACTTATAGATTGATTTAACATTCTTTTCCCCTCCTGTCCCTCCGCTAATCAATGCAAATGACTGCAGATTTCACACTCCTCTCTAATGGTTTCTTTGTTATTTAAGCAAGCGATAATGAGCAAAGTATATCTGCACCTCTTCATGGAGCGTTTCCCACCTGATCACTCCTCCTAATCAGCACCTCACACTGGGACATATAGTCCCCAACGGCAAAATCAACACCAACCAGCAGTGTCCTGTAAACACTCACACCTTACAAGCGTTCTGGCAGCAGTAGGGCTAGTTGTGGACCCGGTCAATACTGATGGGTGATATTTGAAAAGTGTTTTGTTTTTTGGTCCATGCAATGAGTCAAAGGGGTCCAGTGTTGTTTCAACCCTGAACTTCTTAAAAAATAGATTATTTTGATTTATGTAGAAGAAAGTCATTTTGGGGAGTAACTAACCCAAAGTAGCAATGCGAATATTTTTTTTAAACATTTCTCAGTTGTTTTCAAATCAATGTAGCATTCAGTTAACAAGATTATTTTTCTGGCAAGTAGCAGTGCAGCACAACAAACCGCTACACTCCTACGCTATTTTTGAATGTTCCTCTCTCTTGCTAAAGTACCGTTGCAAAGCCATGTTCCTTGTCTACTTACCAAATAAATAAATGGACATGAAATATTGTTTTAAATTTAAACCATTTCATTATGTCAGAAGAAAGAGCGTAAGTAAAACTAGCAGTTATGTAGGAAATCAGTGGCCTGGTAAAACATTCAGTTTATTGTCATTATACAAAATTATACGACAACAGACTGCTGCAACTGACCAAATAAATCCAAATAATTTATTCTAGAGAGCTGTAATAAATTGAAATAAGAGTCATTCAACAATTTAGGGTACACTTCATGTCCATTGATAATTATATTTTTAACAATTTTCTTCAGAAAAATAAATCAAATTGATCAATTAAGGGAAAGCATATTATCATCTCACACAAACGCCTTCTCACACAAATATTTTGTGCATCCTATGTTTTAGTTTGCCCTAAAATACAGTTTTGAGGTGTCCTTTGAGTAGGTCTCGAGTTAATGAATAATAATGAATAAAAGTTAGTCTACATTTATGTACATTAAATGTATTTCTAAAATCTAAATACTCCAGAAAAATTTTTAATTTTAATTTTTAATTTTTAAATTAAATTTTCTTTAAATTAAGAAAATATTTTGCAATTTTTTAATCTTCCATCTACAATAACCTTTTGTCAAGGAGTATATTAATTGACCGTCAACTATGTTATGGTGTATGTACATTGTTATGGTGTGCAGTATTTTTATGATATAAATGTAAAGATATATTTAAATTTAAAGACCCTTGTAGTAAAAATCAAGTTTTTAATGTTGTTTATATGTTTATGTGGTGTTTTTAATATGCTTTAAGACAAACTATGTGCAAATTCATCAGTCAATACCATTGCTAATTATTTTCTTTTTAAAACTGCAGTGAACCAAAGACGGTCTCAAAAACACAGTTTGAAATCGACCTTTGTTTCATACTGTCACAAACATGTAACCAATCCCGCCAACGTGCTCTGTGGGCATTTCACACAGTGAGCACAAGAACACCTTTAAGAAGGTACGGGAAAAAACCAGGCGGATATAGTAAAAGCAGGTGAATTATGTATATGATGTATATTACAATGTTGTGATGAACTACATGCCTTTCTCCACTGACTCTCAAAGCGTTTCTAAGGATGCTGATTTTTAGAAGGCAGCGGTCTGACTCGGATATGGTGAACGGGAACATGGTTTGTGTAACATTAGCAACACATTATTAACTGTTTGATATCATAGTCACGCAAAAGGCTAATCATATCAATTACCGCTATGTGTCCGGCGTTGTAGAGAGCGATACATAAAACACATGTATGATGCATTATACTTGTAGACGACCCTGTATAACTCGTTCTTGCTGTTCTTCTGAATCAGTTCTGAATCAGATCTGAAGAACTGATTCATGGATCCCCATATACTAAATGAAGCAAAGGTGTAGAGTTACATTCAAGCTATTTTAAGGCATGAAGAAAGTATTTTCACAGGTAATGTTCATTATCAAAGATGAGTTTTAAGGGATAAAATGATTGACTGCTGGGGAACTCTAAGGTTAACTTGCCTAACCTGATCAAGAATATAACATGTGGTTGGCCAGACAAAGCCTGCCATTAAAATTATGACCATTCAAAATGGTGGCATTGTCAACTATGTTACCTCCTGTCAACTAAGTTACCCTGTAACATAGTTGTTATGACCCTACTTGGGTGACTGTGTCCACTGATGTTGAGGAATTTTATATCCACACAGGTTGGAGTTTGCCTAACATCTCTTAAATTTATTTAAAATCATTTTCCTATCCTTTAGTGACCATGCTGAGAAAATCATATAGATATCTTCAAACAATACGAATCATAAAATTATTTTTAAATAGTCGCTGTACATATGGTAGAATGAAAGGGTTAGTTCACCCAAAAATGAAAATTCTGTCATTAATCTCACCCTCATGTCGTTCCAAACCCGTAAGACTTTTGTTCATCTTCGGAACACAAATGAAGTTATTTTTGATGAATTTCGAGAGGTTTCTGAACCAGCCATAGGCAGCAATGTCATTGCAACTTGAAAGGCCCAGAAAGGTAGTAAAGACATTATTAAAATAGTCCATGTGACTACAGTGGCTCAACCTTAATGTTATTAAGCGATGAGAATACTTTTTGTGCGCAAAAAACAAAAATAACGACTTTATTTGACAATAAAGTTTATTCTTCTCTTCAACGTCATCCCCTATGCTGTTGACATGGTAAGCACAGTGCAGCGCTTCCGGGTTCTACGTCATGACACCGGCTCATTATTGGCTGGCTCCTGCGTCAGCATTACACGCATGCGTTGTGCTCACGTGAACAGCGTCAGCCAATAATGAGTCGGCGTTCTGACGTAGAACCCGGAATCGCTGCACTGTTTACTACGTGAACAGTGTAGGGGAATGACGTTGAAGAGAAGAGATTCAGAATCCTCTCGGATTTCATCAAAAATATCTTTGTGTTCTGAAGATGAACGAAGGTCTTACGGGTTTGGAACGACATGAGGGTCCATGAGTTATTAATGACAGAATTTTCATTTTTGGGTAAACTGACCCTTTAATCAGAGTGTGTAGTGGCATACAGTTTGTCTCAACAAAAAAAATTCTCACAATTGCAAGTTTACATCTGTTTTTTCGAAGAATTATGAGATATAAGCTCAGAAATGTGAGAAAAATAGTCGCAGTTACCTTAATTTTGTACTCAAGAATCAAGCTTCATAGAAAAAGACATAATTAAAAAAAATATCCTGTATAGAAAGCTTGCCAAACCTATAGACTGAAGCCCAATTTATACTTCTGCGTCGAGTGTACGCCGTAGCTACGTCGTAGGCTGTGTGTTGCATGCATAGCCTACGACGTACCCTGACGTGCACCTCTCCAAAAATGTAACAACGCGAGCACTGTGATTGGTCTGCCAGAACCCCTCCCTCAGGGGTACACATGCTCCCTCTGCATGTGTAACTGCACGTCGACGTGGACAAGGACGCAGAAGTATAAATGAAAATTGATGCATAGCCCACGGCGTAGAGGCTACGGCGCAGGTCCGACGCGGAAGTATAAATCAGCCTTAAGAGTGTAATGATTGAACATATTTCTTTGTTAACTTGTGTTTCAGCTCAACCGAGATTGATGACATGCTCCGTAAATCTACCAACCTGCTGCTGACGAGGACGTTGAGCAGCTGCTTACAAAACCTCATCAAAAAGCCGCACATAGGATTAACAGAGGTAGTGTTGATGCAATGACATATTCTTTCTGCAAAGCCCAGTTCGAAAATAACATACGCCTTCCTTTCTGTTATGTTTTGCAGCTAGTTCAAATTATCATCAACACCACCCACTTAGAGCACGCGTGTAAATACCTGGAGGATTTTATCACGAACATCACCAATGTTTCCCCGGAAACGGTTCACACCACAAGACTCTACGGGCTTTCCACCTTCAAGGTAAAGTCATTCACAGACATGTTCTTTAATTACACATTTCACTCACTCGTATTACCGCCATGGGCACACTCTGATCAGAGACCGTCTGGAGCAGTGCGCTCAAAGTAAAGCTGTCATCGACAGCATGGGACAGGAGCCGCCTCGGGCTTCATGAACTCCCTGAAGAGCTTGTTTTGATGCCAGTGTGTTAAATGTATTTAAACTGAAGTGTTATCAGGTGACCTCTTTTTTGAAAGACATTGAGCACGCAGCAGCATGTTGGCATTGCTCAAGTTAATGTTGCATAACTATTCACCCCATCTTTCCACATTTTGTTGTTTTAGTGCATTTGAATACTTTTACTATTGAAGATCCACAAAATGTGTAGCATTTGATATGCATGCAAAATATGTTTGATTTTAGCATGAAAAGTTAATAAAAAAAGCAGACCTACTCCGATCAGGCATAACATTATGACAGGTGAAGTGAATAACACTGATTATCTCTTCATCACGGCACCTGTTAGTGGGTGGAATATATAAGGCATTAAGTGAACATTTTGTCCTCAAAGTTAATGTGTTAGAATAAGGAAAAATGGGCTAGTGTAAGGATTTGAGCGAGTTTGACAAGGGCCAAATTGTGATGGCTAGACGACTGGTTCAGAGCATTTCCAAAACTGCAGCTCTTGTGGGGTGTTCCTGGTCTGCAGTGGTCAGTATCCATCCAATGAATGAACAGTGGTGAACCGGAGACAGGGTCATGGGCGGCCAAGGCTCATTGATGCCTGTGGAGAGCGAAGGCTGGCCGTGTATTCCCTGGTGGCTGTGGCGTCTTTCAATGCACCCTGCCACAAAGCAAAAATGGTTCGGGAATGGTTTGAGGTGTTGACTTGGCCTCCAAATTCCAATCCAAACGAGCATCTGTGGGATGTGCTGAACAAACAAGTCCGATCCATGGAGGCCCCACCTCGCAACTTACAGGACTTAAAGGATCTGCTGCTAGCATCTTGGTGCCAGATACCACAGCACACCTTCAGGGGTCTAGTGGAATCCATGCCTCGATGGGTCAGAGCTGTTTTGGCAGCAAAAGGGGGATCAACACAATACTAATATTATAAATGAATAGTTTAAAAGCATTCCAGGATTTAACTGGTTGTACACATCTGGAGGAAGTTGAATGCCTGGTTTCTTATTTTTAGGATGCCAGACATGCAGCGGAAGGAGAGATATACACCAAACTCAACCAGAAGATCGATGAGTTCATTCAGCTTGCTGATTACGAATGGGGCATGGCAGAGTCGGACGGCAGGGCCAGCGGCTACCTCATGGATCTTATTAACTTCCTGCGCAGCACCTTCCAGGTCTTCACTCACCTTCCGGTGAGTTCCACGTCATCCTATTCGCACGCAGTCTCGTCATTGTTTTGTGATCATTCTTCACATGTGGGTTCATGTAATGTGTGTGGTGTCAATTAATGTTGCATTTGTAGCTGTTTAGATGGTCATATCTGGGCGTATGTTCTAGTTGCCCTCCAGAATGACACATTTTCTAGTTTCCACTGTTTGACATTAGGTGTAAATCAAAACATAAGCGCACAGAAATGTTGTGTTGGTGAAGGTGTCGTTACACAAATGTAATATTCACAAAGACATCCATTCCCAAACCAAGTCTAATCTCTGTATATTCCTTCACATAATCAGCACAGATAACTCCCAACCCATCCATTAAAAAAGAACGATACAGCTTGCTTGCTTTTCTCTTCAGCTGCCCTGTCCTCTTAAACAAATTGCTTTAACCTCCAGTTTAAGTTGGTTATGCTTTGGTTTCTCAACAATGTAACATATTTCCTCTAAGTGAATGTATCCTTTGATTTATTTTCTGCCAGGCATGCTTGGTATTTCTGATTTTCCTTTGTCTGTCCATTTATTATCGCTATACTTTCTTTCCCTGTCCGTGTTTTATTTTCTTGGGGTTTCCGCCTCAGAATAACAACAATGATCATGCTGCAATGTCGGTAAGTAGACCCTCTTCGAACTGTAGAGGAGGAAGAGTAAAATTACAATTATTAAAAAGCACAAAAAAAAGACATTAAAACTGCATGTTCATGTCAGCTCTGTGGACTTGCTGCCAACCTTGTTTTGCTTCCCTTTTCACGTGTAATGCAGAATGTAAACCAGTTCAATTGGCATGCTACCCCTGATCTGCTGCCCATGATTGTCTGAAGCTGATACCAGTATCTGCAGAACACACGTGCCATTCTTACTTGAGATTCACTAGCAGTAGTACCAGCATTTAAAGAGACGGTTCACCAAAAAATTCTATCACCATTTTCTCAGCCCCATGTCGTTCTTTCTTTCTTTCTTTCTTCGGAGCACAAGGAAAATATTTTGAATAACATTTTACCTATAAAATAAATGTGAATGGGGTCCTGAACAACACTGGACCTCATTGACTTTCATTGTATGGACAAAAGCACATTTTTCTAAATATCTTCTATTGTGTTTCGCACTGTTTTATTTAGATTTTGTGTGATCTGTCCCTTTAAGATGATAGTCTCAACAATGAGTGCGTCTCAAATCAGAATGCTGCTTTATTAATGCTGCATAATGAAACATTTTAACCTACTACACTATCAGGACAGCTATATGTCATTACCTGTAATAAGTATACTTAGATGTTACATAGTTCACACTAATTCACTAATATAAGCAAATGTAGACACTATAAATATAGGCCGTTAATGATTGCATTTGTGGTTGAAAGATGTGAGCACAGCATAAAGTGGTTCAGCTCATGCTTAAATTAAACCATTTGCATTTTTCTAACACAATGGGATGTGGTAAATGGCGAGATATTTTGTTGATCCGTTGGTTTTTATATCTGGTGTTGCGATGGGTCCCACCCACAGTTAAATCTCACTGGTCGAAAAGTCCACTCCACATCAGTGTTATTTAAGTATTATTGAGATTTTTTATACATTTTTTGAAATAGTTTTTATATAATTTCTGTTTTTATATATATATATATATATATATATATATATATATATATATATATATATATATATATATATATATATATATATATATATATATATATATATATATATATATATATATATATATATATCTATATATATATATATATATCTTTTGCTTTCATTTTAATTTTACTTAAGGTTTTAATAATTTAGTTCTGTGGGTTTGCCATTTTTATTAGTTTTAGTTTTTTTATTGTCTATATACTGTAGTTTATATTACTTTTTTCCCCGTTTTAGTTATTTTAGTACATTAAGTTAAACTAAATGAAGATGAGAAATGTTGCCCTGATAATTGGTCAATTGGAATAAAAAGGTTTTTTTAATATATTTTATTTCAGTTAATGTTTATTTTATGTCAAATTTTAGTTTACTATATTAACTTTGCTTCACATAACTGTATATTAAACATAAAGTATGTTCCGGCGCTATGTCATTCTGGTTAGGACACTTTTTTTTTTTGTTGTTGTAACATTTACACTTTTTTGTGCAAAATAGTTGTGTCTTTTCAAGGGTGACATTTTATGTTTTATAGGGCCTGCTTTTATAGCATCGATTTGCAACGTTTAAATACATTTTGGAAATAAAGAGGAATGTCCATGCATTCGATGCTCGGAGCGTTCTGAAGTTTTTGGCTTGGTGTTTTTTAATTATGCATATGTTTGATAAACGGGATTGGTTGTTCAATGTGGTGCTTAAGTGTTGCTTACACATAAAATAATACATATTTAGTCTTGTTTATAGCGATGTGTGATGTGTCTAATGGATATTAACACGTGATAACATAATTTGGAGAGCTTTGTTTGCATTTTTTGCTTTGGGTAGAATAACTAAATGGAATTGTTTATTCATTTCTTTGCTAGTTGTCAGCATGTACTGGTGGAGCAGCTGTTGCATGAGTTTTACGTGTGTTTGAGTGTTTGACGTCTGTTGTTGCCGGGTTTGACTGGTCTTTAACCTCTTTCCTCTTTACAACCCTGCTGATTATGAGCCGCGTCGGCTTGCATGAACGACTGCTGCAGATATGAGACTTGTTAGTGTGTGTTTGTGTGTGTGTTTCTGAATTGAAATCCATCAGATGGTGGATTTTCAAGAGTTGGAAGACCTTTGTCATCTCCATGTTGTGCCATTACATCCACTGATTATGTTGTTTAAGGATTTTATGAATTTTGGTATGTATTTGGAAATGAATCAACATACACTTATCGCTGTGCTTACGGTCTTAAATTCACCCAAAGATAGTTCACCTTTTCTGTCAGTATTTACTCACCATAATGTTGTTCCAAACTCAGATGATTGTCTGTCTTCAGTGGAACACAAAAGGTGAATTTTTGAAGAATATCCAGGCCAATCTCATGAAATTCAATGAAAGTGAATGGTGAATGGTGACTAGAGCTGCCAACTTGCCAAGTTAAAGAATTACACAAAAACAACATAAATGTATCAAGGTTAAGGGCTTAAATTTCAGTCTGTTCGTCATACAAAGCTATATTATAACATAAGACTTGAAACGTATGGACCACTTTTATGTTCTTTTTGTCTTTTTAGTTCTTGACAGACCCATCCCCCATTCACTTTCATTATATGAAAAAGAGCAGTCAGTGTATATATTAGTGGTGTCAAATCGATTAACCACATCCATATGTGTGTGTACTGTGTATAATTATGTATATATAAATACATATATTTATTTATATATATATATATATATATATATATATATAAAAATATATTTTAAAATATAAAATTATATTTAAAAAGTGTTGTATTATATATTAAATATTTATAAATTATATAAATAAATATACAGTATATACATGCAAATATTTCTTAAATATATACATGAATGTGTGTGTATTTATATGTAATTATACACAGTACACACACATGTAAACACAAACTTTTATTTTGGATGCAATTAATCGATTTGACAGCACTAATAAATATATATATATATATATATATATGTATGTATGTATGTATGCATGTCAAATCGATTAATTGCATCCAAAATAAAAGTAAAAAATATTAAAATATATAAAAAAAGTTATATATATATATATATATATATATATATATATATATATATATATATATATATATATATATATATATATACATACATACATACATACATACATACATACATACATACATACATACATACATACATACATACATACATACATACATACATACATACATACATACACAAACGCACACGCACACAAACAGTAAAAACAAATTGTGAAATATTTTTTTAATTGAAAATAACTGTTTTATATTTAAATTTATTATTTTAAATTGTAATTTATTCCTGTGATGGCAAAGCTGAATTTTATTCCTGTGATGGCAACATTTTTTCTGAAGCTGATCCTTCAGAAATCATTCTAATATGCAGAGTTGCTGCTCAAGAAACATTTCTTATCAATGTTGAAAAACAGCTGTGCCCCTTAAATATATTTAAATATAAAACAGTTCTTTGAAATTGTAATGATATTTGACTATTACTGTTTTTACTGCATTTTTGATCAATGCATTTTGATAAATGCAGCCATGTTCAGCATAAGAGACTATTAAAAACATAAAATCTTACTGACCACAAACTTTTGAGCGATAGTGTAAGACAAAGAAGAATATATAAGAAAAAGGGTGAAACTGCTATTCAGAGACAGTTTCAAGTTCATACTATGAATTCATTAAGACTTCAAGATGATCCCAACACTGTTGCCGTGTGTAGAAGAGGACACCTGTAGTAACGGTTTGTCGGTGTGTTTGTGTGCCGCTCCTCAGGGTAAGGTGGCGCAGACGGCGTGTATGTCGGCCTGTAAACACCTGGCCACATCGCTGATGCAGATGCTGCTGGATACTGAGCTCAAACAGATCAGCATGGGAGCCATTCAGCAGTTCAACCTGGACGTCATACAGTGTGAACGTGAGTAGCTTTATAATTGCATATTTACAATGCCAGCACCATTGGGCGAACAGTTGTCAACAGTTCGCCTAATAGTGCAGCTTCTGTCATAATATATCTTCCTCTCTCCGACCCCCTACAAAATATGTCCATTCTGAAAGTGAAAGTTTACTCAACCATTTTTAGAGTAGAGTGTGGCTAATGCACCAACAGTCAGGCATGTTGGTTTCTTGCTCTGTGAAGTGCAGCATGGTGGAAGATGCACTCATGCAGCAGCTATTATTGATATTATCAGCTTTTCTCAGAAGCAGTTATCTTAGTTATACTCTTTCAAGAACATTCCTGATTACCCGCACTCCACCTGCTCTTGGAAATCCACACCTGTTCTGATATGAACTGATATGGAAGAGTTTAGTGCAACATTAATCACTTATCCATTTGAACATTCATTCTTTTGCTGTATTTGCATACAATACCCAGCCATATTAGGAATAGTTCACCTGAAAATAAAATAAATTCGAAGCCATGTGACAAAGCTGTTGTCTGTAGAACACAAATACTTTAATTCAGCAAGGACACATTATATGTCTTTTAAAAAATGACAATAAGATCTATTTCTATTTCTATTTCAAATAAATTCTGTTCTTTTGAACTTTCTATTCATCAAAGAATCTTAAAAAACTGTATCTCTATTTCCACAAAAATATTAATCAGCGGAACTCTTTTTAACATTGATAATAAGAAATGTTTCTTGAGCATCAAATCAGAATATTAGAATGATTTCTGAAAGATCATGTGACACTGAAGACTGGAGTTAAGGCCGCTGAAAATTCAGCTTTGCATCACAGGAATAAATGACATGCAAATTATATGTAAAATATAATGCAAAAATATATAATACCTTGCACACCCTGTAGCAGGTGTGTCGATTAAATGTACAATGTAAACTAAAAATTGAAAGAAAAACATTCTTGCACACCACTCAAACTTGCTGAATCACTAAATAGATTTAATACGTGTTTCACAACTGTTGATGGAAACGAGTTGATTCCGATTTGTTACATTTATTGTAAAATGCGCTAAAATTGTGATTTTAAATTGTAAAAAATATTTCACAATATTACAGTTTTTTTTTTTATCAAATAAATGCAGCCTTGGTGAGCATAACTGTCTTTTGGACAGTAGTGTATAGTTAATTCAGATATGTATTACAAATATTTAAATTTTTGGGTCAATTTTAAGTCCACTCGACCACTAGTGGGGTTGACCTTAAAATAACACTGTCCCAAGTCCAAAGTCTCTATGGTATTCTCTATTTTTTTTGTAAAATGCAGAACCTGATCTTGTTGAGGTTTCATCTCTGATATCTCCCTCGGGAAGCACATAAGCCCCTTTAGTTCTGAATGGCACAATAGAGATGTCAGAGCAAAGTGTTCATCAATAATGTTAATATGTAGACAGCTCTTTGGTTCTAGCATCGCATCTTCTGCTCCTCGGCCATTTAAGGTTTCAGTCACGCTACATCACTGTCAGCAGAAGTGAAAAGGCCGTGTGAGCGTGCTCGTACCTGTGGCCCCGGGTCACACATGTCTCGGGGTGAAGTAGAGTTTGTGAGGGTTCAACTGCACAGGTACGGCAGGGATCACCTGACCCTTCTCTAAGGTCTGAATGGTGTTCATCCCATTAGCGGCAGTTCATCTTACGCTAGTCAAAACACGGAGTTAAGATACTTTTCCCATGTTGTGAGTGTACAGTCTGATTTGTTTAAATTTTTATTTCACTATATAGTGGCTCAGTGGATAGTTGACAGGAAAGTGGAGGAACAGGTAGGTGACATGACTTTTGGGATATGACCAAGATTGGACTCAAACCTGGGTCCTCTTGAGCATGGTTTTGCATCATGTATACTACAGAGAGATGAAGACTGCAGCTCAACTACTGAAAAAACTATAGCTCAATTATAAGTGCATATGAACACATAATGACTGACTATTGATTAAATTAAATTTAGGGTTCATGGTTGGTCTGTTTATATGTTATCTTAAAAAAAATCTCTGAGGAAATGATCTATGCTGGCTGTGTACCTGTTCAGATCAAGGTCTGAACTGTTCTTCTCATAATTTGTCACACTTTATTGCAAAGATCTCTGGAATACTGGATTCTTATTGTTGATCCAGCATTCAGTTATCAGAGATTCTTGCAGAAATCCTTGCCTAATCTGAATAATTGACAGATTTCCAACATCGTTGTGCTACTTTTGCTCGGTTGTCTTTTTTCCCTCATATAATTAAAATAATTGCATTAAAAAAATAAAAACGTTGATGTTGGTTCAAAAAGATAGTTATACAGTCAGTTAGTTTTGATCAACTGGTTTTGGAAAACCATAATTCTATATTCAATGTGTGTTAGTTGGCTAGTTAGTTATGGCGCTTTTCCACTGCATGGTACAGTTCGTTACGGCTCGCTTTGGCGCGTTTCCACTGCATGGTACAGTTCGGTGCGGCTCACTTTTTGGTGCTTTTCCACTGCATGGTGCGGCACGGTACGGTTCGCTTAAATAGTACCACCTCGGTTGAGGTTCCAAGCGTGCCATACCGATACTAAAAATTGACATGCAAACACTGCAGATCACTGATTGTTCAGAGAGAATCGTCTCAGCCGTCACTACCATTATATGCTTTTGTGACAGCGATATAGCGATTGAGACCCTAAACACATTGCTAAATACAAGATTAGTTTACCCTTGTGCGCCGTCGAGCAAATCAAGTGATCTCGTCATCTGTGCTTTGTTGTACGAGTGCCTGAGACTCTCTTGTTTTTAGCAGTATTTTGTTTTGCTGCCATCAGCCTGCTTTGAAACAAACTTCTTTGTCTTGTAGTTAAAAACATCCACATGCTGAGTAGTAGAGGCGGCACAACTACAACGATAATTCTATAATCCCACCCACTTTAAAGCGGTGCTATCTGCAGTGGAAAACCAAAGTGAGCTGAGCCGTGCCGAATCACGCAGTGTAAAAGCGCTATTAGATACGAACCATTATATTTGATCATCTGTTTTTGGAAAACCATGGATGGATGATTGATAGATGGATGGATGGATCCATCCATCCATCCATCCATGGTTTTCCAAAAATCATCGATCATCATTCGTTCGATCATCTGGCTTTGGAAAACCTTAGGTCTGATCAGTTACAAACAGATACAGCAACTCAAGTCTGAGAAGAAGAACAGTCTGAAGGTCTGACCTGAGTTTGGTGGATTTTTGGACGCTTTAGGATGAGTTAGAAAATTTAGTCTCAGAAATAATAATAACAATAATAGGACAACGACGTTTAAATAGTAGATCAGTATATTGGCTTTCTTTAGTCACATTGTTAACATTTTAGAGTAATAATAATGCTTTGTAAACATTGTTCAAGAGTATGATTTGAT
The DNA here is from genome assembly GCA_039654625.1 of Rhinogobio ventralis. Taxonomy (NCBI): domain Eukaryota; kingdom Metazoa; phylum Chordata; class Actinopteri; order Cypriniformes; family Gobionidae; genus Rhinogobio; species Rhinogobio ventralis. Next base: position 8,372,330 of record CM077212.1, on the reverse strand, counting down.
GTCTTTATAAGATGCACTCCCAACTAATTGTTTAAATAACCCATATTAATATGAACTATTTCCCTATTCCTTTTGCAGTGTTTGCCAGTTCAGAGCCCGTGCCAGGATTCCAGGGGGACACGCTGCAGTTGGCCTTCATTGACCTCCGACAGGTACAGACCCCTCTGCAGACATGACTATTCTTGATCCACAGTCCCTGTGAGTGGAGCTGAGGGCAAGGGTGGAGAACATACAGCATTAACAGGCACTAATGGATTATCCCTACCTGAACACTTTTACCTTCAGGAGGGGAAATCACTTAGTCGCAGTGGGGTTCATTATGCTTTTTCTTCGTTTGCTCCTGTTTTTTGGGCTGCTTGGAGTTTGAACTTTTAATCTGGGCCTGAGGTGCTTAAGGTATAAACTGAGGTCATGTCAAGGTTTCTTCTACAAAGCGATGTCATATAAGGGAGTATTATTAGGGTGTGGCGTTACTAATTGCAAAATCCCTCTGGTTTGTAATACCTCTTTTGATATAATACAGCTTCTGAAAGCTAAATGCCAGTGTCTTCAAATCACATGCACAGTAGTCAAGAACATCCTGACATACATGTTTTCTGTTTGGATTTTATTTTCTCTATTTATTTAACAAAAATGTATTTCACATCCTACAAAAAATTCGCAAATTGAAGGCTGTGAAAACTGTGAATTTATCCCTTCAGTTTCAATCCTCACTGTGAATCACATACACCACCTGTTCATGGGAAATGAAGAAACACGCAGCCCTGGCTTTATCTGCATGCCACACTTCAGTCAGGGTGGCGTCTTTCAGCGTGTCACGACTGCGGCCGCCCGCCAAGACCTCTCGATTACCATTAGCATGACGCCGCTTTGATCCTCGCCTGGTTTCTTGGAGGATTTGCTGACAGCTTCTCTCAAATGCACTCAGCGAGCTCTGGCTCCAATTCGGACGGAGCGAGCTCGGACAGGGTCAGAGATAAGAAGAGCAGAGCCGGCGATCAGAATTTACCTATTCACACCAACCCCCAACATAGATAACCTTCCCATCATGCATTATGACGCAGATCTGCCCTAGAGCTCTTATCGCAGGCTGACGTGGAATAGATTCCGGGCTAACGTTTTTTTCTTTTGAGCATGTGCCGACACCGAATAGAGAGGTCACAGTGTCCCTGCCAATCACGCAGCGGCTAATGGAGACTCTTGTTTACCCTGTCGTGTTTTAAACATTTCCTTAAGCCCTTGTTGTCTGTAAGGTGATACTGTGCAGGGTTGCAGATGCTTGTACTAATACTGGTAAAAAATTCACTTGTTCACATCACTTAGCAGAGAGTAAAATGTCTTAAGGCACATTTTTGAACATGCCTAGTTTACGGTGTTCTTCACTTTCAGCAGCGTCACGAATAAGTAACTAAAAGTAGCGACGCTGCTCATTTTTTCAGTAGTGTAACAATAGAGCAGTCCAGCTTTTTTCAGTATCTAGGTACTTTTTGCAACAATTAGCAATTAAAACACAACATTGAATCATTACATCACTGTAATAATAAATGCCCCCTTAAGTATCTTCAACTAAAACATTCAGAAGTGCACTTTTCTGTAGAGCACTCGCTGTGAACTGTGTCAGGTCATGTTGGGCTTTTGAAACTGTAGCCGTGAGACCTCTTAAAGGTCCAGAGTTGCCCTATGGGAGAAATGCACTTTACTGGGATTATAATCAGGGTTTGACATTAACTTTTTTGCTCCCCAGCCACTGTGGCTAATGGTTTTTCCAAAGTTACTAGCCACTCAGCATTTTCATTGGCAACAATTTTGACCGATACCATGTGGGAAAACTGCCATATAGATATTTTTAATAATATTTCATAATTTGGCAGCAGGTATATTAGGCTGCTGTCACTTTGAGACCTGTCGCACAGATCCATTATACTGTTACACATGCATTTTCTTTCTCAACTGTTTACGTTCACTTAAAACATAACTGACTGGGTTGAATACTCGCCAAGACTGGAATTTTGACATTATTTTGTGTGTTTTTGACTGTTTAAGCGCAATAAGTAGTGAAAAATAACTCAATTTAGTACTGAGAGGTGGCTTGATGTGCGTGCACTTTGGGTGTGAGCACAAAATCAGCGGCAAGGAGTAAAATTATGAGCAAGCCCTATAACACCAACAATATTTATCTAGAGCAAACTAAACAAGTGAGTGAGGGGAGGCGGGTTTGTGTGTAACTTGCTGTCGGAGAGAAGAAAAAAGCGAGAAAGCATAGCTGGTATCGTGTATCTATACTGTGGAAAATGAGTATTGGGAGCGTTTCAAATATTTCAGTATCGATATGTATCGAAAAATCTATATTTTTGACACTACATTGCACTTAGATTATTTTAGATGCCTTTTTTAAAGACTACAATTGAAAAATGTATATATTATATCTGATTATAATGATACTAAAGCACATGCAATCAATGTATAGAATGTTTGATTAGTGGCCTAGAAATAGAGCAGATTATTTTGCTTTGATTAGATTAGATTTTGCTTTTGATTCTTTGATTTTATTCTTTTAAATGTTCATTTTTAAATCCTAAAACTTTTTTTTTCAGCTTTTTTTTTTTTTGCATCCCAGATTTTCAGTGTTGTCTCGGACTTTGGGATTCTACTGTTTATCGAAAACATCAGATCTAATTTATAACAGTCCAAGCTAGTCGGGGATTTTAATATATCTAGTGAATGCATGAACTCATATCATGTATACCTTGAATGATGTATAAGTCTCTTTGGATAAAAGCTTCTACGAAATGCATAAGTATAAATTCAATAAAATATTGAGTTATTGAAGCTATATCGCACAGCCCAGGGTCTGCAAATATTGACATTTACAAGCACAGTCTTGTTGCCCATGATGCTCCGCAGGGTCTTAGTGTGTTTAGCAGCAATATTGTCACAGCCCAGCAGGAGCAGCAAACAGCACTAAATAACGGTCCGAAAAACAGACCTCCTCAATACGGACCACATAGTAGGTGTGAAGTGCTATTAGCCCCCTGAACCCTCCTCTCCCAGCCCTCCATAATGAACGAGCCATCCAGGAATTGTCCCCCATTGATTGATATTGATTTGCATACATAGAGGTGAGTGATCTGGCCCTTCTCCAGCAAATTAAGTTCAATGTGTCCAGAGCCTTGCTTTGAATCAGAGTTGCAAAGTGGCAGGGAGCCCACTGACCAGAGCACCGTGGAGCCAGGATTAGCTCCTCTTTGGGTTATCTAGAGGTCACGGAGGGATTTCTCTTCCTTTTGCATTTAAAGTGCTCCCAGCTCCCCAATAAGTACCCTGGTACTAACCCCCACCATTAGTGTATGACCTCACACACTTCTCTTTGGACAGCTTCTGACTTTTTTTCTGCACTTAACTAAAAATAAAACTGAAAACTTTAGAAAGTCCTTCTAGTATAGTTGTAAAAAATCCCCCTTCAGGTTGTCGTACATGTGTATTTTTGCCTTAAAATCTTTACTGATTTTTAAAAAAAAGTAAATGTAACAATAACTTAATATATTGTTAGTAATATTTCAAGATGAACACTTACTGGACTGAAGCAACTTTAGGTTTAAGTACATCATTAAATAATTGTAATGATACATATGATGCATCAGGCTTTTGAAGGAATGTGTATTTTTTTATCTCTTAATCATCACTGCATTGCATTGCATTATATGTTGTGCCCCCACAATTAAAACTACAGAGATTTGAAAAAAATATCATCTTAATAAGACATTATTGGGAGAGTGTCAACTGATATGTATATGTATTGTATGTAAGTAGTTGCTTTACTGTTATAAAGATTTCATTGATTTACATTACAAGCTATCAGGACAGCTCTCATCTTTTGGCTATTTAAATATCAATAACTGCACCAAATTGCATATTTTTGCTCAGTTTGGGCCTCTGAATAGTCAAGGTGTTTTTTTTATACTATATGATCCTAAAAGCCTGATGTATCAAATGTAATACTTGTCTAATGGTTCAATAAACTGATCCATTGTGTTTTTATGTCAGGCTTTATAGGGTTAATCCAGTGAAATGTAAAGCAGTGATCATTTTTTAATAATAGTTACCACATCATTGTTTTTCAAGCTATAATACATGCTGGGAACTTGCAAAACATTTTTCAGCGTAAAAATTGTTTGTTCAGATTAATCAATTTAGGACAACATTTGGACAGGTTTTGAACAATACTTGAATATTTAAGGCAATAAAACAACGTTTGTTAGCAAAATGTTTAGAGTATTCATGTTTAGAAACACAAAACAATAAACCAACTCAACTCAGTACACTGAGCTACTTTTTATTTAATTTTTTTATACATTTGTAAGAAGTTGAATTTTTTACAGTGCACTTCGAATATTGTTAGATTCATGTGATCAGGGTTTTCACATGGGAAAAAAATGAAATATCTGGTCTGGAAAAGTCATGCAAATAAATAAAATATTGAAAATGATTATACATTTGATTTGAATCTATTTCACTTTATTCTCATCTCTGATATATTTCATTGAATTATGTATGTAATCTCTAAAAAATTATATTAAAAAATCCTTGGAAATTCATAATTTTATAAATTCAGCACTGATTATTAATATGCTAAATGAAAACAAATGCAAATATTTGTTCATCTTCAGTATTGTTTTACAACCTATTCTATTTGTTCACATAAAGTTCTGTTCTTGTTGATTTTTGTTTTAATCATTGATTATATGGAACATCTGTTTCCCTGTGTTTAAGCTTTTAGATCTGTTTATGGTGTGGGATTGGTCCACGTACCTGGCAGACTACGGGCAGCCCACCTCAAAGTACCTGCGGGTTAACCCCTCCACTGCACTAGCACTTTTGGAGAAGTACGTATTTTTTTTTACTCTTTCCTTCAGCTCAGTGAAGAAGTGCTAAAATCAAACTCCATTGAATCAGTTGAACTTCATAAAGTGCTTAACAATTATGGTTATCATGCTGCCTTAGGGTGTTCACACTAGTTTGCTGCTTTTGGTTATTTTGGTCCAGACCAAAAAACAAAAACAAAAAAAAAGATCATAGTATGGGCTTGTCCTTCCCCTGGCCACAGACTTGAGACGAGCGTGGGATTTTCTTTCTCAAACCACTGCCTGCTGCTGCTTCTGATTGCTTTAGATGGAAAAGCTACCCATAACTTCTGATCTAGGAGCAGTTTTCACCGTAATAATAGCATATTGGTTTGTATCTGTGTTTGCCCTCTGAAGAACGTCAAAGGTTTCTTTTAACTACATGTTTTTGCAGCGTTGAGCAGAGTAGCCAATCACAAAAATATCTGTTGATTTCTTGAACACAATGGCCAATCAGAGGTGTTTAAGTTAGCACTGAACAAGAAATGGCGTTTTAAGCAATGAATGGATTCTGAGTTCTGCACACTCATAAATCCTCTCATTATAACAAACAATGTAGATTTGCGTGCTTTCTGTCATGTCAATCCCAGCAATGTTATTGCTTTTCTTTTAAAATGAACAGTGGTTTGTGAACGTAGACGCTTTAATAACAAATAACTGATCGTGAGCATTTATGCTGGGATGTGTAGGTTGTGTGGTGACATGTAACTTTTATCTAGTGGAACCTTTTGGTACTGCACCCAAACTAAAATCTTACTGAAAGCTCATTTTTTGAGATATCAAGCTCAAATTTGGAACACAACTTGTGTAGATTTATGGCTTTGATTTTCTCATGGTTTTAGAGAAAAACGTGTTTTGGAAAATATATGTTTCATATAAAAAATGAAAATAGTATTTTTGTGCATTTTTCATAACAATAAACATAAAATTCTATAACTTTTATAAGTTCTTTTACTTAACTTTTTTCATTTTAAAAGTTTCGTCTTTGAAAAGAGACCAAACTTAAGTCTGTGCTACAAAGCAAAGTTTAAGTTGCAAATATCATTTTCAGGTCTATGCTCAAAAAGTGAATAAATGGATTATAACTACTGCATACATATAATTTAGTGACCACCACATGAAGAACACCAGAGGGTTAATGGGGAAGCACATCTCCTTCGCTTTACCCTGGAGTTGGTTCACCCTCTGCCTATGAAAATGATACATTTACTTCTGGTTCGCTTAGCGTTCACACTGTCGATTTTAACACCAAACCTAAAGATGCAAAACAAAATAATAGCTTTCCTGATATATTTTGCTACGGAACTTACCGAACATCCAAAACAATGCTGTGTGCTGGGCTTAAATGGGCTCGTCCTTTTTAGAGTTGCATCTTGTGACATCCTGTCCTGTTTTTGGTTAGTTTAGATGCTTTTGATCCATGTTCATATTTCACTCAAACCACATCGATTGGAACCGAAAAGGTAGGTCTTGGTCCACGTATTTCACACTTATTAAAATGAACCGCACTAACGGAGCAATCACACCAGAGTTCGTTTTAATAGAACCAAACCTGCCAAGTGTGAACACACCCAGAAGGCAGCTGGCAGCTCACTAGTTTTGGAACAGAACCTCTAACATCAGTAAACAAAAGATGGAGTGATCTGAACATTGGAGCTCTGCTTTGTCCTTTCAATCTAATATATAATCTTCTTCCTCTTTCTTTCTTTTTTTTACTAACCAATGCCAGGGTCAACAGGGGGTACGTAGAGCCAACATGGATTTCTCTCTCTCTCTCTCTCTCTCTCCATAGTAATGTGATCTGCTGCATGATTAGACTTACATTCTGAGATATAGATATTGTCATTCTTAGAATATATATAATTTATTTCATCATCATTTATTCATCCCACACCCATTTCAGCATATATACTGTACAGAATGGCTGAATAATATGAGTAATATCATAATATTTTTTTATGTGCATTTAGAAGTCTTTACACTGAATATTCAGCATTCGATGTAGCATATATATTATGAAAATATGCAATTACACAAATATGCATTTTAATTTATTGTCATTTACATATGACTTTATATATAGATATGTGTGTATGTATATGTATGTGTATGTATGTATATGTATATATATATATATATATATATATATATATATATATATATATTATATACACACATATATATACACACTATATTGCCAAAAGTATTGGGACACCCCTCCAAATCATTGAATTCAGGTGTTCCAATCACTTCCATGGCCACAGGTGTATAAAATCAAGCACCTAGGCATGCAGACTGGTTCTACAAACATTTGTGAAAGAATGGGTCACTCTCAGGAGCTCAGTGAATTCAAGGCCACGTAAAATCACAGAGCGGGGTCAGCGCATGCTGAGGCACTCAGTGCGCACAAGTCTCCAGCTTTCGTCAGAGTCAAAAGCTACAGACCTCCAAACTACGTGTGGCCTTCAGATTAGCTCAAGAACAGTGCGTAGAGAGCTTCATGGAATGAGTTTCCATGGCCGAGCAGCTGCATCCAAGCCTTACATCACCAAATGCAATGCAAAGCTTCGGATGCAGTGGTGTAAAGCACGCGGCCATTGAACTCAGAGCAGTGGAGACGTGTTCTCTGGAGTGACGAATCACACTTCTCTGACTGGCAATCCAATGGACGAGTCTGGGTTTGGCGGTTGCCAGGAGTTATGGTGTGGGGTTGTTTTTCAGGGGTTGGGCTTGGCCCCTTAGTTCCAGTGAAAGAAACTCTTAATGCTTCAGCATACCAAGACATTTTGGCCAATTTCATGCTCCTAACTTTGTGGGAACAGTTTGGAAATGGCCCCTTCCTGTTCCAACATGACTGCACACCAGTGCACAAAGCAAGGTCCATAAAGACATGGATGAGCGAGCTTGGTGTGGAGGAACTTGACTGGCCTGACCTCAACTCGATAGAACACCTTTGGGATGAATTAGAGCGGAGACTGCAAGCCAGGCCTTCTCGTCCAACATCATTGCCTGACCTCACAAATGCGCTTCTAGTAGAATGGTCAAAAAATCCCATAAACACACTCCTTAACCTTGTGGAAAGCCTTCCCAGAAGAGTTGAAGCTGTTATAGCTCCAAAGGGTGGGCCAACTCCATATTAAACCCTACGGATTAAGAATGGTATGTCATTAAAGTTCATGTGCATGTAAAGGCAGGTGTCCCAAAACTTTTGGCTATATATATATAAATAAATTCTGAACAGTGCATGAACTGTCTTCATACGTTTGATTGCTGTTATAAACTGTTATATTATCGTCTTGAATTGCTTTTCCAGGATGAAAGACACAAGTAAAAAGAACAACATCTTCTCCCAGTTCAGGAAGAACGACCGTGACAAGCAGAAATTGATCGAGACTGTGGTGAAGCAGCTGAGAAGTCTGGTGAATGGAATGTCCCAGCATTCCTAGAGTCATTCACATGAACTCCAAACACTGGGCTGGGTTTGACAATGTAACTTATAAACTATATTATACTTCTTGCTTTGGCCCTTTTTTTCAAGTCGCTGTAAGGTAACAACTCTCAAAGTACTGTGGTATATTTTGACTGCATCCTCCATGTCTTCTGCCAAAATATTCACCACTGTAGGCTAATAATGTAAATTGATGAAGAAAAAAAAAACAGAAGTTATGCAGTAATTTTTTGTAATGTATTTTTAAAGGTTGAGAATTATGTTTTGTACGTTGTGAAAGTGCAATGACTGTAACACTACACTTGAGGGAGCGGAGGTGTGTATGTGACTGCTGATGCTGATGGTCATGTTGCAACCTGTATGAAATTCTCCCTAGTGTAACAAGGATGAAGTTTTTATTGTAAATATTTTTAAATGTATTTAACACTGCTATGGAATCATGCTTCCCATCAGTCTGCCTTGAGTTGAATTTGACTCAGATTAGGTAACTTATAAATGATAAAAAACATTTGCATGAGAATGCTTAATTTTTTTCTTTTCAAGTTGGCAGACTTTGTTCAAACTTGTGTGCACAAAAAGCACTTCTTAATGTAAAAGAATCTAAAATTGTCAGCTACATTTCACTGAATGATGTACAAATGCGCCACAGAATTATATTTAATTTTTATTTTCTCAGGGTGAAATGAAAGCTTTGGGTTCAAATGCTTTAGAATCTCATTTTAAGATGAAAATAAATAAGCAATAATTGGTCCAGCTACAGACTCTGTGCAGAGTTGCATTGAAAAAAATCCACATTAATTTCGATATTCACTTATGGTTTTATTTTGTTTCTTAAAATTTATTTTTAACAGGCATTTTGCACTGAAAATTATTTAAGTTTTAACAAGCAACTGTATGCTTATGTGTTTAAAGTATCATTGTATATACCACAATATTTTGTTAAAATTGGGGGGAAAAAATGGAATGTAAAGATAAAACATTTGTCATTAGCTCTGAGAGTGTTTCCATATTTTCATTTCCTGTTATCTCATGGCTGTAACAACACTAATATTGGTTTCACTTTAATAATAACTCTCATAATTTAAAGACAAAGCAGTAGTTCCATAATATTCAAATATCAAAACAGATGAATCATGGTTTCAAGACATTACAAGTATTTAAATGTATATTAACCAATGATCTGTTGAGCATTATACAATGTTTGTTAACATTATTAATGAGGGTTATGGTTACTATAAAGTGTCAAACTGATATTCAACATTTCAATAAGGCAGGCAGAATCACAATATCCATAAATCTCACTGGCATTACCTGGAGTTACACAAACTCAAGTGACTTCAGTTGTTTTCAAAGCCCACTCGTTTTTATTTGTGTGCTTTAATAAAATATTATCACAAAAATACATTTGATCACATTTTTTTTTGCTCCTTAATATCTTAACCACAGTCTTGTAGCTCTGTGCAGATCTATTTAAATATAAAGAGTTCATGTCAGATAAATGTGTGTGTGTATATTCCCCTGATTTATTATTAATGTTGGAAACAGTTTTAACATTTACTAAGTTTTTATTAATGTATTTCGTTGTTTTAGAAGAATGTATTTGAAGTAATGTTTGAACAGATGAGGTTTTCATGATATTTCTAAACTAATAACGCTTCAATAATTCCCATGCAGTCCATTTGGGATGTTCTCTAGAAATATAGGCTATATTTATCTGATATTATAAAGGCCCTTCATTCAGTAGCGTACGTCATCACACCAAACGCCTCCAATATTTATAAAAAGCAGCACTACAGATGCCCCGGTCGTTTTGTTTATTGCATCATTTACAAAAACATACTTTTGACATCGATGTATAATGAAAGATACCTCATCCTTCTCTGGCTCACAAGCAGCTTTTTGTGTTTTTGCTGATACAGCAGTAACACACAGCACTGGATCCTGAAGATGAGCCTTTGGGACTCGGGAATGTCGTTGTTTCGGTCGCGGTGGCTTCAGTGCTGATGGCGGTGGTCCGGTGTTGTGGCGAATTTTAACTCCCTGCCAAATTATTACCCCCCTCGTTGAGACCGCTACCTGGTTGCCTAATCCGATGCCCACCCCCAGACCTAATACTAAACCTACCTACTGGGGACTGCATGGCGGGGGGCAGAATTATACACAACACCGGCAGCTCTGGGCCCTACCCTGCGTTAGTCCAGCACACGGACTCGAGCCGTCTGCCCCTCCCCATGCAGGGGCACTATGGGCCGGCCGCTCATTGGAGAAACGCTGCAGTGGCTCTTAGGTAGCCTACATCAGCATCTCTTGCAACTTTGCTTTCTTCAGTGGTCTACACCAGAAAATAATAGCAGTGGTCTATAACTATAGGGTATTTTTTCATCTTTGTGCGCTTTTTTTTTCTATTTCCATTTTTGATGTATGCAAGTCGCCACATAAGTGACTTGAACACTTTTCTTCCATGCCTTCATCCTGTATTTTCGCTACTTTTCAAGTATTTATAGCCTATATGTTTTATTGTTGTACCCTTGTCACTCACCAAGACTTTAGTAGCCTATAAAATATTATGTTAAAATTGTTTATAGCCTACATACAGTTCAGTTTTTACACACATCATTACATAATTTATATCATGACCAACTAATCTGCTCCTATAAGTTTTCATAAAGTTACAATATATAAACAGACATTTGATAACAGGCAAGTAAAGATTGCTTCAAAAATACAATAATAAAGCCAGGGCTGGATTTAACAGGGCTGGATTTAACTGTACCTTAAGAAAATGCCAGCTTCTGTGTGTGGTGTCAGGCACAAGAATAAGCCCAGTGGTCATCAGCTCACCAGTGTTGCGTATGGACATGAGTTCACAGCCGAATCATTTAATGCTGGAGCATCTGTGACTTGTGAAGGAGGTGTGTCTGGTGACTACAGGACTGTGCTAAAAGTATGTGTCTAAAGTCTGGTTAATTTTTACACATGGTAAAATGTCATTTGCCATGCTTTTGTTTCATATAATGATACCTTCATTTTGAACATAATGTTATTTGACAAATGAAGCAATTGACTTTAGTGGATATATGAAGTCAGTTCTTCTCAGGTTCACACAGGTGGATCAGAGGAACCACAGGTGTTCACTGTTGTTCATAGTTTTTTTTTTGTATGTTAAATGATCAAATTGATGTAAAGATTTGTACTGATTTTTAATGTAATGTTGTACTAAATAATTTTTTTTGTATTTGGAATTTCAGTATTTGAGAAATTAGTTGTTTGAAACCGTGCCTACTGCAGATGCCTCTTCACTTTAGTTTTTTATAAACAAAACAGAAAGTTTTAACTCTTAATCAGTTTTTAGGTTTTTTCTGTCCTCAACATCACTTTTCATCCTATTTAGTCTTTTGTAATTTCCACAAAATTACTTTCTTAATGACATAAAAAAATTTTTTTTTTTAAATGTGATGGGGATTTAAAGTTAAAGTTGATCATCTGAAGTTGAAGTAGTCTTTTCTTTCCTATTGTGAAGTATATCCAATTGAAACTTGGCTTCTCGAACAAGAAAAAAATGTAGGATGGTACTAGATTTTGTCAATCGGGGATTGTGGTTTGCTATTGGTCGATCTCATGTGAGTGACAGGCTGTCCCGCCCTCACGCCAAACACATCATCAGAGAAGAGATGATGATGTAAGAGGGAGGGTAAATTATTTTGATTAAAGATTATGAGGACACATGAATTTGCAAGGATAAATAATTTATAATAAATACTGCAATATTCCATTAAAAATGATAAGAAATGTCCATTTTGATTTCATGGTAACAGCTTAAACATCAGTAGCTACATAAAGTATGGAGATAATGGGATTCTGTGACAAGACTCAACTTCAGAACACTGAAAATACAGGTAACTGTACAAACAAAGGTAAATATAAATAAAGTAAATATAAGTTAATAAATAAAATATGGGTTGTACTTTATTTAAGAGTATGTGCACTTTCAATGTACTTACAGTGTAAGCTAACTACATGGGTTACGTTAAGGTTTAGTGGTAGGTTCAGGACTAGTTATTACCCAGTGTCTTTACTACAATAAGTACATAGTATGTTTATGCAAAACAGGACTGTAAAATAAAGTGCTACCAAAATATGTCAAAGTAGCCTACAGAATTACAACATCATTATAGAAGTCAGTCATGCTGAAACCTAAATAAAAAAAATATCAAAATGAACTTCAAGTTGACACCTCGCTGAGCAATGGCTAACTTCAGCTCATTCAGCTCAGCCCATTTTGTAGGTAATCAAGGTATAATAATTAAAGTTTAAGTGCCTAATCTTGTCAGGAGCATATTTCTAATGTTTTAATCTGCTATATCCTACTCTATAGAAACCATTCTTTAAATTACAACGCAGTGATGTGCTTTTTTTTTACAAAAGCAAGAGCCTTGAAAAGCCACTGCAGAACAGGAATCACCATATAAGCAATTAGTGACACAGTTAAGAACGTTTTATATTCTACCATCTAATCGTTTTGTTTTGTTTGGCAAGGAAAGAGCCTTTAATAGCAGCGGTATTTTTTAAATGCAAATAAAAGACAGAATGAGGCTCCAGAGGCTGGAGGTTATAGCTTAAAGTCAGTCTTCAGTCTGACCCTTTAGTGAACTGTTTGGCTGTGCTCTCGTGACCCCCTCCTGCGGTGCTCACGGTTCAAACTGCGTTCGCGGGTCTATATGTCATGTAAACTCATAAATCAAAGACAAATTCACTACCTATAGCTGTGCCACGTGTCACTAATGTGAGTCATTTTATGCGAGTAAACAACAACCAGTAGCGCCAGCATAGAGGCTGCCTACACGTCATCCAATGTAAAGAAATGCGCGTTGTATCACTTATTTGAATATCATTTTGAACTAGCTGACAATTCATCATTGTATATGATCATATGGTAGGCTATATAAAGTAATTTCCATACGCGGTAATCGAAAAAGTTTCCTTTTCATCATGGTGGGAATTATGTGGGGAATGGGATGCATAATGAAAGCTTGGTTCTACTTTTTGCCAACATTTTCATACATTTTTAGTCAACACAAAGTTACATTACAAGTCAGGGCGCACTAAGCAGGAGGTTTTCCCTCGTTCGCCTGAGGAGGGAACAATGACAACAATACGCTGCTCGGCGCTTTATGTTCCGAACTGTGTCGAACTAAACTCAGATACTTATTTATTTGACTCTTTAGTATACATATCACATGTTTGTCACAAAAGGGTTTTGTTTAAAACATATTGCATACGGTTGGCGTTTAACAAAATACGATTTGTTAATGCGCGTGACGCCCCGAAAATTGCTGTCAGAAATTAATTGACAAGATTCTTAAAGTCATTTTAATTCGCAGACCACTTTACACCACCATTTTTAAAACAGCTTACTCCTTGTATAGCTAAATATAGGCGGCGGACCTCTGTTATGGGGGTGAAACTGATAAAGGCGACGATCAACATCCAAGGCTCCAATTAAAACTCTCTCTCGCACACCATGAACGGCTGTTTATCTCTTGACCCAATTAGAACATTACTGTAAGTGGCTTTAATTATGCTCTTGATTTGATTTTTGTGATGGACAGCGCAGAATAGATGGCAGTGTGGATAATTACTGCTGCTCAGGCTTCGTATCTCGTTATTTGATGGACAGTGAACTTGGCGAGCTTTGCGCCCAGAGTTCACAGAGATGTCAGGGTCCGCGCTGCAGGGTCACCAGCGGGTCACCAGCGCCCGGGAACGAGCACTGAGATAAACACAAACTCAGCGTTGGAGATTACAGATCATACTAGACACGTTTTGATAGCGATGACTCATAATATTACTCTCAAGATCGCTGAGAGCGTTGAGGCAACTCCCTCTGGGGTCTTTTTAGTAATGAAAACTTTTACTGTTTGATTTAGCTTCAGTTTATATCAATGCAAAATGAAAGTGATTTTTTTAGACTAAAATCAATGCATACGTTTGGCACGTAATATTCAGCTCAGTTCGTTGGAATTTAAGCTTTATTGTCAGGACTATTAGTTCAGAAGTTTATAATAGTATATAATCCCAAAGTATTTCCAGCTATATCATCACATGTATTTGAGTTTTTGGACAGCTCAATGAAACCAATTGCAGCCACACACACACACACACAAGCTTGTTTCCTCACGGGGACCTCAATTTAGGTCCCCACAGTGAGTGAGTGCATTCAGTTTTAAGTCCCCACCGGGAACAAACATGAACACACACACATCATCTTTTATGGGGACATTCCATAGTCATAATGATTTTTATACTGTACAAACTGTATATTCTATCCCCTAAACCTACCCATCACAGAAAACTTTCTGCATTTTTACATTTTCAAAAAACATCACTTATTATGATTTCTTTTTTTCATAGAGATTAAACATTTTATCCCTAAAACGGTTTATCAGGAACACACACACACACACACATGCATACTTTTATAGATCTATAACATATATCACATCTTCAAAATCCATTTTCATTTATAGTTGACAGTTAATATATAAAGAACTCTTTTTAGATTCTTCAAACTCAACAGTAAAGTTTGGTCACAAATGTAATTGGTGGATTAAATGGGATAAAGTACAGCACTGCAGAGCAGAATAATATCACAGTTTACATGTATAATATAACTGAAATAGAAAGACGCTATAGGAAGAATTTATACAAGCTTTCTTTAGTGAACTATCCTTGAACTTCAGGTTGCATTGCTCTTGGCTCTGGTTGAAAGAGTTTATTAGGTTCGTCAAAGCATTTCACACACTGCTACGACTCTTACGAGGGAAAACAGGACTCATAATTGCACAAATTCACAAATAAGGCCAAGTTTGAAGGTTCGCTTAGGGCATTTGGCACGGTCAGGTCATGTCGAAGAATAAATATGGCAACGGTCGTGTAATGGGGTAACATATGAATGAGTTGCTTACATAGACACATACCTAAAATACCCGCAAACATAGATATGTCATGCGTGAGTTTTCCCCATCCCATCACACAGGATGAAAGGTGAAATGCAGGGCAGACACACATCAAAGAATGAAGAGAGGGGAAAATTTGGAGCCATCCTGTCTCTTTAATTGACTGCCTTCCCAGCTTGTTTTTTCCACGTTATGGCTGTCGTAAAAACAGTAATTCAGACTGCTCTGGGTGTTTGCTCTTCATGTACCGGTAACCTTGCTCTGCTCCGTCACTTTTTAAGCTGACCTGGGTCTGAACCCGCAGCGAGACAATGATCATATTTATGATATTACTGCACACTCTGCTCCACATATAAACAGGGCATTACATCTTTGGCACTGTTCCAGGTTAAATTCTAATATGAGATCAGATCTAGTATACCACAGCCCTGACAACACATATGTCATAACTTATTTCAAACACTGATCTCAGTGATATCTAGTTAGATAAACAGAAATACATAATAAACCTATATAAAATTAGACTGCAATGTATATTGAGATAGTAATCAGATCCAGCAGCAAAGACCCGACTCAACTCTGTATCAATGTTTTTTTTGTCTATATTAAAAGAAACAGAGCATGTTAGGTAGAAATGTCACTATTATAAATAATCTTAATGGCTTAACATAAAAAAATATATACATATTTTCAGTGATAAATTAAATGTTTTAATATTTAAAAAAAAAAAAAAAAGTAAGATAAAATATTGCAATTTAACTGCACAGGTAAGCTGTCTAACCTGTGTAATGGTCTGTGTAAAAGACCCCCACGCCAAAGAAGGACAAAAAGAGGGACATTTAAGGGATTTAAAATGTAAAAGTAGAGCTTCACAGTTTAAGCTCCTCAATTAAATCCTCTACGGCATTTCTGATGGCACACAAGCCCAGAGTAATGAGTGTAAACGACGGGAATATTGGCAACAAAAGAGCCTCGGATGCTTCCTTTTGTGTCGGGGGAATTAACACCTTTTCAAAGTGAAATCTCAGGATTGTCTGCCTTCTACAGGAGGTGGTATTAAAATGCGCCTATAACAAATGGTTCAGAGTTTGGAGCAGCTTCTGCCCTGTGGGCGGGGCGAGATGACACCACAATTAAAGATGAACTTTGTGTGAACTAATTTATCTGAGGAAGGTAACAGGAGGAGACCTGCGCGCTATGGATATATAAGGGCGCACAAGCGAGTACGCTCTCAGTCTGCGCGTAAAGACGCGTCTCCTCTCCAGAATCTTTCTCGTTGCGCGCTTCAGCATGGGGCTGTACATTCTCATAGTCACCTTTCTCTGCACCATCGTGCTTCCCGTTTTGCTCTTTCTCGCCGCGGTTAAGTTGTGGGAGATGTTATTGATTCGACGGATCGATCCGAGCTGTGGTAGTCCACTGCCGCCAGGTACAATGGGCTTACCCTTCATTGGAGAAACGCTCCAGCTGATCCTCCAGGTACGCGTGCACTTTTATTGCAATTTTTATTGCAACTTCAGCTGATTTGTACTTATTTGTAAATGCGATGCTCGCAAATGTTTTGCTGTGTTAATATCGGATACATGTGGTACAACACATGCGTTTGGAATCTTTTTGCAAATAACACGTTATCCTTTTACACAGAGAAGGAAGTTCCTCCGGATGAAACGCCAGAAATACGGATGCATCTACAAAACGCATCTCTTTGGGAACCCGACTGTCCGGGTGATGGGAGCTGATAACGTGAGGCAGATTCTGCTGGGCGAACACAAGCTGGTCTCTGTTCAGTGGCCAGCATCAGTGAGAACTATACTGGGCTCTGACACCCTCTCCAATGTTCATGGCACTCAACACAAAAACAAGAAAAAGGTAAGGATGCTAATCAATACTTTTGTATTGCGTTTTGTTGTATATTGTTGCATTGATAATGGGAGTAATTTACAAAAGGAGTTTCTCCTATACTGTTCTCTGAGGGATTAAAGCTGCTATATTTGAAAGGTTTTGAGGCACTTTATATATTTGATGCTCCTTGATTAAATAATATAGAATATATCAGATTTTCTGAGGAACCTCAAATGGTTTCTCAAGTATTTTTTCAATGTAAATCTTCAGTCTTTGCATTGAAAGGGGAAAAAAAGTAATGATTTAAAAAAAAAATTATGTTCTTTTTAGGCCATTATGAGAGCATTCTCAAGAGATGCTCTAGAGCACTACATCCCAGTGATCCAGCAGGAGGTGAAGAGTGCCATACAAGACTGGCTGCAAAGAGATGCGTGTGTGCTGGTTTACCCGGAGATGAAGAGGCTCATGTTCCGTATAGCCATGAGAATCCTGCTTGGTTTCGAGCCGGAGCAAATCAAGACGGACGAGCAGGAACTGGTGGAAGCTTTCGAGGAAATGATCAAAAACTTATTCTCCTTGCCTATTGATGTTCCCTTCAGTGGCTTGTACAGGGTAAGCTATTGTAGGATGACAGTCTGAAGATGCCTTTTTTTGATAGGTTAAATTTCATGTAATGACAGTCTGTAATTTGTTTGGCAGGGTCTGAGAGCACGCAATTTAATTCACTCCAAAATTGAGGAGAACATCAGGAAGAAAATTCAAGATGATGACAACGAAAATGAGCAAAAACACAAAGATGCTCTTCAGCTGTTGATTGAGAACAGCAGGAGAAGTGAAGAGCCCTTCAGTCTGCAGGTAATTATTTCCGGATATTGTTATCTGATTGTTTTATGCCCAAAAGTAAGGTGGGATCCAGTCTGCAAATATCATTAACAAAGTGTTTTTTCCTCCTCAGGCAATGAAAGAAGCCGCTACTGAGCTTCTGTTTGGAGGTCACGAGACCACCGCCAGCACTGCAACCTCACTGGTGATGTTCTTGGGTCTAAATTCAGAGGTGGTGCAAAAAGTTAGAGAGGAGATTCAGGAGAAGGTATGATCCTAAATGTTAGCATTGAGTTCTCAATCTGATTGCATTACGTACCAATGTGTGGGCTAATGTGCTTTTTTTTTAATCCACAGGTTGAATTGGGCATCTACTCACCTGGAAAGACCTTAAGTATGGAGCTTTTGGAACAACTAAAGTACACTGGATGTGTGATTAAAGAAACTCTCAGAATCAACCCTCCTGTACCTGGAGGCTTCAGAGTGGCACTCAAAACCTTTGAATTGAATGTGAGTTAAACTTCAGGGCTGATCATTAATATTATAGTTGAAGGCTCTATTATAATTTAACACTGAATTCTTTTATTTTCTCTTCAGGGTTACCAGATACCTAAAGGATGGAATGTTATTTACAGCATTTGTGACACGCATGACGTTGCAGAGGTGTTTCCTAACAAAGATGAGTTCCAGCCAGAGAGATTCATGAGCAAAGGCTTGGAGGACGGCTCTAGGTTTAACTACATCCCCTTTGGAGGCGGTTCCCGGATGTGTGTGGGCAAAGAATTCGCCAAAGTGTTACTCAAGATCTTTTTAGTTGAGCTAACACAGCAATGCAACTGGATTCTTTCCAACGGACCCCCGACAATGAAAACGGGCCCAACAGTGTACCCAGTGGACAATCTCCCCACCAAGTTCAGTAGTTACATCAGAAATTAGTCTGGAAATGAGTCCTGAACTAACATTGTACATATGTTTTTTAGATGAGCTGTGATGTATTGGATATTTTATATTTTGTTTATATATATATATATATATATATATATATATATATATATATATATATATATATATATATATATATATATATATATATATATATATATATTATATATATATATATATAAAAAAAAGATGTGTATATAAGTCTATACAAGAAAACAAAACGAGGGCACTACTTTTTCATGGATCACTGTAATTCTACAAGGTGTCTGTGATTGTATATTTATAATGTAGTTGTGTTATATAGCTTTTGTACTGTATGCAACTTATTTAACTTGCGCTTTATCATATGGGTTTTATTTAATAAAACAAGTTGTTTCAAAATAAGTTTTTCATGTTTTAAGTATTGATCCAAATTTCAAGATTGAATGTTTTGGACAATTCCCCGATCCTTTCTCATGTTAAAATGGAATCGGTATGTTATCTGCAAAGGCTTTAAATCTGCAAACATGAACACTGAGATTTCAAACAACTAAAGCATTATGTAATGCAAAGTACCCGGAGCCCTGTCGTTTAAGAAACAGACCAAATGCGGGTGCAGATAAGGATGGTGGTTTTGAATAGAACACATAGTCAAACTTCATGACAGTAAATAATCAGTGGCAATTAGATTAAACATCCAAACTGCTCTTTGTGTCTGGAAGTAGATTGATGTGGATGCTATAACATGCTCTGTTTGTAATTGTGCTTAACCCTAAAGTCTACTGTATCATATTTGGTACGTGAATTTCTAAGGCCTTTAAATTATCAGCATGATCAACTTTTGCTGAAAAACCTGTTGTACACAATCGACTACATGCCTTCTGTTGTCTGATTGATATATATATATTTTTTTAATATATATACAGATTTTTATAAAAAATACCTTTTATATTGTTAGTAATATGAACATTTACTGGAATCCATAAATCATGTTAAAATATGTGTATCAAATATGATACATCAGGCTAAAGCATCATTGTATTGCAGTGCCTTAATGTTCCGCCTCCACAATAAAAACTAAAATATCATTTAAATATCTTAAGACATATTATTGGGAGATATAGAGTGACATACTTTTATAAAGATCTGACTGATTTACATTACAAGCTATCAGAATTTCATTTTATTTTTTGGTAATACAAAAACCAGCAACTGCACCAAATTGCATTTTTTGCTCAGTTTGGGCCTCTAAATCAAGTATGAGCTCCATATTCTCCTCATACTATATGAGCCATAAAAACCTGATGTATCAAATATGATCCTCAACAAAAGTTTTTTTTTTTCTCAATAAAAAAAAAAAAGTTCAATAAACTGTTCCATTAAAAAAGAAAAAAACTTTTCTGACTATTATTCATATGTCAGGCTTTACAAGGTTAACTCTTAAATCACTTAAAAATATTCTTGCCTTAACATTTGTACTATAAGTTTAGAAAAAAAGATTCTTAAATTTCAATCCATATGTTTGTAGTTGAACAGAAATCAGTAAGTCATGCAAGTGTTTATTTTATTATTATTATTATTGTTTTAATGTATTTATTTTTACATTTAATTTATTCATTACTGGTACTGTGTTTTTCTGTCCCTGCTTTTTTGAGTAATAATGTTTTGTTAAGTATACTTGCAAAGGACAAATGTTACAGTACAGTCATCATCATTGTGGTACAAGCTCGTTTCAAAAGCTCATTACGCTGCCGTCCGGTTGTTCTAATGACCCCCAAAGGCAAATTTTCACAAACGCATTACCCCCCGGAGGAGGCGCGTCTCCCAGCACACAGGGGTCATGTGGAAGGGACGTGTCCTTGTGTGACATGGCAAGGGAGACAGAGAAGGCGGTGAGATGCTGGCAGATGATGCCTCTCTCAGCCATTTCTCGGCTTTTCTCTGCTACTGATTTACACGCGTCCCGCCGCAGGGCTGACACCTTTATGTTCAGCCACCCTATCGCTGCAGGTCCAGGCCTTGGGAGAGATGCAGCTGAACTTTTCCTCCTATCACCTTGTAAAGAACGTCTGTCCGGCCTATTGTTTGACATCTAGGGGCGACAACAAAACTTTTTATTCCCAGAGCCATTTTTTCTCTAAATTTGTGAGTGAATTCTGTGTATATACAGAATTTATAGCAAGCAAATGAAAGAGGCCTGTTTTTATTCACTCCCCTGAACTGAACACAGTGTAAATCAGTGTAATTGCAGGGTGTTTTCCCTCAGACATTGAACTGCTTGTTATTTAGCATAAGGGAAGGGGACAAAAGAAGCATTTTCAGCTGAGAAGTCTTTTTTTTCTGCACAAAATGTAAGTGATGCCTGTGCAAAAGTCATGTTACTGCAGCCAGAGCTACTGCAATGCATTGCAATTAATATTCAGAAATATTGTCGATTTGACTGCACTCACATTGGAAATGAACCCTAACATCAACATTGTTACTGAACTGAATTAAACCAACATTGAACTGACCTTAATAGCACTGTTGCCTTCTATAGAGCTGCACATGGCTAAATTAAACTTCGGATTTTACAACATTAACTGTTATTTTCCTGTTTATTATTGTGAATCTATTTTTTGACAATCTGTGCTGCAAGTGCTATGGATTAATGTGACTTGACTTCGCTTATTAGCACAACAAGCTGCATTATTTGAGCCATCGTTCATGTCTGTTACATAAACTTAGAGTTAGTGGTTGATTCAAAAACATAATGTCAGCTAAACTTACTCCACAGGGGAAGTGTTAAAGATGTCTGACTGATATTGCTCTCCAACACTGAAGGGAAAATGACTTTTTCATTAGCACGAGGGTCAATGAGAACGTTTCTAAAAGCATTTACACGTCTGCTGCCCTCTTGCCCTCCTGCTGAATCATATCAGACTTTTCCAGCTCTCAATCGGATTAACTATTAGCAGCCCATTGCTATTATTTATAATCAAGAGGGGGCTTTTCACGGGTCTCCAGGGTCAGGAAAAGTTCAGTCATTTACAAAAAGAGGCATGACCTCACAGAGACATTAATTTATCCATTTCTCGCGAACTGGAAGTTTTGCAGGTCTGTTTTAGTAGTATTGATGGGGAAAATGAGTTTAAAATAGCATGCGAAGGCCAATTGTACAAGAAAGAGTGAAATAAGTATGTGACCTAATTCATGTATGATGTACACATCATTCAGACACATTTACACACTTTTTTTTTTAGATCATTTGTGAACAGTTTTGCTCATTCTTTGGGTTAGTGATTTGTGCAAACTTCTAACCGTAAATATACAATTTTAGTCAAGTCAAGTCACGTTTATTTATATAGCACGTTATACAATACAGATGTTTCAAAGCAGCTTTACATTGATAAACAGGAAAATAACAATATTAATATTGCAAAATCCACTCATTCAATTTCAGCTGTAAAGCAGCTCTACAGAATAAGATAATAGTGTCATTATTCAACTCAATTTTTTCCAGTGTTTCAATTCATTTCACGTAACTGTGTCAGTGTTGCAAAGTTCATCCATTATGAAACAAGTTCAATTCAGCTATAAGCAGCTTTAGAGCCGACAATAGTGTCATTATTCAGCTTAGCTCAATGTTGGTTCAGTTCAGTTCAATAACAGTGTCTATGTTGCAAAGTTAGAGTCATTATCCAGCTCATTACTAAATATTAATCGTCTTTCAAACCACAACTTAGCAAGCAAAAACTAACAATGGCAAGGAGGAAAACACCATCAGGTGACAGTAGTGGAGGAAAAAAGTTTTAGTGTAGGGGTGTCCAATCCTGCTCCTGGAGGGCCACTGTCCTGCAGAGTTCCCCTTACAAAAAATACTTCAAGTTAATTTTATTTAGTATACTTAAGTAAAGTTCAAGGCTGTGTCGAAACCCTTGTGTTGACCCTTCAAATAATGCCCTATTTAAAGGTATAAGGGGAGCATATACCCTTAAATAGGGCATTATTTGAAGGGACAGCCATTTGTAGTTGTGTCCGAAACCATAGAGGACATTATCGAGTGACTTCATTCAATCCCACAATGCACTGCAATGATGAGTGTACAAACGATGTACGCTCAATGGCTAGAGAATACCCATAATGCACTGTAAGAATCACACGCATGTCTTGCCAGAAGTTGGCGCCCGCAGCTGAATCATCCATCCACCATTTTCCAAACTGCTGGTCCAATGTGGGTACAGCGTATATCATACAGGTATAAATTTCTTTTTAATTGATTATTAAATTGTTCAATTAAGGTTTATAGAGTTTCCATGACAGAGTTCAAGATAAATCTTTTCATTACTACTGGAGCTGCTAGTTTGCTACATTTCAAATAATTATTCAACAGCAAGCACAAACTGTGTAAAAGCGGCAGCCCTTCCAGCACACTCAGTGTCCGAATTCACTCACTCCTTTTCATTCACGCCTTCAAATGGACTATATTAGTGGACTAAGAAATAGTCCATGAGAGTACAGGGGGCGATTTCAGACACAGCCCAAGTATACTTTATGTAGGAAGAATACTAATATCAATATATTTTAAGTATACTATTTCAATACTACTTGGGACTAAATTGGCCCACTTTTTAGTGTATAAAAGTATACTTTTAAGTATATTTTAAGTGTAACAGTAGTAAACTTTCTGTACACAACTAGTTTACAACTACATTTTTCATTTGTACTACAACTATACTACAAGTGAACTTATAAGTATACTGATAGTTTAGCACATTTTTATAGTTTATGAAAGTACACTTTGAAGTGATATATTCTTCTAATATAGAAGATATTCTTGTAAGTTTTCTTTAAGTGAACTTAACATCACACTTATAGTTTACTATTTATATATATTTCTTCTCAGAATAGTGATTCTCAGTGATTCTCCAGGACAGAGTTTGGACACCCCTGCTTTAGTGGATAACAATATATATTTGTTTGCGCAGACTGGGGCTGGTACAGACTTCGGATGGTAAGCAAACCAGAACATCCGATGCATAGCAACATTTTCCAACCCTGTCATCACGATGCAAACCCTATTCACATTTTCTCCAGCAATCATCAAAATCTATTTAGTTATGGTCAAATATAAAGGCCGTTTCTCAATATGCGTTCTTGTCTGTACTGGACTTGTTAATCGTCATCAGTCGCTGCCCAAGTACTGTTCCAATTCAAAGTTTACATCTAGCCAAGTACAGTTCAAATCCCCGGATGTGTTCTTGATCCGCCCCTTTTATCGAGGATGCATCGAGAGGTGACTTGAGCGGACTTGAGACAGACAGGTATCCCAGAATGCATCTTGCACCAACCAGCAAGCCTCAATAGCGGATGAGAAATCCTGCGTAATTAAAAAATAGGGGAGAGCGGGGCACAACCTAACGCTTTTTGACTTTCTCAGTTTGTGTAAAATCACTTGTGGTTCAGAGTATTTATTTTTCCCCACATTAATTTCACACGTCTACTACAATTATGTGGTTTTGTTTCATTAATACAGTGTATACTTTTTTCTTGATTTACCCTGAAAGAATGGAAGTGAAATGTGACAACATGCCCCATAGGTGTGAGGGGCATGATGTAACATCAACATATGACAGCTTAAAATGTTATCTGATATAATCAAAAAAATATACAAGACAAACTAAAATATTTTGTCAATAAAATACAATTATCAATTTTTTCATATAAAATAATGGCATTTTTTAATAATTAAAAATAAACAAATGTTTGAGTTTGATAACAAACACACCGCTAAACAAAGCTATACAGCATAGTTAATAATTTCTGAACATTGACTCTCAGTCATTATTCACCTTTTCTCATGGTTTCTCAATAGAATTGATAAAAGTATAGAATATAATAGCGTAGTTCTAATAGGGGCTCATTGTAACGCAGTGTTACAACTCACCCCACCTGCACAACTGTGATTTAACCCCGGCTAGTGTCTTCTGCTGGTTAGATCAGCTTTAAAGAACTATCTCAACTGTTAAATAACAGATGTAAGATTAAAATAATATCAGATTTGTCTCATTTAAAATAAACACAAAAAATAGAGATGAAAAATTGACTTAAGTTAGAAATTTACTTTTGCTATAGTTAAATAAATGTTCAGTGATATCTTCCAAAGACTTTTGAATTTTGGCGCAATTTTTTCTCTATACACTGTTGATATGACAACTAGTAAATACACTAAGTTTCGTCATGCTGGCATGTGTGGAAAGTTTTAAACCTTGTGTGTTACAACTAACCCCGCGTTAGGTTGTGCCCCGCGTTCCCCTACTACTGTTAATATGCCACTACGACGACGAGACCCTGAAGTCACTGTTTACAAGTTACCAT
This sequence comes from Rhinogobio ventralis, assembly GCA_039654625.1. Lineage (NCBI taxonomy): Eukaryota > Metazoa > Chordata > Actinopteri > Cypriniformes > Gobionidae > Rhinogobio > Rhinogobio ventralis. Next base: position 8,347,083 of record CM077212.1, on the reverse strand, counting down.
TACCCCGTTGACCTCCCAGACATCACCGGTCTGAACTGGAAGGAAGCCCTTATCCGGTGTCTGGAGAGGGTCCAGTCCCGATCCAGGACACAGCCAGACCCAGAGCCTGAATCACCTCCATCGACCACGGAGTACTCGTGCGAGCCCCCCGCAGACGGAGAGCTACCACCCGCCGCGACGCGTCAGCCAGAGAGAGGACAGAGCCGACCCTCGCCCCGGAAGTGGAGCTCCATCAGAAGTCTGACCAGGGGTGTGAGCCCACGACATCAGCAGACGAGTGACCACGGAAAATGAGGACTGGCTGATCAACTTCAGCGAGGAACCAACGACTCCCACCCTATCTCACCCGGTACCTTCACCATCACTGTTTCTAGACATGAGTCTGTCAAGTATCCCATTGCCACCATCACCGCAAAGCTCAGCCAGTCCTCCAGCCCCACTGCTGCCGGATGTCTACAGCCCTGCGCCGTCTCCGGGAAGTCCCTGACGTCAAGCTGCAGGTCGTGCATCCCTCTGCAGCGCCCGTGCGAGAGGATCCTGTGGCTTCGCCTCCCACCTTCGCTCTCTTTGCGTCATCTCGGCCTGTCGACCTGCTGGCTTCGCTTGGCTCCTCCCACCTTCAACTCCACCCATCTACCCATCTTCGTCTTCCTGCCTGCACATACCCGTGACACATTGAAGATAATCAAGGTACCTTGCCTGAACCACATTTGTGTGGCTATTAATGTTTAAGATTTTTTTTTTTTATGAAAATGAAAAGAGGCAGAGTGGTGTTTTATGACATTTTCATTTTATTGTAGCCTAAAATATACATACAGAGATAACTGGAATAGCCAGAGCGAGCTGATCAACGCTATCAAGAACGCTGCTGTTCTATTAGCAGAATTACCGGACTTGTGTCCACCCGTCCTCGGGAGTTCGTTCTTCTGAGTCGAACTTGGCAAGTCTGAACTACCAAGGACGCAAGTCAATAGTTTCCAGTCTTGCGTACTTGGTATTGAGAAATGTCCAAAGTTCTGTCATGAAACTCTAGATGGCGTAGGCTAATAGGGCTGATAGGAACTTAATCTTCTTGCAATCACGTCATTCTCTATAGGGCACAGCTGATTGGTTCCTGCTGTATCAGTAGCCAATGAGCTCGCTGCTCAACCTTCAAATACTGGTCAGCATTTTCTGTAGCAGTTGCAGCACGCTTTCAGAAACCCTCCACCTTCCCCAGCTCCACCTGTATAGCTCTACTATGGGTAATTCATATTGTACAGCAGTCCCGTACTTGCTCTGCAGCAGCAGCAGCAACAGCAGCAGCATAGCAGATCTATTCCGCCAAGACCAAGCATATCAACATTGTCATATCCATAACCATGCCAAACACCACAGTAAACATAGATGAATAACTCTCTCTTTGATGAGCTCATTCTATCATGAGAATTTATCAAACAAGGTATCAGAGTGAGAACCTGTGGTCAAATCTAATGACGAATGATTACTCTGTTTGAGCGCGTATACATCCACACCCGATACATATCATGAAGCAGCTTTACTCTGGTCGAGCGACGCGGATCGGGTTTCTGACTCGACCAGCAGCGCAAACAGTAAGCATGCACCTTTTAGACCTTAGAATGACATCAATGCTCAATGAAACAAATTCCTTAAATCTCCTGGAAAGAAGACCTCGTTCCAGTCTAGGCAGCTTAAGAGCCTATTGAAAGTGAAGATGATTTATTACTGTTACCTGTGGCTTTCAGGTGAAGTTGGATGACTATAACCAGTAGTGAGGCTGTTTTGGCTTTATATCCAGTTGGGAAAGCTATAGTTGAAAAGTGTAACTTCCCAAGACACTTTATATTAAGTGTCTTTAACTATGTACAAACATTTAAATGAATCATTTGAAACAACACACTTATTGCGTACATACATGTTTTACATTGTACTTATATTTAAAGAATACCTGCATGTAATTACAGTTTTAATTAATTTATATATAATTTCATCTTTAATTACACTGTTTTAATTACACCTTAACCCACCCTTAAACCTACCCACACCACTAAACCTGTCCCTAACCATACCCGGTCACCATGATTTTGCCAAGTAAGACATGTTCCTGTATCAACATATTTTGTTAATCCTGGAAAAACATTCCCATCCAAAAATGTAGTCCTAACCCAATCACTATGCCTAAACCTAACATTACCCATAACTTATCCCTAAAATCAGAGGGAAATGATAGGTAAATCACACTTATGAAGCACATAACCCTGGTTGTGAGCCTAAACTTCAACTGTAAACTTGTCCCTCAAATCTGATTGGTTGATTGAAATGTTGTTCCAGGATCAACAAAGATGTTGATCCAGGAACATGTTGTTGAACAACATGAACACATTAAGTACACTGTACCTAAAAAAAATGTTCTGATGTAAGTAAATAGTAGTTAAAGACACCTATATAAAGTGCGACCCAAGATGGTCATAATTAGATGTAGTATAAGCTACCTTGCAAAAAATAGTTTACTAAACTAAAAGTTACAAAGAAAAGGATGCTACATGTATTTAAGGGGACTGTATTTCAAATTTCATACATGTAACCTTTAAATTACATAATTTATGTGTGCAATCAGAGCAGTATTTATTAGTATTTATTAGTGTATTAGTTAGGGTCACATTACAAATGAATTACACTAAATTAAACTAGATAGCAGCCTAACTTATATAGCTATCATTATTCATATGATGGTTGTATGTTGACGTATGATAGTTATGATGGCTAAGTGAATCTTTTTTTTCTTGCACTGAACAGTCCAAATGAACTAAGTAAAATGATACAAACTGAATTAAATGAATTTACATATAAATATAAATACATTTACAATAAACAATTATGCAAACATTATAAATGAAATAAAATAAATGAATTAATAATTAAATCATTTGTGGACTTGAGTAATCCTTGAAATAAGGCTTGAAAATTGGAATATTCAAATGTAATTTCTTTTATCAACTATAAGACAGCAATTATCCTGACATCGAATCCACTTGCCTCCCAAGTACATTTGTTTTTGACAACCTTAAAACACCTCAAGACATCCAGACAAGACGTAAGACAACCAATTACTGTGCGATCCGCTGAGGTGGGATATATGATTGACTTTCTGAGACAGCATCTGCTATTATGGCCTTCTGACGCACTTTTAAGGCAAGTTCAAACAGTCCTCAGAGTTCATGCCTCGCAGTGGCCTCAAGCTGCTCATTCTGAGGTTTGCGGCGTCTCTGTGTCCTACACATAAACCTGAACAAACGTACGTTAGTGCCGTAGATTCTCTTTACAACACATCTCAGTTACTGAAAAGACTCGTAAAAACATGAAAAGACTTCTTTTCCCGCATTTTTTTTTATTTAAAAAAGTTGTTTAAAATGCCATTTGTTTAAGGATTTGTAGCAAACAAACACAAAGAAGAAAACTATGGCAGCTTGTTTCCGCCACCCTGTAAAAACGATATGATCAATAAGTTATGACAACATGTGTTTTTAAATAGTTTTTATAAAACTTATTTTAAGTTGAAATGACTTAAACATCTAAGTTGATTTTAAGGCAGCAACTTTTGGCTACACTTTATTTAAAAGGTGACGTAGTTACATTGTACTTACTCAAATAAGTACTGAGTAATATTAATTAACTACATGTACTTACTATAGAGTTACGGTTAGGGTTTGGTTTAGGGTAAGTTACTTGTAATTATGCATGATTTACAGTTATTTGTAAGTACCCAACTTTTTAAAATAATAATACAAAAAAGGTCTAACTTTTTATCTCACAATTCTGACTTTTTTGTTGAAATTGCAAGTTTAAATCACACAATAAAAGTAGGTAATTGCGACTTTAATCTCACAATTATGTGACTTTGTGAAAAAAGGCATAATTGTGAGATAAACTTGCAATTGCGAGATATAAAGTCAGAATTACAGAATTATACAGAATTAAGTTTATATCTCACAATTCTGGCTTTTTTCCCTCAGAATTGCGAGTTATACACTCACAACTGCAAGAAATAAAATCTGAATTGTGAGATAAAAACTTTTTTTAATTGCAAGTTTATATCTTATATTTCTGTCTTCCCCCCTTGCAATTCTGAGTTTATATCTCATAATTCTGGCCTTTTTTTCTCAGAATTGTGAGGCAATCAACTCAGAATAAACTCTGAGTTGTAAATAAAGTCAGAATTGCAAGATATACACTTGGAATTGCGTAATTCTGACCGTAATTTATAACTCGCAACTGCAAATTTTTCTTGAAATTGTGAGGCATAAAGTCAGAATTGTGAGATAAAAAGTTAGACCTTTTTTGTATTATTAAAAAAAAGTTGGATAATTACAAATAACTTACCCTAAACCAAACCCTAACCCTAGATCGCAATGACTGGAAAATGTGCTTAATTATCATGAAAAAAAGTCACAACACAAAATGTATTGTAATTTAATTAATGGCTTGATAATTGTTGTTTGGGGTTCTGTAAAGGTTTATGTGTTGAGCTCAGCTCTGATGAATAACAGCAATAAATCTTTGGAGATGTTTGAGTTTTGTTGATGTTTAGCCCGGTGCACTTGGCATTCAGTGGCAAATCAAAGGAAGATAACCTGCGAGATCCATGTGAGACGTGAGCAAATCTACTACTGCATCTTTATGCTACATGTTTGATTTGGACTCCAGCACAAAGCCACATACCAGCGAAAGTTCAAAAGTTCAGTCTAGCCATGAACTTTGTCAGCACTCAAGTTGTTCTGCAGTCGAAGTATTTTCACCCACGCTCTGTCCTGAGTAACACAGATTTCTGTGGTGCACAGCAATAAAATGATTGTGAAAGTAATTATGCGGGTTACATTCCTTTTCATATAAATGCCTATTTGCTTGCTTCACTGAAATACGCATCGCTTTCAGTACTGAAATGGATGGCCAAACAAACAGTAGGGAATTAAAAACAACAATAAATGTGTCATAGCGTTTTATCTTCTAGTGTTTTATTACTCTGCACACTTCAGAAGTGGAACAGGTAGGATTGCTCCGAGGTCATAAGAGCCATAACAGGGCCGAACTTCATCCAGATAAGATGTGTAAAACTCTCCCTTGTCATATATGTGTGAATGAATACGTGAAAATATCTTGTTTGTCATAAAAAGACCTCACAAGGTCAGAAGCCTCCGGATTAGATAAATGTGTCACCCAATAACAGCATTCAGGGTTATTTCAAATAACACGTGTAGGATGTATGATATCATCTAAAACTAATCAGTGGCCTCCAACAAGAAATACTTTTTTGGGGATCCCTTGTAAAAAAAGAAGTACAATTTTGCATACTTTTAAACCGAGTAAAATTATGATATTATACTTTAAAAGAATATAGAATGTAATATTTGAAGACTTCATATGCAAAAACCCTCAAAGTCCATCTGATATCTTTCTTTTAAATGTATTTTTATGTTTTTAATTTTACTCTTATTAGTGACATTTTTGAAAATAAGGCATTTCAGTAACTGACTAATAACCTTTTCATTACCATTAAAGTGAAATTACTGAACCTAAACATACACTCACCTAAAGGATTATTAGGAACACCATACTAATACTGTGTTTGACCCCCTTTCGCCTTCAGAACTGCCTTAATTCTACGTAGCATTGATTCAACAAGGTGCTGAAAGCATTCTTTAGAAATGTTGGCCCATATTGATAGGATAGCATCTTGCAGTTGATGGAGATTTGTGGGATGCACATCCAGGGCACAAAGCTCCCGTTCCACCACATCCCAAAGATGCTCTATTGGGTTGAGATCTGGTGACTGTGGGGGCCATTTTAGTACAGTGAACTCATTGTCATGTTCAAGAAACCAATTTGAAATGATTCAAGCTTTGTGACATGGTGCATTATCCTGCTGGAAGTAGCCATCCGAGGATGGGTACATGGTGGTCATAAAGGGATGGACATGGTCAGAAACAATGCTCAGGTAGGCCATGGCATTTAAACGATGCCCAATTGGCACTAAGGGGCCTAAAGTGTGCCAAGAAAACATCCCCCACACCATTACACCACCACCACCAGTCTGCACAGTGGTAACAAGGCATGATGGATCCATGTTCTTATTCTGTTTACGCCAAATTCTGACTCTACCATCTGAATGTCTCAACAGAAATCGAGACTCATCAGACCAGGCAACATTTTTCCAGTCTTCAACTGTCCAATTTTGGTGAGCTCGTGCAAATTGTAGCCTCTTTTTCCTATTTGTAGTGGAGATGAGTGGTACCCGGTGGGGTCTTCTGCTGTTGTAGCCCATCCGCCTCAAGGTTGTGCGTGTTGTGGCTTCACAAATGCTTTGCTGCATACCTCGGTTGTAACGAGTGATTATTTCAGTCAAAGTTGCTCTTCTATCAGCTTGAATCAGTCGGCCCATTCTCCTCTGACCTCTAGCATCAACAAGGCATTTTCGCCCACAGGACTGCCGCATACTGGATGTTTTTCCCTTTTCACACCATTCTTTGTAAACTCTAGAAATGGTTGTGCGTGAAAATCCCAGTAACTGAGCAGATTGTGAAATACTCAGACCGGCCCGTCTGGCACCAACAACCACGCCACGCTCAAAATTGCTTAAATCACCTTTCTTTCCCATTCTGACATTCAGTTTGGAGTTCAGGAGATTGTCTTGACCAGGACCACACCCCTAAATGCATTGAAGCAACTGCCATGTGATTGGTTGATTAGATAATTGCATTAATGAGAAACTGAACAGGTGTTCTTAATAATCCTTTAGGTGAGTGTATAGGAGCCTGATAAAAATGCTCATTTAAAGGTGCAGTGTGTGAATTTTAGCGACATTTAAGGGTGAAGTTGTGAATTGCAACCATCCAACGCTCACCCCTCCCTTTCGAAGCACATAGAGAAGCTACGGTGGCTGACACAGGACAAAGATGTCGTCGTCTGAGACAGCAGAGAGTAGCTAGCGCTCTGTAGAGCAGTTTGTCCGTTTAGGGCTACTGTAGAAACATTGCGGTGCAAAATGGCGACTTCACTGTAAGGGGACCCGCAGTGTATGAAGATAGAAATGGCTCATTCTAAAGTAATAAAAACATAACGGTTCATTATGTAAGGTCTTTATACACCACTGAAAACATAGTTATGTATATTATATTGCATTTTTGTTAATAGATCCTACAAATAAATACTACACACTGCACCTTTAAAAGAAAATGTTAGACGGACTTAGAGGTTTTTGCATCTGAAGTCATTGCATGTTATTTACAATTAAAAATTTTTTTATTTTAGTTTAAACATATAAAATACTCTTAGTTGAACTTAAGGGTGTTTTTGACCCACTTAAATAGGGCTTAATTATTTATATGTAATTTCATAGTTACTTCAATTGTCATGAAAAGAATGTACTTTAAGTGCACTAAATACACTTAAGTGGCCTTTTATTAATCGTATCCCTTAAAACTCATCTTTGATCACCAAAATGACATATTTAAAGTTTTTTCCTGTGAAAAAAAAATTCTTCATGCCTTAAAATAGCTTGAATGTAACTCTACACCCTTGCTTCATTTAGTATACATGGATACATGAATATGCAAATTATCCCCGCCTCCACTAATTCACACAAGCTCGAGATCTTCTCGATCAACTTTATTGAAGTAAACGCTGCACAAAGGTATCGCTCTCTACAACGTCCGACACATAACGGTAATTGATATGATTAGCCTTTTGCGTGACGATGTTATCAAACAGCTAATAATGTGTTGCTAATGTTACACAAACCATGTTCCCGTTCACCATATCTGAGTCAGACCGCTGCCTTCTAAAATCATCATTGCTTTGAACAACTTAGAACGTCAGTGGAGAAAGGCATATAGTTCATCATAATATCCATCATATACTGTACATAATTCACCCGCTATTGCTAAATGTACACGATTTTTCACATCAAGAGAAAAATATACTAGTATGGCTTCTCTTGAGACTCTAAATTATACGCAAAAGCCCGCCCGTATATTGATGTGATTGGTTACAAGGTAGTTTGACGTCAGAAACACAGAGACTGTCTTTTAGAGACCGTCTTTGGTTCACTGCAGTTTTAAGAGAAAATACTCAGCAATGGTGTTGACTTATGCATTTGCACATGGTTTGTCTTAAAGCATATTAAAAACACCACATAGACATATAAACATCAATAAATACTTGATTTTCACCACAGGGGGTGTTTAATTAATATTATATTATCTGCAAGTATACAGTGTTTTTCAAAAATATACTTTCAAGATTTGCAATACACTACAAGTGCATGTTCAATAAAGCACGCTTCCTTTTGACAATGGATAACCACATTTTAAATTATTTAAAATGTCAAATTTGTATATTTCTTTAGCCCTGCACTCGTTGCTGCTTCTTCCCATCATGATGTTTCTTCAATTCAGAATGACAAAAGCATTGCAGGTTCATTTGCACATCAGTATACACATTTACACATCTTCACTTACAAGCAGGAGACGGGAGGACTCCTCTGAGAGCAGACGGAGAGCGTCTTCAACACTGCTGATAAAACAGACTCGAGTCAGTGTGTCTCTGTGCTGAGTGTCCTCTCACTCTGGATCTCACAAACCCTCTGTCAGACTGAGTTTATTGTGCTGGGGAGAGCCAAACCATGTCAGTTCATGTATCTACTAATGACTTCATGTTTAATTCTCAGTGTGCCATTATCAAACATTTCTTAACACTATAAATAAAGAATGTCAGATTTTTGGAAATGCATGTAGATGCAGGGACATTAGATTAATATGTTTTGATGGTGATGCTTTTATATTCATATTTGACCAGAATTAAGAAAATACAAATGTTGGTGTCTTGGGAGATATTTTAAGAAAGTTTCAATAAGTCAAGCAGTGCAAGCTGTGGATGTGAATGATGGGAACCCATAGGAAAACTTTTATTTCTCAGTGGTTGTACTTTCATACCTCATATGAGATTTCACTGACCTTTCAACATTTGTCTCAGAGGTTTCTCCTAACAGGACAAATAAAGATGACATTTAAGACAAGTGAAAGACAGGAAAGAACTTTGAGTTTGAGAAAATGAATGTGGATCAAATGACTCATATAATTTTTATTCTTGCAAGAATTCCATGGGAACTGTTCTTATCGAAAATTGAGACTTTTGATTGCAGACTGTGGCATCTTGGAAAATCTGCACATTGTGAGACATTGGACCCTGCCTGGCAGCGCAATGCGACGCCAGGCATGACGCAAGTGTTTATTGCTAGTTTCATCCCACGCAGTTATCATTTTCACGTCCAGCGCCACGTTGTTTAAATAGCAAATGCACTTGTGCCCATCTGTTCGCCCATGGGTGTGCTGGTCTGAAAACGAGGTGTGTTCAGGCACATTGTTGGCGTGTTGCTATTTTGAGTCAACTGAAAACGACTGCGTCATTGACCAACAAAAACCTGGTCTAAAGTCAATAGCACAGTATTTTTTGTGTTATTTAAAGGGTGCATTAATATGCGCATATAGGTGGGTGCACTACACTTTTCTTATTACACACGCAGGGATGTGCAGCAGCACACAAACATTTTTAAATATTAAAAATAAAAAGGATTCCTCTCTGGAGAAGCGTTCAGTCTTTCGGCTCGCAAATTCCGCCATGGTGCAAGCGCAACTGGCTTTTAAAGGGAATGGGAGATGAGACTCTGATTGGTTTATTGCACATTACGCCTAAAACACACCCATGACTCATTAAGAGACTAGGTACATCCCTTTTGGACCATGCGCTTGGCGTGTCGGCCGTTTTTTCCGTCAACTAGCAAAAGTGGATTCGGACACGCCCTAAGTGCACCTGCGCTATGCGCTTCAGACCATGCGCTCAGATCGTTAAAATAGGGCCCATTAAGTGCAACCACATTTACATGCACTATTCCATGCTGTTTTTTATTGTAGTGTGTGTCCACAGTCAAAATTCCAACAAGAAAAAGTGCACTTAAAATTTAATTAACCGAAAAAATTATAGAGTATAGTATGTCATTTGGGACACAAATGTAGAAACAGAGAAACAGGAATTTTTTCTATTGAAGAAATGGAAGGCATCTCATCTTTTGCTGTTTCTTTTAAACTCTCAATCACTAAAAAGTGGAACACCTGACGCTCATGGTTTCTACCTCTCCATTTTGTCATGTCCTTCCCTCCCCCGTACTCATTCATTTGGCCTGTACATGAACCCTTGCTGACTTTTTACCCTTCACTCCCTACCTGCTAACACACAAGCAGCTGTTTTTCTCTGTCCTCATAGGGATTCCTTGTGAAAAAGAAGTACATTATAAAATACTTTTAAAAAGAGTACTTATTACAGAAATTATATTATTTATCTGCTTAAGTGTGAACTGTATGTAATGTTTTCGGACACTTAATTGCATGTTATTTAAAATTTATTAAAACATTTATTGCAGTTTAAATTTATATTAAATTTAATTAGTTAAACTTAAGTACATCTTTATATGTAATTTCATAATTCTGTTGTCTTTGAAATATGTTTAAAGTGTACTGCCAAATGTACTGACAAGCATTTATGGTAAACTAAAATATACTTTAATGTCATTTCTATTGAAACTTGTATGTCATATATTTAAATATATGTTTACAGTTTTGTACATGCAAAAACTTTAAATTTAATATCAAATAAACTACTTTATATGTGCTTTAGTATGTTAGTCAAACTTTTTTTAATCACTTTTATAAGTCTACTTAAGTGTGTTATGAAATATAGTTAATATTATATTATCTCCAAGTACGTTTTTTGTACTTTTAAGATTTTAAGTACATTCAGTAAACTTAAGCTCACTTTTTATTCACAATGAATGTACTAATATGTTTAAACAACAATAGAATGTAAAACAGCTTTTACAATTTTTACTTCAATGCACTGGCTTCAAATCTAAAAAGGAAAAAGTTTTGTGTAAAGTGTGTTTTATTCACCTGATCTGGGTTTATGGCCAGCTAATATTATCTCACTTATTTACACAAGTACAAAATAGATAAATTAATGGTTGTTAAATATTGATTTGAGTTGAAATGATTTTATTATGTGAGAAGAAAGAGAGTGATTTAGCATAACTAGGAAATCAGATGCCTGTAACAACAGCCAGTTACACACAAAACATGAATGCTGACCAATCAAAATCAAGTGTTCATGGTTTAATTTAAATAAACTGATTATAAGAAAGGGAATGTTTTGACATATTGCCATATTGCCATTAGATACACAATGTTTTCTGAAGGTTGAACATTTCTCAGTGTGGCTTGTAATGAGTTTGCTAATCCCGTAAAGAGCACAACATCACAGGTAGAGGTATGTTAAGTCGTTTCGGTGTGTGGAAACAGATAGCGGTGGAGCTTCCCACAAAAAGCTTGTAGCAAAATGATTAATTTGCTGTTCCCATCAGAAGGACGGTCTATGAACAGCTGCTATGGACTCTGAAAGCAAGTTAGGAAGACTGGCCCAGTTCATTGGGAGGGCAGAGGCGATATAGAGTGGTGTGTCTGTGACATTTGTGCACACACACACACATATGCTGAAAGAGTTACCTCTGTATCTCCCATTACCTCCTTCATGAGAGGAACTCTTTGCAACATTTCACCCTCATCCAACCTGCCATTATCTTCTCCTCCGATTCTCTTCGGGTTCATTCCCATGCCAGGCCGAACAAGCAGCGTCATTTATTTTCAACGTCTGTCGTTACAAAAAGAAAACACAGTTTGGCTCTGCTGGGGAGGCTTTCTAATGCCAGCTTCTGCCTTAATGATCAAAAACGATGAGTTATTACTTGAACGCTGAGGGTTTAAAGTGACATGTAGAGTGGTGGGGGCGAGTGAACTGTTTTTGGAGCTGCTTTGGAAGTGTAACTTATCAGTTTGGGAAAACTCTAATGGTGGATAGCTTTACTTGGCTCCTCAACCACCTCATCCCTCATTCGAGCCATCCGTCAAGAGCCGCCTTTGTCCCTCCGTTTCAGTCTTGTCTTTGATTCAGCAAAGTTCAGTGCTGAGTCTTTCTTTACACTATCACTGCCTGGAGAACGTGTGTCAGCAGCTTGAACCAGACATTTAACCTCCATGCATGTTCTAAAAGGCTTCACGTCAGGACTTCTCTTATGGTCCTGATTATGCTGGGCTCAGATTAAGAATAAATAGATATTGGATTTGAATAATTATGACATTTGAATTCAGAGGGTTAATGCGCCAAGAATATCTGTCAAATTGGTTTTGGTTATATTTAGGAACATATTAAAAGAATTTGAAGGAGAAAACGTCATCATGCTGACATCATTGGGGAGACATCTCTGGCAGCCCAAATATAAAAACATATAATCTCAGAAGAACCTTAGATTTAAATATTGCAGCAATTTAGTTTATGTAGCTATTTTGGTTTAATCTCCCCTGTAGCATATTTCCTCCACTAATTATAATCACAGTGATTGTTATTATACACTAACGTTCAGAAGTTTGGGGTCAGTAATAATACTAATAATAATAATAAGAATAACAACAACAACAACAATAAATAATTATTATAAAATAAAAAATATATAATATAATAATATTTTAGTATCACAATTAATCGCATTTAACATAAACGCTTGTAAATATATAATATATATGTAGTACACACACATACACACACACACACATGTTGGGTTTTCATATTTTATGGGGACTTTCCATAGACATAATGGTTTTTATACTGTATAAACTGTATATTTTATCCCCTTACACTAACCCTACCCCTAAACCTACCCATCATAGGAAACATTCTGTATTTTTAAATTTTCAAAAAACTTAGTATGAATTATAAGCTGTTTTCCTCATGGGGACCAAAAAAGATTTTGGATATTGCCATCGTTTTGGGGACATTTTGTCCCCATAACGTAGGGTTTACCAGGCCACACACACACACACACTGTATATTATATTAATACAGTCTATATACCAACTCTAAACCCTATTTACCAACCCTAAAACTATAGTGTACACTCACAAATTCCTTTTTTTCTCCTGCTTTTCTATTTTCTCCACATTTTGTGCAATTAATTGAGCTAATTTATTGGCATTTTATTACATTTTGGTTCATGCCAACTTTATACTTCTAAAGAAATTAAGTTGAAGTCCAAGTTGATTGTACTTAAAAATTTAAAATTATATATAATATATATATACTGTATATATTTAAGTAATTTCAACTTAAATTACATTAAATTGACTAAAAAACTTATAATAAAAGTTGCAAATTTCTTAACTTATTTTAATGAGTTAAAGTAATGTAAAAAAATTCGTTGTTATAAATTTATAAAATTATAAATTTGAGAAATAAATTTTGAGATTAAAGTTACAGTGTTCTACATTTAAAATGCATCAACAGCAATGAGTTCATCATCAAATCTGCATAATGAATTCCAGTGGTCTTTTCATTCTAATATCTAGTTATCCTTTTAATGCCACATTATGTGTTGATTCCCATGCACGGCTGACACAAAACAAGATGCACAATGAGTGTCATGACATGACATCCTAGAATTTACATTTTTAAAATGAGATGTCACCTGTTCATGTCTTTACAAATCACATCTGCAATGCAACGAAAGAATAATTTGTGTAAAGTGTGTAGACTGCAGGGGACGGTCTGAACGGTGTGGATGTTGAAGGTAGCATGAGTGTGGTAGGTGTGGTGGGGAACATTGAGATGAGCTCATGCTGAGACAGACAGGGACAGATGAGGGCCGCTGGTGCTCACAGCTGGGAATCCAGTCAGGGCCAGAGTGTCTATCAGTGAACTCCACAGCCCTGCTCAGACCCCTCCTGACCTGAACATAACCCCACTGATGCTAATTCTTATTTATTGCCTATTAAAGAGCAATGCTTCATCCTCTCAAGCCATAGCGTGATTTAGCACTCCTCAAGTCCAGTGTCTCACATTTCTACTGCTTCATCATGTACATAGCACTGAGCAAGCAGGCCAATGGTAACGTTTTGGGCTTTTATAACTCCTTTTTAAACATATTGAAAATCTGGTGCTAAACGTTTTGGAGCCTTTGCTAGGCAGTTACTTAGCATTGTCAGAATGTGCATAACTGTACTTTTAGGTGTACAACATCTTGTCACTGGGGCCCCTTAAAATTTGAACTTTGTCTACCCCTAAAAGGTGCATATTGGCACCTAAGAGTAGTAATATGCACCCTTAAGAAATGCAAAAAAGAGGGGAGTGCACTTGTAGTGTACTTCAAATCTCGAAACCATATTTTTAAAAACACTGTACTTGTAGATAGTATAATATTAATGAAAGAAAAGGTCACTTAAGTGTACTTGAAGAGAGTACACTTTCATGACTGTTGTTTAACACACTTAAGTAATACTTTTAAAAAGTGCACTTTGTAATAATGTCAAAGTTTAACTTTAATGTACATTTTAAATCATGATTTAATAATCTATTGCCATGGTTTATTTTGATGCGATGACTAACATACTAAATCACATGTAAAGTTTTTGATTGTAATTATTAACGGCAGTGTATAATTTGATATTACATTTAAAATTAAAATATTGTATTTATACTAAACTGCAACCTCATCATTACTAATGTGTAAGCTAATTAAAGTAGATTTAAATACATGACAAACAAGTTTCAACAGAAATTACATTAAAATATATTTCAGTTTACCCTAAATGCTTGTCTGGAAATTCAGCAGCAAATTTTAAACATATTTCAAAGACAACAGAAGTAATTATGAAATTACATATAAAGAAGTGGGTTAAAAACACTCTTAAGTTCAACTACTTGAATTTTAACTATAATGCATTTTAATTTGTGTCCAAAACATTACATTCAGTTTGCACTTATTTTTTTAAAGTATATTATTTACATAATAAGTACTCTTTTTAAAAATAGGCTAAAGTGTACTTTCTTTTCCACAAGGGAAGGTACTGTTTAGGGTTAAAATAGGAAATAGTGTTACTTCTCAGGTCATAGTATGTGTTACAGCTAATGCAAAGAGAAAAGTGGCTGGAAAAGTGGTATAAATGGAGGAATGAAACCTCTGTGTGAAAAAAGTGTCGTTTACGGCGCTTGGCACATGGCCGTCTGAAGAGATACCTGCTAAGTGCCGTCATTAAGCTGGAGTCAAAGTGTCTACAGGACTTGCATTGTGCACCACGGCCCTTGTTTCCTGTCAGACCTGGAGATGTGAATTGTCCTGGGGCCCTCCAGGTTGAACCAGGGCTGGGGGGCAGAGACGGGACAGAAGAACACAAAGGAATAAGAGAGGTGACGGTATGAGTCTAGTCATCCAGTCTGACCCTCCCACCCGACCCTCTCTTATCTTGCTTGTGACTGGCATTAGGTCTACAGTAGCAAGCCGCGAAACCGCATTTCACACTTTCAGTTAGGGATGCATTATGTCACGTGACACCTCACCTGCTTGTGAAAAGCGGAGACACATTACCACGACGGGTCCCCGTTTCTTTGAACTGAAGCCCCCGCCCCGGTGAGTTCGTTTGCATTTTATGCCTGTATCAAAGCAGTCTGATACACGCTGAAGTCGTAATGACGCTCTGAACGTGGTGTGAGACGCCGTCCTCAGATCTTCAGGAGCCTCAGGGACTATTTAGGTGGTGCAATCAAAGAGGTTCTCCTCTATAAATCGGCTTTCATACTCAACTTTATAGGCCCTGATTTGTCAGAACAAGGAGTGAAAGGAGCCGTGGTCAGGGGTTAACTACAGTCCACCTCGGGGAAGTGCTGTGGCAGATACAGATTCTGTGGCACAGTTTCAGACAGCTCACAAATGCCATGTCAATGACTGCCTCATTGTGACCACAACCCATAGATCATTTGTACTTTATTTTTTTCTATGCTAAACTGTCACCTCTTTGAACTTTAAATAACAGTGGGTCGTGGTCCAGAAAGTTTCGGTCATCATATTTGATCTCCAATTAAATGGCCTCCATTTCACATGCATTTTCTATAGCCACATTCTGATTCACACAGTCTCTATGCAGTGTTCACGCTATGTAGAAGTTTGTTCATTTGGAATATGTCTTCAAACTCAGGAACATAATGTTGGTTTGAGTATGATGACATTATATACATTATATATACAAATAACAATTAGCATACTTTCATATACCCTATATAATACATCAATGTAAAATATAATTTAATAATATATTTTTAACAATATATAAATTGCATTTAAAGAATTAATATAAATGATTAATATAATTGTGCAAATATACTTTCATATACTGTATATAATACATTAATGCAATTTTATATAAAATATATTATTTATTTTAATGTGATTATATATTTAACTTTATATAAATTAAATTAAAAGCATTTAATTATATGTTTAATACAATCATGTAAATAAATAAAATAAACTATTTGTATACTTTCATAGTATATATATGTGTGAATTTATATGAAGTATATGGTATTATACAGTACTGTGCAAAAGTCTTAGGCTCGCTAGTATTTTTACACACAAAAAGTGGGTTTAAGCCAGTTATTTATATCTTTTGCTGTAGTGTGTCAGTAGGAAATATCAGTTTACATTTATAAATTAATTGCCATTCATTTTAATAATCCAGTGAGATTTTTGTATGCATAAAGAGTCTGACAATAGTCTCTATGCTCCACATGGAGATCTGATCTCATCTTCATTGAGTCTGTCTGTGATTACATGAAGAAACATAAAAAACTGAGATGGACTAAATCCAGAAGAACTGAGGCAACGTCTCCAAGACACTTGAGGAAACCTACCTGCAAAACTACATGAATAGGTGTAGGAATAGATGCAGGTGACAAAAGCCGTTTTAAACGCAAAGGGTGGTCACCCCAAATATCGATTTGATTTAGTTAATAGAAGTTAATTCATAAATAAAAGCTATTTATGTTATTATTTTTGACAGCATTCTCACTTTAAAGCATTCTGACAAGTGCCTAAACTTTTCACAGTACTCTAGTTTTGCAGGAAGGTTTCCTCAAGTGTCTGGGAGACATTGCCTTAGTTTTTCTGGATTTAGTCTGTCTCAGTTTTTTCTGTTTCTTCATGTAATCACAGACAGACTCGATGATGGTGAGATCAGACCGGCTGCTATCAGACTTCTTGTGCATAAAAAAAAAAAAAAAATCTCACTGGATTATTACAATTAATTGCAAAATGAATGTTTGGAAATGTAAACTGATATTTCCTACTGACACACTACAGTAAAAGATATAAATAACTGGCTTAAAAACATTTTTTGTGTGAAAATACCAACGTGCCTAAGACTTTTGCACAGTGCTGTATATTTAACTGTAATTATATATTTAACTATATATACATTACATTAAAATATTTAATTAATATAAATTAATAATATACTTATGCAAATAAATAAAAATCTATTGATACTTCCGTATACCGTATATAATACATCCATTTGAATTTATATAAAATATATATTACTATATATTTAAATGTAATTATAATAAAGAGAATTAATATACTTTATTATATATATATACACAGTATATCATTATATATAACTGTAATATAACTATAACTATATCTGTCTATATACAGTTGCAACTAAAATTATTCAACCCCCCGGAGACTGTAATAATTTAGTATACAGATACAGTTTTTTTTTGCATTTATAACAGTTTAGTGGCAAATTAAAAGTGATAATGTCAATATATAATGTAATGCCTTTGAGTTACAGCATGTTTTTTTACTACAACTATTTCATAATTATTCAACCCCTATTCAACGCTTAAGTCTTATTTGCATGGTATGGTACAAAAAAATGTTAAAACACAGTTAAGCCTTTATAAACTCTATAACGAAACTGAATTAGCTTGTGCTGTTACACATACATACATTTAGCCCATGAATGTGCTAAAGTTGAATAGCAAATACGGCCAAATCAAAAGAGTTCTCACAAAAGCTATAGAGAACAAGAAGATTTCCAAAACACTAAAAGTTCCTAGAGACAGCTGGCAGCCTTATTCATAAGTTTAAAATTTGTTGTACCAGAAAACCATTGATGGTTTTGAAGAAAAAGCACAATATCATTAAGGGGAATAAAATGTTTGATCAGAGCAACGGAGAAAAACCCTCAATTTACTGCCAAAGACTCACAAGATGACCTGATTAAAGGAGGAAGAAACATTTAAATGCAGAGTATAAGAAGAACACTAGACAAACATGGCCTTCATGTTGGGACATCTTGCTGAATGCCACTCTTGACCAAGAAGAACATAAAAGGCAGAGCTGAAAATGCTAAAATTCCTTTGGATAGTCTGGTGGCGTTCTGGAAGGTTTTATGGAGTGATATGACCACAATAGAACTTTTTGGATCCATGGATCAGCGGTATGTCTGGGGCAAAATAGGCAAAGCTTATGAGCAGAAGAACACCATCTCCATGGTCAAACATGAAGGCGGTCCAGTCTTGTTATAGGGGTGCTTTGCTGTTGCAGGAAGTGAAAATCTTGACTGTCTGAAGGACATCATGAATTCTTTGAAGTATCAAAACATTTTGGCAAAGATGGCGATGCCTTCGGTGCAGAGACTGAAGCTTGATGATCAACGGACTTTCCTGCAGGGCAGCCGTCCCAAAGTATACATCCAAATCTACTTAAGCTTGGTTCAGGGATCAGTCGTAGAATGTTCTTAAGTGGCCTGTACATTCTCATTGAAAACATTTGGTGGAATTTGAAGAAAGCAGTGGTAACGTGAAAACCAAAGATTATCAGTGATCTGGAAGCTTTTTCAAGTGAGGAATGGGCCAAGATTGCAGTAGAGAGGTGACAGAAGCTTCTAAGCACTTACAGGCAGCGTTTATTGGAGGTTATAAAGAATAAAAGATTCTGCACAACATTTGACTTTTGGGGGTTGAATAATTTTGAACACAAATGTTTACAGCCAATACAACCAATTAAAAAAAAAAAATTCTCATCAATAGAATCACTCAAATGTGTATTAATAAACGTTCTATAATAGTTTACTGATGCCTTTGTTGAATTGTTTTCATAACATTTTATTCTTGGCAGCAAAATGTCTTGCAGGTCAAGGGGGTTGAATAATTTCGATTGCAACTGTATATATTTAAATTGATATTATTCATCGTACTCAAAACACCTTACCGTAGTGATAAATGACTGTTGCAATGTTTATGAAAATAAATGTGATGGTTATAATACATGTTATGTGACTCGTCATGATAATCTCTTTGTAACGGTCTCATATTGCATGTTTTATACCCCATTAATAACAAAAAAAATTAAGCCGAGTAAAAATGCTGGGCACTCCTTTTCACCTATTTTATTTTGCCAAATTTCAATTTCCTGTGAGGTCCAGTTCACAGAGCACTATCATGATCGGATCATTCCTCAGAACTGCATAAAGTACTTCCGTGTTTGTTGCCCTCATTACAGTTCAGTATTTCTCCATGAGATAACAATGGCAAGAATTCTAAGCAAGAAACTTAGAGGTGAAGTGTGTAATTTCTGCACCACTAGCATAAACAAACAGAACTGCAAAAATAATCATTGTTTTCAAGGTTTCACGAACACTCCCGCAGTCTACTATAATGCTTAAAGTCATGATGAAACAGAAGTAGCGACAGATCTTTTCTTCTGTATTGTGACATACATCTGAGTGTAATTGATTCCCGAAAAAGAAAAAATGTAGGACGGGTACTTGGTTCTATTCATCGGTTGTTAATTGGATTTCGTGGCCGTTCCACTCAAAAGTGCAGGCAGATGAACGCAGAAGACTGCTTGTTGAAGTACAGTAAATCAACAAAAAATTACATTTCTCTTTTAACCTGTGAAGGAAATAGTTCGACACTCAAGAGTGTTTAAGGATGAAAATGACTTTGCATACACTTGTGTGAGAATACCTATGCTAGTGTGCAGTAAATTTCCAATAATCCAACAGTTCATCATCAGGTATTTCTCATATTAAATGGCACATGCATATTGTCTCTAAAGATGTTTAATGATCCTTTCAGGCAGGCACACGTCTGTCCAGCAGCAGTTTGAGATGCTTTTACAAATACATTGCTTCAGTACTGCCATTAGCTTCTTTTCACGTGTAGACCTCCTACCCCCGTGTGCTTGCTGGTGCATTTATCATCCATTTTCACTTTTGTTGAGGCCATGCATCAAATGATCAATCATAGCCGAGTGTTTTCCTTAGCATCAGCCATCTTTCATTGTCACCATCAAAGGACTATCTCGTCTCCTTTGTGGGAGTGAGAAAGAAAGAGAGGGGGTTAAAGGACAGGAGAGCCGGGTCTCATCCTTACACGACACCAAGAGAAGCCGAGGTGTACTGTCGGTAGCAGCGAGGTACCTCTCTCTCAGTGCTCGCTTTGGGCACTGGGTTTTTCACCGGCCTGCCCTCCGATTCACCTTGAGCTGTTGCCGAGACCTCCATCCCTCTCCATCTGTCACCAGCAGAGAAGCTCTGTTTTACTG
This sequence comes from Rhinogobio ventralis, assembly GCA_039654625.1. Taxonomy (NCBI): domain Eukaryota; kingdom Metazoa; phylum Chordata; class Actinopteri; order Cypriniformes; family Gobionidae; genus Rhinogobio; species Rhinogobio ventralis. Next base: position 8,326,541 of record CM077212.1, on the reverse strand, counting down.
CGGCTGGAACCGTGAACAGCAGATCTGGGTTCAGCCAAGATTCACTAGGAATGTGTTTTAACCACACACACTGCATGTGACCCTCTTGCGCTTTTATTTATAGACTAGTCAATCAGAGAGAGAAAGAGTTTAGAGGTTTATAACAATCACGGTGGGCACTGGAACAGTCCCATCCTGTGGTAGATCAGCCATGTTACCATTACAGCTGTCCTCTGGAGCCTTTGTGCACGTTCCACAATCGACACAAATATGGGCGCTTACGTGATGTTTCAACCAAACCTGTATTGAGGGTAAACATTTAGAATCACTTAAAATGTGCTGGAAAAAATCCTTTTTTTCCTGTCACATTTAATATATTTCACATTTAATATATTGATATATCTAGTTATGGGTTTAGTAGGGCTGCACGATTTGGGAAAAATAATAAATACATAATAATTACTAAATTACTAAATAAAAACTAAATAATATTTGTAATTTTTAATATTTCATTGTCAGATAATCGAGTATTTAAGAAAATAATATAATGATAATAATAATAATAATTGTATTTTTATTTATTTTTTTATATTACAACTGTAAAATTGCAATACAACTTCCTGGCACATTCTCCATCACCAGCGGCCATCTCTGCCTGCTCCAGACAGGACTTATCGTCCCAGCCCAGAGTGTCCCTGAAGGCATGAGACATCTTCCACCATGGACCCGATTTCGAAGCCTACAACGGAAACAGAGCCAGAGTCAACGCCCCTCACGGACCACATGCTAGAGCCACCTTTAACCGCACAGTTGGAGCCTGCCAACACATCCATCCCGGAGCTAGAGCTGGAAGCCATCTCCAATCCCGAGGCCAGAGCCCACCATCAGGTCCATTCCGGTGTCTGCGCCACGAGGGCAGTCAGCTCCCACCCTTATCCCTGCCCCTAAACTCGCTCCAAGGAATCTGTTAGACAATCCAGTCCCACCCTGTTACCTGCTTAGCCCGTTGTCTCCATCATAACTGGCTCCATCCAGTCCCATGGATTCACCTGCTCTGCTGGTGCATCACAGCTCCACGACTCTGTCCTCGCTGTTGACTCCCTCCAGCCCTTCGATTCCACTTTGGGCCTCCTCTCCACCAGCTCGGCTCTGTGAGTCGTATCCCCCGGCTGCACCTTGGGCCTCCAGGCCCATATCTCCACCTCGCCCTGTCAGCCTTTTGACTCCACCTTGGCTCTGTGATCCCTCAGCTCCATTGTGGTCTGACATCACTCGGGCTCCACCAGGTTCCCTTCTCCATCCGGTTCTTGGACTTTTGTCATCCTGGTTCCACCGCTGACTTTCAGGCCTCCGGCTGCACTTCCGGCCTTCCACCCCTTCGTTTCCACCAGGTTCCTTATTCCCTCCAGCTTTACCTTGGTCCTCACTCCTTCTAATGTCACACCATTCTGCCAGGCCCCTTTCTTCAGCTCGGTCCCTCAAACTGGCAGCCTCGCCTTAGACTTCCGGGCCTGCAATGTCGCCCAATACGACGTCCATACGGTTTCATTGGGGTCTCCACCTCCATCAGTCGGCCCCCAGGCTCTATCCAAGAGACCATCAGACTCCGTCAGCTCCGCCGTGGTGTTCTCCTCTGTCAGCTCCTCCTGTTTCCTGCCCTTCACCAGCCCCTCGTTCTCCTCCAAAGCCACCTCCCTCCATCTTTGGACTAAAGTGCATGCCTGCGAGGATGTGCATTGTGGCAGGAGGAGTTCTGTCTGGGATTATGTTTAGTTTTATTGTGTTTTTGTTCATGTGTCTTTGTTTCATGTATATCCTTTCAGTTTAGCATTCTTTGTGACCATAATGATTCCCTGTTAGTTTTATTAGTTACTTATTGTCACCTGTGTCTCGTTTAGTTTACTCATCATTTCCGTTGTATTATGTTCAGTTCATTATCAGTTCACGTCTTAAGTTAAGTGTTAATAATGTAATTCTCTATGTATTCGATGTTGTAGGCAAAGTAAATTAATTTTAGATCAAACACGAGTTGCCAAGTTGTGTCGTTGGAAAAGGGCGTATCATTTTGAAACATTGCAGCACTGATCTATAAAATAGATAATGTATCCGACTTTAATGCATGACATGACGTAATAACGAATTCCCAGAGGTACACGTTTCCCAAAGAATTTGATGAGAAATATTTTAGTTTATATTGATTTTGACTGATTTTGAGAGACCACAAATGTGAGAATACTAGGATCTTTTTCTACGGAGAAAGGGTCTCAGTTTGCTCTCCATTGAATCCTATCGCTGTCTGAGAGAAACAACTGAGATGTTAAAGAGATTTAATTTGTGGCAATACTCCTATCACACTGATGCAGATCATACTCTTTCCATAATATGAAAGAATGGGAGTCCAAGGATGCATTTTGATTGTTCAATTACTAAGGAAAGTGTTAAATGTTCGAAAAATGTCCCAAATTGACTGTATATCATTTACAGGAAACCTGTAAATGTTTTGAGACTGTTTAAACAGGTTATCTTCTCAGAATCAGCTGTTATCTGCAATTGCTTTGTGTTTTACCTTTCAAAGAGAGGCATTTCCCTGACCCAAGTCGAGCCAGTCAAGCGGCAATGACTGCACCTCAGTGTCAAAGCTAATTGGTAGCCGATCAAAATAAAGGCTTGAATGGGAGTTGTCTCTGCACCCAGAATTACCCTGAACTGTGGGTGAACCCAATGCTGCCCATCAAAGAGTTCACTGGAATTGTCCATGTGCCTGAAATCATCTCACGTCGACCTCAAATTAAACAGGGAAGTGCTGTGTTTCACAACTACCCATTCAGCAGAGGAGACGAGATGATTGCATGAGTGATTGTAAAATCCTGCCTTGATGGTGCCTTGATTAACAGCTCTTGAAAGAAACCTAAGTTCAAAAGACAGCTGATGTGATAGTCAAGAAAAAAAGATGACTGTACACAATGGTGTCCAAAAAATGAATTATAAAAAAACAAACTGACGAGGTCAGTTATGAACACAAACATAAGTGCTATTCCACTTGTATGAACTTCAAGTTTGTTTTAAAAAATGGTTCATTTTGATAGTGTTTGAGAATGAGATCAACACATATCCGCCTTCATCTGTGTAAGATTACATAATCAGTTACAGTCTAGCAGCCAGCCACATACAGGCACCATCTGCATCCTTTGTTTTTGAACACAAATGACGAGGTGTTGATTTGAGTTGGCTGACTAAACGGGGAAATGAACATTCATACATAAAAGATAATAAATTATATTATAATGAATTTCAGAGGTCTGAACTGGGACATATTGAACTTACTGTGACAATTGCATCTTTGGTTCCAGCTATAAAACATACCATAACATAAAGCCACCAAGTCAACAACAAATAATGCAATCAACATTTTTAGTGCTTTTTGTTTAAGGCAACAATTACTATTACTAGTGCTCATTGACCCACTTCCCACCTGGTTTTAAAATACGTTTTCAGAGATCCGAACAAGTAGTCAGCTTTTTTAGTATCATTGAGATACTATACTATTGAGATACTATTATTGAGCTTAATTTTAAAATATTGTTAACGTCTATTTTATTTTATAGTAACCCTGATTGAGATGCGAAACCTTTCTACCTTTATTTAGCGCTGCCTGCTTGTGAATGGAAAACTAATCTTAATCCAGGTGGAAACAGAACCATACTTAGGGTTAGCACTTTGAAGTCATCTCATCCTATTGATGCTAACATGAGATCATGGGAACAATAATAACTCATATCATTCAATTTATTGAGGAAAGGTGTGCTTTTACTTTTCTAGACTTACGATATTTGCTGGGCAGATCACAAAAACTGAGCCATATCTGGAGACTAGGAACTTGAAGGTGAGCTCTTTTGACTTGGGCCAGTAAGCAACCAAACATCCTTGCAATGCCCTAGAAAATACCCAGAATTCCTTAACAACTGCATAGCAACATTGTATCAATCACCCAGCACAGCAACGCCCTGGCAACCAGCCAGAACACCCTAGCATTGTGGTTTACTTGGTTGCTATATAATATACCCATGCTAATGTTCTCATTTGAACAATTAAAATAAATTCTTGCACCTGCAGAAGCGGGCAAAATGCCACCTGCCCAATGGGCAACACTCAGAGCAGCAGTTGTCTGGCTGCCTCTCTCTCTGCGCAACTGTCCTGGCAGATCTTTCTCGTGAGCCCCGGCAGATGCTTAGCCAGAGAGATAAGGGCCCAGCGGCGTTTGAGACGCGCTGACAGGATGCTCCATTACACGGTGTAATTACAACCAGAAGCGACACCAAGTGTGAAAGCGACTGATAACATCAGGTCAACCAGTGAGCAGGGAGTTCAGCGGGAGGTGGAGGGGAAAGATGCATCTCTGACGTGTTATGTTTCCACAACCCTCAATTTAGTGAGCGCATGCCCGACAACCCACACTCATGCCTCCCCGTGTGTCCAATAGTGCTGTTGACTCTTACTGTGCTGGGACACTATGTACATGTTAAAGAATATTCCAATATTACTAAGAATTTGGTCATATTCTGACTATGCAAGTATCATATACACATTAACACGACTGTCATGATTAATAAAAAAGCAAACATTTGTTTTTAGAAATCAGAATAAGAATTTTAGATCATTTAAACACCTTATTCAAAATATGATGAACATTTAAAAAATGTATATTAAATACAGACAGTTTTGGTATAGAAGTTGAACAACTGCAGAAACATATTTTTGGAGCAATGAAGAGACAGTATTTTTGTTTTAGGAACTTTTGATGAACATCAAATAAAACTACTTTTCAAAATGTCATGACCGACATTTTGCAATTTGCGACCCTTGTTTTCTGAATCATTCTAGCAGCTCAAGCTCATTGGAAATACATGCCTGTGGTGAAATTTCTGCAAAATGATATTACGTTGCTTCTTGCACGTTCTGCAACACTTTCACAGTGAAATGTCCAGTGAGCGGCGCTAAAAACGTGATCAGTTTTATCCAAAACAAAAATTTATCTTGCAACATTTTAGTATGTTGGTTGTTGGGGCAGTTTGTAAATTAAATGTCTAGAGAGTGGCTAAAGGGTTAATGCTATATCGCATTTGAAAATAACATACAACCTACTCTAAACCTTACCCTGACCCTAACTAAACAAATGCAAACGTGAGGGAAAATACGCATTTGCTGAAGCAACTATCCTATTTTAGCTTGCTTCTACAAGGCTCTTTTATCAAGTGTTGTGACTCGTGTTTCACAAGACCTGAGTGCTCCACGTCACAAGTGCAATACTGTACCAAGTGAGCTACCGAGCAAAAACTAAATCAGAAATGCCATACATATGGAGCTGATTATGTAACAAACATGTATTAGTTCTCAAATCAGGCAAATCAGGTAATAGTGTTTTGAAGTCATCATAACATAGTATTGTGCAAAGAAGTTGTTTTACTACCACTAGTGGTCATTTCAGCCGGAAACTGCATTGAATAGTATGTATAGGTTCATTTTTGGAGTTTTGCAAAAATGTAGTCACATTTTCCCAATGAGTTTAGGTTGATTTCTAGAAAATAACAGCAAGGACAAATGTGCATGTCTTTGTTTGTTCATATTAAGCAGATTTATGTGTACCACTATAGCAATATTCTGAGCATAATCACAATATGGACCTTAATGGGACAGTTCCCCCAAAAATGAAAATTAGCCCATGATTTACTCACCCTCAATTCATCCTAGGTGTATATGACATTCTTCTTTCAGACGAATACAATTGGAGTTATATTAAAAAATGTCCTGGCTAATCCAAGCTTTATAATGGCAGTGAATGGCAGCCCAAAATTTGAAGCCCAAAAAAGTGCATCCATCCATTATAAACGTACTCCACACGGCTCTGGGGTTAATAAAGGCCATATTTCCATATTTAACACATTATAAAGTAAAATATCTAGCTGCCGCCAGACCGCCTTCCATATTAAAAAGCCAGACTTACGAAAGAGCCAACTTACGGAAAAAGAGTAACTTACACAACGTAACGTAAGCGTTTTGAACTGCGAGAGGCGCTTCTTTGTAAATAAAATACGTTTTAATGTTGTATTTGTCTGAAAGACGGCTTGAGGGTGAGTAAATCTTGGGGTAATTTTTATTTTTGGGTGAACTATCCCTTTAATGGGAAAAGAAAACATGCTGTGGTCACTCAGAACATCAGCACTTGCTGTACTGCAGTGTATAGATGTGAGAAACCACAACACAGGTGAAGCAGCACAGTGCCACAAGGTCGGCGAGGGGACAAACACAGGAAAGCTCTCATAAACTCAAACACAGAGGGCAGCAGTATTGCCCTCTCTCTCTCTCGCTCGCCTCTGTCCTCGACTTACCCTTACCCCCCTCCAACCCCGGCCTGGCGACACGTGCTGATTCCACAATCAGATTTGTCCGTTTTATTTTGAGGTCCTGACCCCGCCGCCTTTGGGAATGTGAACTTTTCTTGTTTATTGGTGGCCATCAGGCCAAGAACAGCTGTGTGTGTGTGCGCATGTGTGTTAGACAGAGGGAATGAGAAGGGGAAGTGTGCAAAATGCCTCCATTTGGCTGGACGTGGATTGCTCCCGTTAAGCAACAAAACCAGTCCAGATTTCACGCTTGCTGTGGGACGTGTAGCATCCAACAATTTGCCACCTCAGCATCCTTCTCAGCACAGAAAAAGCCAGGCTGTCATCCTTTGGATAGATGGAATGAACCCCTGAGAAAATTAACAAGCACAAAAATGGGAAGTGAATGAATCAGGAAGGGTGCATTTGGTTCCTTCACCTGTGCTCAATCCTGCTGGGATATTAGTTAGGCTGCTGCTGGGCTGCTTGAATGGAGAATGGGCGAGGCGGAGCAGCGGTTTGCAGGAGCTGAGGAGGTACACCGTCTCCTGTCACCAGGCTGGATTTATGATGCTTCCTCTCACTTTGAAGGGCAGCTCTGTTTGCTTAGTCCCCGCTAACTACTTTGCATGGCCTGCCCCAGTGCATGTTCATTCACAATAACGCTCCAGTGCTGCCAACCCCCAGGAATAGGCTGACGTGCTTGAAAAAAGCAACACAGGTTTTTAGTTTTCCTCCTTTATCATTTCAAATGCTTTTAAGGCAAATCCTCAAGGCAAAAACCTGTCAAGAATATGTCCAGGTCATATTTCACACCAAAACAAAACAAATATGAAATTATATTTTGCATAAAGAAAATAACACCTATTTTTCCTTTTATTTTCATTATTTTTCACAACAAATTAAGCACATTTACTCCCAAAAATTATCACTAATGAAATGTGGAAACATTTTTATTACAATAATGTAATTTGAACAAAAATACATAATGATAGAATTTGTTACTTTTAAAATTTGTTGTCGAATAAAATCATGTTTTAAAATTATTTTTCTATTACTACTTTACAGTAATAAGAATTTGACACTCACCATTGGGAATATAAACAAAGAGCAATACATCCAAACACAGTAATTTAGGACAAAATTGTCACAATGCAAAAAAAAAAAAGATTATTAATGGTCCTTTTTTATTATTTGGCATTATTTTCATTACAATCAAGCACATTCACATTCCTCGAATTCCTATTACTGTAATGTGTTAAAAATATTTGGTCACACTTTAGTTTAAGGGTCTCAATATTAACTAACTATTAACTATGACTCAATAAACTCCTAATTACTGCTTATTAATAGTTAGTAAGGTAGTTGTTAAGTTTAGATATTGGGTAGATTAAGGGATGTAGAATAAGGTCATGCAGAATAAGGCATTAATATGTGCTTTGTAAGTACTAATAAACAGCTAATATCCTAGTAACACGCATGCTAATAAGCAACTAGTTAATAGTGAGAAATGGACCCTAAACTGAAGTGTTACCAAATATTTAAATATTATTTAAATTGTAAACAGCAACAGGAATTGCCTTTTATTTATTTTGATTTGAATTGAAAAATCATTACATCATAACCATTAACAATACTGAGAATTACAAGCAAATGTGGGGGCTATTTGAGCATAAAACATGCTTTATTTCTTTCTGCAAAATACCATTTCATATATGACCTGGACATTATTTAATGAAATTCACCCCTTAAATCATCTTGCACTAATTCATTCACACTAATATCGCAACAATAAAAGGTTTTTAGGAAGAACAACACATCCCGACTGTTTGCAGCACTGACATATTCACCCCAAACAAATAAGTGCAAAACCAGGGGGTGATAATAACAGTAAATCTGATAATACGGAGCAAACTAATGGAGTTTCAAAGCGAGGGAACGGGAGGATAAATTGTGCCATCTGCACCTCTCCACGACACAACACACTGTCTACAGCAGCAACAGGAAATCTCTGCAAAGTTCAGCCATGGGTCAGTGTAGACATCGCTCCTCCCCTCTGCCCTCCCTCCACCACACACACACACATCCACCTGAGCGGCCTTTGAGGGGTCATGAGGATTAGCGATGGGGCGGGGGTAGGGGAAAAGGGGACACAACTACCATATAATTCAAACAATTAAGGAAACATTTAGTTAATGGTGCAGTGTGTGTTAAGTGTGCGACTGACCTTTTCCTGAACCCATTTATGAACTTCTGTTTTGGTGTGTGTGCATGAGCGTCACACGGATCTCTGCGTGTCCAAACTCCATTCCCAGCAGAAAGCGTAAACTTTTGCCACATATTGTTTGTCTTGTGTAACCGAGTGGCATACGTCATCCGCCTCAGATAACTGCTAATGGGAGGTAAACTAAACTGTTGTCAGTTTGCTAAACGCTGATATGCCAACAAAGTTTGCACACTGCCAGCAATCAATAATGTCTCTCCACACACAAGTGAAGATATTAGCGTGCAACTGGTCCTTCCCATGCTTGGCAGGATAAGGTTACGATTATGACTAAATCGGCACACACAATTCCTCAGATGACGAAGAACGTTTTTTCTATAGAGCCGCACTGTATGATTCCATAGCAGAACATGAAGAGCCAGCAGGGGCTGCCTGACCTCTCTCTATCGTGAAGTCAAATGCTGGTCAAACCCTGAGGGACAGCCGTGACGGAGGAGGCCGTCCTGACTCCATACATGTGTTTGGAGCTGTGATTAAGCATTCCAGGAATGTGGTATGAAAATAAGCAGCTTTGATTGAAAACAAACAAACAAACAAAAGATTATTCATGTAATCTGACCAGGACGTTCAGTCACATTGAAAACATTCACGTGTCTTTAATGGTGTTTGCTGTCAAGAAGGTTTGTATATGAGCAGTTCTTTATACAGTGCTGCAGGGATGACATTTTTGTAGGCAAAAACCTGGAAACCCAGGTAGCATTTTAGCACTTCCGGCTCCATCATCCTGAAGTCACTGAGCTTTTTGAATGAGTTTTTGATTAAATGCCCGAAATACAGTCATGTTTTTATAAAAAGTACATCAGTAATACCCCCTTGTGATTTTTTGTCTTGTAAAAGGCAGTTACATCTGGGACTACAGATGATGTCGGGAATATTAAACATCATCACGCCGAACAGGAAAACTCATCTACTCACTAGTCCGCTTTCAGAGCCTCGTTATGTTTATAATCGCTCTCTTGCAAACCTTTCTAACTCAAATTAGCAAGTAAAACTGAAAGAGTTGTCGGAAGCTGATGTTGAAGCTACAGCCTACATTTAGCTTTTTACTTCTGGTGATTGTATTTGGGCTTCAAAATTCATAAAGGTTGTGTTCATTCATTATCATAATGAACAAAATTCAAAAATCATAAACCCACATTGCTTATTTTCTGCAATAATCCAAAAGCCAATGAAAAATCCTATTGAGTTTTTCTCAGTGGAACCAGGGTGATGCTAACTTCCAGGATGATGGCCTACAAAAATACATCGTCACTACAGCACGTTTTAATAATACTTATGGAAAGCCTTTTTATAGGAAAACTATTAGATCACAATGTCGTTCCTAACTCATAAGCATACAGTCAGCGGCTGTCAAGTTCCAAAAAAAAGTACCACAAAAGTGGTCCACATGAAATTTCTGAAATCATATGATGGATTTGTGTAGTTGAAATTAAAGCTGTTGTTCAGTGAAAATCCCTTGTGGTTCTAAACTGATTCTCTATTCAGAATTAGCACGTTGTGATTGCATGACAACGAGAGATATAATATCTGAAAGATGCAAAATATTCAGAAACTCAGCTTTTGTGCTCCACAGAAGAAAGCAGGTCATATTATTTACTTTAGAACGACATGGGTAAATGATGACAGAACAGACCTGTCACACTGAGGTAAGCGTATAAGTACATATTGTTATAGCGCCCTCTAGTGGACATCTAACATACAAGCGCAAATGCGGTCTGTTATGACAGTTCTAGCCATATGGTTCTAGCAGCGCAGTAAGAATGGGGTAATGGACAACATTTGACATCTCTAGAGCCGCTGTTAACTGGTGAAAAGTATAGCACTCAAAGCGTGAGCCAAAAAGGTCCAAATACGCCAAATGACTCTACTAAATTTGTTCCCGAAGCTCTTGACTGCTCTTAACTTAACTGTAGGGAGCCATAATGATTTATACACTTTGATTTGAGAGCTGCACTGGCAGCCAAACCTCACTGCTGCCTCAACATGCATTTTGAATTGTCAATTTAAATATCAAAATTATATTAAACTGGGTAGTTACGGATACATTTATTTTCTTATAAACTACAGATTTTACTTGCAATAACTCTGGTAACATGGATAAATAGTTGACGATAAATGTAGTCAAATAATAAAATAGGGTTATTAAAAAATCCAAATGATGTCACTTCCTTAGTTCATAAATTTGGAACCTTTTATTTATTTTTGTTTGTTGTAAATTATTTTATTTATTTTAACGGAGAAAACAGGGTGTACACAATTTGAATTACCAAATTATATTTTGTTAAATTCATCCTCAAGCACCACTGGCATTAGTTTTGGGCAGATGTTGGGCTGTTCTTGTGGAAAGAGTCGAGCTCTCATGACTGTTAAGGTAGTGTGATTGTCAAATTTATGATTTAATTGTTGGATAGTTGGGATACCTTTTAGAAAGGAAAATCAGAATCACCAATAAATGAGTTTAAAACTTGCTACCGAGCATGGGAGGTTAACTGTACGTTAGACTACAGTTTATGTATCATATCTAATAGTTTTCACAACAAAAATACTACTAATTGGATTGGCTGCTATTCGTGGAACGTTTTAAACATATCTTAACAAAGTCTGTCCTCTAGCGGACGATGCGCGTAATAACAATCTACATTGTATGTATCTATGTTGTATGTAAGCAAGCTCAAGTTGATTTTTTTTTAAGTTTACCTTTTGAAATCCGATTATTGTATTATGTATTTCATCAAATCAGAGTCTGGAATCGTAGGAACATTAAACATTAAGTACACGAGAGTTACTGGATGAAATAAATATTAGCAGCTGTCCCATTATACTTTAATGATGTGCGTCTGATGAGTTTCAGACAACTTCACTCCTCTGCTATCTCCCACTGAGTGAAGCTCAAAGCTCAGGTTCTGCTCTGGATCTCTACACGCTTCATTAACAGTCGTGAGATCTCGAATCTTTCCACAAGAACAGCACTGTCCCAAACTAAAGGCAGTGTTGCTAGATGATGCTGGTCAAATATCTGTACACCCCCAGTCATTCATTACATTGTTGAAAAATAAAAGTTAGCATTATCTAAACCATCTTTGAGTTTACATGCATGCTGGATACTATGCAGACTGTCCATTTTGCAATTCATGATGATGTGTGTTTGACTTGGGCCAGTGTGTATTGGGTAATTATATTTACATAACATGCCAATAAACCTTTTTTTAAGATAAGGATTTTAAATTAAAATAAATGTATGCATGTATTCCCAATGTGATCCATCGATCTACACCGATCAGGCATAACATTATGATCTAATATTGTGTTGGTCCCCCTTTTGCTGCCAAAACAGCCCTGACCCGTCGAGGCATAAAGGTGTGCTGTGATATCTGGCACCAAGATGTTAGCAGCAGATCCTTTAAGTCCTGTAAGTTGCAAGCTCGATTGGATTGAGATCTGGGCAATTTGGAGGCCAAGTCAACAGCTCAAACCATTCCTGCACCATTTTTGCTTTGTGGCAGGGCGCATTATCCTGCTGAAAGAGGCCACAGCCACCAGGAAATACCGTTTCCATGAAAGGGTGTACATGGTCTGCAACAATGCTTAGGTAGGTGGTACGTGTCAAAGTAACATCCACATGGATGGCAGGACCCAAGGTTTCCCAGCAGAACATTGCCCAAAGCATCACACTGCCTCTGCCAGCTTGCCTTTTTCCCATTGTGCATCCTGGTGTCATGTGTTCCCCAGGTAAGCGATGCATACGCACCCGGCCATCCACGTGATGTAAAAGAAAATGTGACTCATCAGACCAGGCAACCTTCTTCCATTGCTCCGTTGTCCAGTTCTGATGCTCACATGCCCACCGTTGCCGCTTTCGGCGGTGGACAGGGGTCAGCATGGGCACCCTGACTGGTCTGCGGCTATGCATCCCCATACGCAACAAACTGCGATGCACTGCGTATTCTGACACCTTTTTTTATCAGAACCAGCATTAACTTCTTGAGCAATTTGAGCTACAGTAGCTCGTCTGTTTGATCGGACCACACGGGCCAGCCTTCGCTCCCCACGTGCATCAATGAGCCTTGGCCACCCATGACCTTGTCACCGGTTCACCACTGCTCCTTCCTTGGACCACATCTATCAAATGTATATATTGCTCTTAAAAAAAGTATTAATTAATATGTATTCATCCATTAATTCATCAACTGCTCAGCAGCAGAATAAATATCAATTGGTTATATAAAAATGTATAAAACAATAGCAAATAAATGACAACTGCATTACAATATTCCAGCTTTATTCATATTTTGCATTCATTCTGAATGACACATCCAGCCACACAACAGCACAGAATTACCTGCACACTCACAGAGATGTTATGTTAGTGTGTTTTTTCCCCAGATAAAGAATGTTCTGCATGGAGACCAGTAGTGAAGGATTTCAAACGAGGATTTAAAGAATGTGCAAAAGGGGTTTCCTTTAAACCCACCTACCCTCAATAATAAAGCAAACAGCTGACTTTTTTTTTCTCTTACATTTGAAAATAGCATTAAAACATCTAAAAACTCAACATGAACGCAACACTGCTGTTTGTTCTCTTTGGTATTTTCTCCATTACTGATTAGAGACACTTTTGGTCTGATGCCAACAAATCACTGTCAAGTTTTGAAGAATCTGAATTATTACCTAAACTACAATTGTAAAATCTACTTAAAACATCTTACCTAAAAGGCAGCAAAAGATGTACGAAAACAGAAATATAAAAACCCACATCCAAAAAGAACACATTTCTAAATACAAATACTGAAGACAAAGATATCTGAATGTCAAATTCAGATGAATAAAGCCATGCATTACAAATACAGCCATCAGTCAAACCCCATACACTTCAAGCTCATGATACTCACTGTATGTACAAACTTGCTGGTAGAAGAAATAAATAGATCTGTTGGTATATTCATGAAAAACAGTCCATAGCCCTTATGAAAAGAGAAGAATATGAACACAGAGGTTGTCTGATAAAGTGGACACATCTTCCCACACATCAGTAGTCAGCTCAGTTCTCCATGCTGGAGTAAGTCATGGCATTAATCCCTGGTCTTTTCCTCCCTTTGATCTTCAGAGATCCATAACGTGCCTGCGACCAATGAATGACAAACATTTGTTACTATAATTAAAATCACACATACCGCAAATGAAGAGGCAAGCCATAATCAATTAAAATCTGAAGAGAATATGATCTGATGAAGGGCTGTAATAACTAAATGATAAAAATGGCACAGCGAACTTCATCAGTGACATCACCTTACAGTATAAAACAATGCATTTGAAGAATGAATAATGGGTGTTTCCACCAAGCATAATTTACATTTTACTATAATATTCTTACCTGTAAATGTAACCAAATCAAATTCATGCGAATATTTCAATTTTGCAAAACAGTCTGTGCGAGTCGTGACTTCTTACAGCATGCACACAAGCGTCATCAAAACGCAATGCAACAGAGGAAAAAGGGCATAATTGATAAAAGTAATTATATATATATATATATATATATATATATATATATATATATATATATATATATATATATATATATATATATATATATACACACACTCACCTAAAGGATTATTAGGAACACCTGTTCAATTTCTCATTAATGCAATTATCTAATCAACCAATCACATGGCAGTTGCTTCAATGCATTTAGGGGTGTGGTCCTGGTCAAGACAATCTCCTGAACTCCAAACTGAATGTCAGAATGGGAAAGAAAGGTGATTTAAGCAATTTTGAGCGTGGCATGGTTGTTGGTGCCAGACGGGCCGGTCTGAGTATTTCACAATCTGCTCAGTTACTGGGATTTTCACGCACAACCATTTCTAGAGTTTACAAAGAATGGTGTGAAAAGGGAAAAACATCCAGTATGCGGCAGTCCTGTGGGCGAAAATGCCTTGTTGATGCTAGAGGTCAGAGGAGAATGGGCCGACTGATTCAAGCTGATAGAAGAGCAACTTTGACTGAAATAACCACTCGTTACAACCGAGGTATGCAGCAAAGCATTTGTGAAACCACAACACGCACAACTTTGAGGCGGATGGGCTACAACAGCAGAAGACCCCACCGGGTACCACTCATCTCCACTACAAATAGGAAAAAGAGGCTACAATTTGCACGAGCTCACCAAAATTGGACAGTTGAAGACTGGAAAAATGTTGCCTGGTCTGATGAGTCTCGATTTCTGTTGAGACATTCAGATGGTAGTAATTTGGCGTAAACAGAATGAGAACATGGATCCATCATGCCTTGTTACCACTGTGCAGGCTGGTGGTGGTGGTGTAATGGTGTGGGGGATGTTTTCTTGGCACACTTTAGGCCCCTTAGTGCCAATTGGGCATCGTTTAAATGCCACGGCCTACCTGAGCATTGTTTCTGACCATGTCCATCCCTTTATGACCACCATGTACCCATCCTCTGATGGCTACTTCCAGCAGGATAATGCACCATGTCACAAAGCTCGAATCATTTCAAATTGGTTTCTTGAACATGACAATGAGTTCACTGTACTAAAATGGCCCCCACAGTCACCAGATCTCAACCCAATGGAGCATCTTTGGGATGTGGTGGAACGGGAGCTTCGTGCCCTGGATGTGCATCCCACAAATCTCCATCAACTGCAAGATGCTCTCCTATCAATATGGGCCAACATTTCTAAAGAATGCTTTCAGCACCTTGTTGAATCAATGCCACGTAGAATTAAGGCAGTTCTGAAGGCGAAAGGGGGTCAAACACAGTATTAGTATGGTGTTCCTAATAATCCTTTAGGTGAGTGTATATGTATATGTATATATATATATGTATATATATATGTATATATATATATATATATATATATAAATCAATATATATATATATATATATATATATATATATATATATATATATATATATATATATATATATATATATATATATATATATATATATATATATATATATATATATATATATAAATATAAAGTACAAGAATAATTTTATATCACCATAATCACATTACAGTAACTGTTGTACCAAATTGTTGTGTTAAATGTAACTGAAATACTACATTTAACACAACAATTTGGTACAACAGTTACTGTAATGTGATTATGGTGATATAAAATTATTCTTGTACTTTATATTTCCAAATAAAAAAAAGACAGTAATGTGTTATGTTCAGACAAAGAAATATCTTTTTGACCTGCTGATTTCAAACTGTGGACAAACAAAAAAACTTTTTTATAGAATATAGAAAATAAAATGTGGCTTTTGAAAAATGCTATTAGCAGTTTTAATGTAATGTTTATTTAGTTATTGAGTCTTGGATGTACAATTATTTTTTGATGGACTTACATCTCTGCGCACTTTTGAGCGGGTGATTTTGACGCTCTGAGATCGTCTGAGCCCATGATGAGACACGGCTTCATCCTCCGAGAACACAGCCTTCCCCTCATCATCACTTCTGTCATTGTCATCACTATGATAATACTCTACAAAAGAAACAATTTGAGAGTTAAGAAAACAAGATGAACATATAGATCAGCGTAAGATCATACATGACATCAGACAGAGCAGGTATGATTGAGATCAGTGCTACTCAAAAGTTTTTGACTTCAAGGCATATATTTTACACCAACATCAAGTGGAGACCAAGTAACAAAACTAAAGTTGTTTACTACACAATATGTTCTGCATTGAAGACTGAGCAGAAAAAGGTTCTCTTTAATATTACATTTTTTCATTAATACATATATTTTTTTACATTAACGCATTCATTCATTAACACTGCATTCAAGTTATACATTTTATCAGTTCTTGCTTTCCCTGGGATTCGAACCCATGACCTTGCCATTGCTAGCACCATGCTCTACTGTTTAAGCTACAGGAAGGCTAAAATACATTAAAGTGCCCCATTATGGTTTTTTGAATATTCCCTTTCATGTGTAATATAGCTGTTTGTGAATGTAATTGTGCAAAGTTACAATGTCGAAAGTGCACGATAAATAAAGTTATTGTCTCCTAAAAGAAAGAATCGACTCTGAACCACCTAAACGTGTGGTCTTTAATTGGAATCCCACTGCGTGATGGCAGTTGTACATCACTAGATGAGATGTTTGCCTAATGCCCGCTTATGTTGTATGTTCTCCGCATGCAAAAAAACTTGACTGCTTTTCAAATCTCAAAGTTCAACGTGGGATTCGCAAAACGCTTGCTCTTGAAAGATGGGTCAGTACCCAGTTTATTTGGACCAGCTTGCTCTTCAGAATCACAACATGTATGTATGTATGAATAATTACTGATTTATATATTTTCTACCGGTTGTTCAAAATACAGTTTTGTGTTTTATATTGTGCAAGTTTCCGGTTAACTCACGTTATTACGGTTTTACTGAAATAGACTGCAAATCAGCTATGTGCCCACTATTACCTAAAACTGTGTCTATTAATGCAGATTGTCCGTCGTTCTTACAACTTTGAGTAAAGATAAAAGGATGGAGAAAGCTTTAATGTTACATCAGTCATTCACGTTAATGCTCTGCTAACGTATGTGCTGTTATTGTTATAGTTCCCGGATGTGCACCGCAATAAATTTGAAATATACACATGGGTTTGTTGATGGACATACTCTTGTTAATGCTGATGGTGATGAATTACAGTTGCAACATCTCAATGTACCTCAAACTGAATAGTGTATTACTTAGAAACCTCCTGTTCAAGTCATCCTTGCGATGGAGGTTCGGTTTTAATAATTTGTTCTTCCAATGTTTTATCATCGGACTCGCACTCGGATTGATATGATAAAAACAACGTCATTGTTACTGTCTTTACAGAGTGTACAATCGCTGAGTTTTAGGAACCCTCCAGACGGAGCTGAAGAACAGTTATGGTAATGGGTGTTTAGCTTCCGACAAGCGCTGTAAGAGGTAGACCAATCGTAACCGACTGGGCCATCTAACCAATCAGAGCAAAGTATGCTCGCGGAGGGATTAAGAGAGACTAATTCATCCATCGAGTCGTTTGAGAATCATTGAACAATGTGGTAATGTGCAGCGTATTTTATGAGAAAATGAAAGTGTTTTTTGACCTTTGATGCATGTAAACCTGTTGTAGGAGACCGAAAAATAAATAAATTAGGAACCTTTAAAATAGCATAATAGGGGCACTTTAATATTACAGCATAGGCACAACAATATACAAAATGATTAAGGTGACTGGATTATGCTGGATAGGTAAAAAGATGAATTTGTTCCAAAATATAGCAGAATAACTCTGTCAACAACACAAGATATGGGAAGCGTATTCTCCTCACTTTGAGAAGTTTTTTTATTTTTATTTTATTGTACAGCACTGTGGTCACTATGTTGTTTTATTATGTGCTTTATAAATAAAGTTGGATGTTGGAAGAAGTTGATGAGCCTACTTATTTATCAAACTGTGCATTATTATTTGTTTATTATTTAGCATTAAGCATAACTTTTCCTTGTCCATGGCCCTATTAGAACAGATTTATTTTTGGGTCATGACTGACCGGTTGAGAACCACTGATCTAGTTTATTGTGAAGGTTGGGAATGTGATTTCAGCCGTGGAGAAAGGACAAGCGGGGGAAGAGAGAAAGAGAGAGAGAGCAGCTGCCGGGTTCAGGCCGCTCCTGGCACCATCACCTCTGGGCTCCCCGGGTAGTGCTGGGAGCTAGGCAGAGCCAGCCTGTGCCAGGACGCCTAACGGTAATCCAGCCGGAGCAGATTCACTGCACACTGCATCAACCAAGTGATACAACCAAAAGACAGGCTATAACAAGACCATAGAGCACTGCACCGAACTGTAGGTTTAATTTAGTATTGTGTGTGCAGTTCTCTTTTCCACCATAAGGGGGCAGAATAAATACAGAAACCAATAGTTCTGAAAAGCCTTCCTTTGTTTGTTTCCACACCCACCGCTGTTTTCAATTACTGAAATATAACAACTTCCTTGGGATTTGGAAAACTATGCAATTAATTTTCCAGAACTATTCTTGAGTTTTGTTAAGGCCTTGTGCAAACTAAGCACAAAGAGATTTGAAAGAACACAAATATAAAGACAAAGCTGGCACGTCTTTGTTATTTTCTGTGGACTGCTAGCAGCTCTGAAGGCCAGTCTGCTGCTGTGTGTGTGTGTGTGTGTGTATGTGTGCGCATGTATGTACGCATGCATTTATGTACATACATACAGCACACAGCTTTTGAATAATGATGTATGCAAATGGATCTGTTAACAAAGCAGTTTAGTTCTTGGAATTTAGGATAAAGAAAAATGATCTTAAACTGACAAAAATTGTCACACACATTAGGAAACTTACTGGGCAAATAAAAAGCACACTAAAATCATATATTCACAGTGCTGCTTAAATTTAAATTTAATTTAAATTTCGCCAGCGAAACCATTGTGGGCAACGTGCATTTAAATTGCACAGCTCTACTCTCTGATATCAGACCCCAGCACTTGTGTGAATGTGATTGACAGGAGGGCATACAAATATATAAAGGCATGTTTTATGTCATGCCTGTCATTCAAAGCTGACTTCTGCTTCTTTAGAAAAAGCAAAACCCAACATTAAAAAAATGGGCGAATAAATAACACACTTGAGCCTCTCTCTTTATAGGCTACCCTGCGTTTTTAAATTCAAACTCCAATTAGCAGCTTGTTTGATCAGTCGGGATCTTTCACCTTGGCTTTGAGCCTCTGAGAGGGAATGCCATTTTGGAGGAGCTGGCTTTCTGATGGCTTCATTGCAGACGAGATGAAAATGACCTGGATGCCAGCGGAATTTCAAATGCGGTGGGCACATTAGCATACTGAGATAGAAGCACATTAGGTATTCTGCTCAGAGGCTCCCTGAGCTGTTTTTTCCTCTTCTTCATCTTCTCACAAAGCGGCACTAGACCTTTCATGCTAGGAATGTGCCGTTATTACTTATAACCCTCCTGTGCTTGAGACAAATACAGAATCCATTCCATTTGCTCCAAAACCAGTTAACACGGCAGTGATTTCCAGAAGCGTGTGAGATTTATTTGAGATATAATTATGAAAGCGTTATGGCTTTACTTGCGCTACAGATGCTTTCCTGGCTCCTGCTAGCTGTGTTTAGTGTCACACAAAGGCTGTCTGAAACCTCACAGGCGACAACAAAGCACATTAAAATTCAATGTTTGCGTAACATCCTGTCTACTAAGATGGTTTCATCTGGTTTATGAAGGAAGCAATGATGTAACCTTCACTGCCTATGATTTGCCACAATCCTGGAAGCTCGTTTGAAACCAAGTAGCTTCATAAAAATGCTCTGTTAACAAAGCATCTGCCTTCTGTTGTGGACGCAGCAGAGAAACAGCAGTGCGAAAGGAAACAAAGGATGGCATGTTAATAATTAATCTGAGAGGTAAGATATACCAGCTCCATCGGGTTGGTCCATGATGGCTCTTCTGGCTGGGTTGGAGCCGTAGGATGAATACCCGCTGCCGTCTTGAGGAATCTGGGTAAGGTCGTGCATGCTGAGGCTCCTGAGCTTCTCTGTGATGGCACCTTGACCCTGTAGAGACAAAACAGCCCCGAGTTATGATAAACATGTCAGCGCTGACAACACACAGAACAGCTTTAAACAGAGCATATCAAGACTGCGTGGACTTCGATTATGAAATCAACACGACATGCATGTATGGATGAATGCTGAAAAGATTTGGGCTCTGTTCCAAGTGACCTGTTACCTAGTGAGCTGCCCCTGTTGTCAACTGAACCTCTGGAACAAATAGCACTCCTCAAATGACTGTTTATTTCAACGGGGTTGGCATTAGCATGTCAACAGTGAATTTATTAGTATTTGTTATTTTTAAGTATTGAATGAATTAGGGCCGTTTCACACAGAATGCATTTTTTTTTTATTCCACTGCACTAATTTTACATGGTTTTATCGTTGCGCTCACGTCTCGCGTCTTTTGCAGCATCGCGTGCATTACACAGAGTACTAAAAATGTAGCGCTCAAATTAAAATCAGTTAAACTTTTTAAAAACACACCCCTAGACCTTGCTTTTTTCACTTGTCTTACATTTTTAACCACAAAAACACAGTTTGTGTATGGCCCCTTAGAAGTATCTTAACACGACTTGTTTCATCTGCCATCTTGGATGAATTTTTTGACACCGAGTTCATCACAGTGCATTCTGGCATTGCCACCTTGGAATTTGGGTCAAAGGTATCTTAGGCCACGTTCACAATACAGATGTCAGTTCTGTATTTGAGTGATTCATATGGTTGTTCTTTACAAGAGTGACAACCGCATTCTATAACCAAACTCTCATCTTCACATCTAGGACACACAACCACATTCTCGGAAATCCCTTGCTGTGTGAACGGGCTGGACAATAGGGGTTGCACCGACTAGTCGACTAATCGACTTTAATGCTCTGCCATGATGCTTTAAGCTTGACGTCGACTAGTCACTGGCCTATAGAGGGCGCAACAGGATAAGCCATTTCCTGACACGCAGGCTCTGTTTCCAACAGTTAAAAATGACAAATAAATACATACTCAGAGAGCTCTCCACAAGACATGTTTGATTATACCATCTGTATGCTTAAAATTGATCGGGAGAATGCACGCTTATTGTACATGTAAGTTAATCACCGTTCTAAACTAATGCGTGCTGCACACACATAGCTCACACATCACGCGGAGATTGCGAGCACCTCACACAAAACCATTCAGTAGCGCAGAAATGTATTGTCAACACGGTTCTGTGATTCATCAATAGCTTAGAAACTGAAGTTATAGCATATATTTCTTAGTAACTAAAACTCACAGCTTCACTATTAGTAGAGAGACGCTGGCAGGTAGAATTAATTCACACACAATCGCTCTCTCACTAATGCATTCATATAATGTAATCTTTATTGTGCTACTTATCTGTATCTGATTCAGAACGAGCAGAAATCTGTGAGCAATATAACGACCCAAAGACAAAAGAACTGATACAAAAGCTGTTATGTAGGAGCAATAACCTTATGGACAGCACAAGAAAACCCGTGTTCGCGTCTCAGCTCAAGGTTCAGGGTTATTTGTTCATTAATGACGTCATCAGCGTCTAGTCGACGTCGACTCAACTTTCATCACATAAATGTCGACTTAAAAAAAGTCGTTCAACCCCTACTGGACAACTAGATGTCTGTCATGTCATACAGTGTGCGAGAGAACTCAAATGCTCTGCTCTCCACCCAGATATAAAATCTGCTGTCAGATAATAAAGATTTGACATATGAATTTACGGTTCGATTGGACTCTTGTTGTGGCAAAAGTGATACGACTTTTCAGTTTTATGGACGTCGCCATCTTTGATATTACTTTGGTCACTTTCGCATTGGTTACTGGTTAGAGAATACGGCTTGACTCCCGTTGCATGTTCACACAGACAGCATTCGAGACACAACTGTAAATTGCTGTGCGTACGGGACATTTCGAGACTCACACCTGTAAGAAAATGCGGTTGTGAATCCCAAAAACTGACAGTGTGAACATAGCCTTAAAGTACGGTTAAATTTACTTCTTTTTGACAAATTTTCGTAGTCATTTCAATAGGAATCCGTGCAATTAGGAATTTCGCTTGATGTCTATGCTGTTTTTACATAAATATGGACAATGGACCAATTTTGCCCATGAAATTGGCTCAAATTTTGCTAGTGAGAACACCTTCAGAAGGCAGCATATTTATGCTACAATTATGCCTTAAAATACATATGCAGTGTACATGGGTTTGGAAGAGAGCTTAATTGAACAAAGATTTTTTTTTTTAATCTTTGGATGTCGTAGCCAATAGCCTTGTGGGCAGCATGCCGACATATAGCACCGTTGTGCTTCGGGCGACCCGAATTCGAGTCCCGGCTCGTGGACGTTTCCCGATTTTCCCCCCTCTCTCTCTCCCACCTCGCTTCCTGTCCACTCTATACTATCCTATCATAATAAAAGGCAAAAATCTGCTAAATTAAATCTTTAAAAAAAAAATCTTTGGATAGGAACATTTTAGGCCTCATAGCACAAATGTTTTAAACTGATGTAATGATAATACTAGTCGTGCTTAACACCCTGATTGAGACAGCAAAAACAGAGAAAAACTTTTATTTTTTTAAATGGAAAAAGGAAACAATGCTAAAAGTTGTTAAAATGATGTTGCTTTTCCACATGCTGTAGACACTCTATGGAATTACCTGCACTGGAGAGAGCAGGGCTGCAGTATTCCTATAGGGCAGTATATGTCAGTACAAGGTAACAAGAAAAAGATCATCACAAAAAAGGATTTCACAAATAAAACAGAAAGAATATGCCAGAAAGAGGGTAAAAGGAAAAAAAAAAAAAAGGAAATAAGATGGGGAATAATAGAGAGCTTTTAAGAATAGAGATTGACAAGCCTTTTACAAGCTTATTGGCTCAACTTTAGAGAAGCCTTTCAATAGCGGCATCCTTTTAGAGAGTCTGGGCAGGACAGTGGCCAAATGAAAATTGGAGCATTGTTGAGCAGCTCTGTGCTCTGCTTCTGATCAGTATATCAGCATGATTTCCTTTACTACTGCACTAATACTAATACTAATGGCCTTGGGTTGGTTTCACAAAAGAACAGTGACCTTTGCTTGCAAATGAAAGTCATTAGTGTGTCATTTATCACTGGTTTTGTAGGTTTGTGCCAGCGCACTTTGCTGGATAGAGAATAGGAAAAGGGAAAGATGTTAAGGTCAATTCGACATTATTTGCAACACTTTTACTTTCATAATGTGATGTACACTACCATTCAAAGTTTTTTTGGGGGGGGTTGGGGGTTGAATAAAGTACCTGATGTAAAAAATGTAATACTGTGAAATATTACTACAATTTAAAAAAAAAAATGTTTTTCAAGTTTAATACATTTTAAAACGTAATGTATCCCTGTGATGACAAGAATTGGCTGATTTTCAGCAGCCATTACTCTCTACATAAGCCTTCAGTGTCACATGATCTTTTAGAAATCATTCTAATATGCAGATTTGGTGCTCAAGAAACATTTCTTAATATCAATATTGAAACCGGTTTTGTGCTACTTTATATTTGAGGGAAACAAACCAGGTTTTTCTTTTTTCAGGATACTTTGATGAATAGAACGTTTAAAACTAAAAACAGCATTTATTTAAATACAAAGGTTTTGTAACTATAGAAGTCTTTACTGTCATTTTTGATCACTTTAATGTCCTTGCTAAATAAAAGTATGAATTTACTTTGTTTAAAATCAAAACTAAATCAATTATAAAAAAATAATATTAAAAAAGCATATTAAAAAAGCAACTTACTGTTAGCAAGATATTATTATTAGCAATAAAGGCTACTTTACCTATAGCAGTCTTTTAAATAATGTATAAATAGCTATTTTGCTATTGGTTAGCAGTTTTATTAAACCATGATGAAAGATTACAAAGATAAATATTGTTTTCTTTAGAATAACTTAGTGATAAATCTTTTAGAAAAACATCATGAAAGTGCATTAATAAAAAGTAAATGGGGTCCATTTTCACTTCATGTTGACTTAAAAAAAAGGACACACTGTACTCCAACTACCTTCATTAAACGGCATTGAAACCCACACAAAATAAACATATCAAAAGCACAAATATATAGTGTTCAAAAAGCTCTCTATCATTCTGTTTGTCTATCTTCAACACACAAAACACTTGCCTTGACAGCGGCAGACACGGCAGCAGTTGCAGCAATGCTCAGGCCCTGCTTGCCGAAGTTCACCATGGTCTCGTAGCTTCGCTCTTTCGCCTGGACTATGTAGTCATCAATTTCCTTCAAGAACATTAGGACAAGATTGAGCACTTTCTGGCCTTCAGGCACAGTATCAAACAATATAATACACAGATACGGTAACGTAAATGAATAAAAGCAGCACTAGACCAGTGGTTCTCAACTGGTGGTCTGTTCTTATAGGGTCGCAGAACAACAGGGAAAAAACAATGCCCAAATTCATCTTTCATTTTGCAGTATGGTGAATACAAATAAAATATTAGTCCAAATGCTTTGCAAACCCAGTGTATTAATAGGAGGACAAAAGTGAAGAGGAGATTCACCCTTTCTTTGGAGGAAAGCAGAGGATGGAGGAGTTTTCTGTAGATGGCACTAGCTCCTCTTGTGTACGGAGACAGAAGCCAGATGACAAACGCAACTTTGATCTCGTAATAGAGGGGAAACCTTTAGATCAGAGGAGAGAAAGAAGATACAAGGACTCCCGTTACATCAGATTAATCAGCTGACATAATTACACTCATTAAAGCTGTATTCCAACAAATTAATTTGTGCTACTCTAAATTAAAACAGCAACTTCGTTTCATTAAACCCTGATTGCTTCCCCTGCATTCCTTGGTCTAGGGAAACAAAAACAAGACCTTAAATGAAACGGCTCGCTTCTTTAGCCTGACATGAATCACTTGTAATCAGGTAAACGTGCCGCTGGTGTGAAGAAAGACTTGAGTGTCTGACTCACCAGGCTATGGTTAGATCTGTGACGGTCTCCACTACTGTAAACAGGGCAAAGACAATCCAGTACATCATCCATCGTACCTGAAAAAGGAACAAAACAGCAAACAAATAAAAACAATAAATGTTAAATAAACACAATGTTTATGTTAAGTGAAGTGACATAAAAAAATGTGACCTATACCAGCAATCAATAATCAGTTGTTTTTTTATTTATTGGTAACATAACCAATGTTTAGGTTTTATTTTATTTTTTAAACAGCATCAACCACCACACTGGTTATTCGCCATAGCATAAAAATAATTCTTGGCTATCGATGTTAAATCAAAATTTCCCTTAGATCCTGTTTGTTACAAAAAACCTACAGTGACCTGGTCACTGTCCCAAAATAAGCCTTACGAAAAGTGGTCATTATTTCAAAATAAACCTGTACATTATCCCACTATTAGAGACATGAAACTAACACGGCTATGCTGAAAACTGACTGTATATGACAATGGTCACATATGCAGTTTACAGTCATCACCGATTTTCAAATAAGTTTTGCTTCAAATCAAATGTTGTAGATGGCTGGTTTAGTTCATGGCTCCATTAATTATAACATAAAATTCATAAAAAGAAAATACGGTTACACTTTATTTTAAGGTGTCATTGTTACAGTGTAATTATATATTTAAGTACTGAGTAATATTAATTAACGACATGTACTTACTATAGCGTTAGGGTAGGATTAGGGTTAGTTGAATGTAATTATGCATAATTTACTGTTATTACTATGGCAAGTACATGTAACATTTGTAACAAGGACACTGTGAAATAAAGTGTTACCGAAAATACTTTAAGAATCAAGGTCGCTAAGAAAGTGGGCAGGGACTGTTGCACACTATGATGGACTGATGATACACTGTTTAGTAAAAAAACAACAAGCTCTCTGATATTTTACAATGCTATCTGCCTCTAATAGTTTCACACGATTAAAACAAAAAAAAGTGCCATAAGTGCTACTCTTAAAGTAGTCTCAGCCTCAGATGTCACACCCACGGACCACAGGCCGAATGTCTGATGCATATGGCACACTTAACTGGAAACACTTCAGGATTTTCGAAGTCGTCATCTGATTGGTTGTATTCTACAGGATGTCCGGGAGACGTGTGTATCGCATTCTTTAACGGGCCGCCTGGAAACAAAGATGCCATGACGCCAAAACCCCTCATGGAAGAAGAACGCCGTTGTGTTTACAACTGTGACAATGAGCGCTTACCAGGTTCAACTAAACGCTGGATTTTCAAAGGTATGTGAAATATGTAAAGTTTGCAGCATAGACTCTTTACAATACATCCAAGAGTTTTGCACACAGATCTGTTATTGTAGGGACATCGACATTACATTTTCACACCCCTAAACAGGACGTGGAACAAAACGAACTGACATTGGTTGCTTTACATGTCAGTCAGATGGCCTCTGGCCAGTCCTTGGCCAATGAACCGTGCTCTATAGTGCAGACCTTCTGCCGTCAGTCTGAAGGTCTAGCTACGCGAGACTACTCTTAATGCAGCATTGATCACCTAATGCCAAGATGCATCACACTTACCCAAACATAAAACACCTGATACCATGCTAAAGAATATAAAAAAAATCCATGCACTTTCTTTATTCTGTTCAATAGCCTGAACGCCTAATCTTTTCACACAGAGAGGCTCGCTAACACAAATCCAAGCACACCTCTTTTCCTAGGAGGAGACGGAAACAGTCGAGTGTAACAAAAAATCATTATGGCCGTGACATTAATTTCCATCCCAGCTCTCTGTGTGTGTCTCTCTGCAGCAAGACCTGTTTGGTATGCTCTACCTCTCCTCTGCTCTCAACCACAGCGCGCTTTCAGCCAGCTTCTTAGCATTTCAATTTCAAACACCCGTGCAGACAGTCATGTGATCCCCAGCCTTGAGCTGCAGCTCTCGGAGGTATTAGGTGATATTTTCAGCCTCACTGAACAAAGTCAAATGAATCCATGCAGAGGCAGCATTACCAGCCTGACAGGAGGCGTCAGATTTAATTGGTGTCCTCCCAATGAACCTTCAGCGGTCTGAGAGAGATCAATGCGTTGCATCAGCCGCTGGAAAGCTGCCGCTCCATGACAAACTGTCAATCGAAATCCACCAGCAGTGATCTTTTCTCGTAGCCGGAGCGCTTTGGTCGCTGTCCGCATCGATACATAAAATCTAATCAGATCTAGAAGCCTTCCTCCCATAATCCTCCAGACAATCCTATTTATTACAAGTCTGCAATTACCTGGCTTCAATTAGAGAAGTATGTGAGATGTAAGTAGAATTTCAACCGCTTTGTTCTATCTCGCTGTAAAACTGGGTTAAAGGCGATTCGAGAATGGGCCGGCACCCAAGACAAGCATGCCTTTCCCGTTCAGCGCTGCATGTGGATAAGGAGTTGTGTAGCCTGGATTTCCAATGGAAATAAAAGCCTTTGAAGTATCCTGATTGTGAATGGACGTATTCCTTTCCTGCTCCGTGTGCGTACCATGGAGAGGTTTCTTTGTTCAACATTTAAACTGAGCAGTGAGACATATGAGCTGACCCACTCTGTTTATCTAACAAACAGGAGTTGCACGCATTGTACAGATTTGCTCCGAGTGGAAAAAACGCAGTGTGGTTTCTAAGAGCATCTAGTCTATGCTAGTAAACACAGGCTGTCAAGCTGGCTTTAAACTTTATTTAAAGTCCAACATAAACCAGCAACTCCAGTCGACCGGTCCTATAAAAAGGCCTGCAGCACAAAGCATCATTTGTCCAGTTCTATTTTGAAAATGATTTGAAAGAGGTTTCTCAATTACCAGTCTGCACTCAAAGGCAAACGCAGAAACGGTTATGACATGTTTAAAAAAAAAGCTGCTTTTGTGGTCGATTGAGCTTTCTTCTTTTTTTCCAAGGGTTTGCTATTAAAAGTCTAAGTTTACTGAAATTGACTTTCCACTCTAACATACAGGAGCATTCAACATTTTAGAAAAGCATATAAACATTCGTGATCTTGTGCTGCCAGTGTCCCTTCTCCTGAGTTGAGCGATAACACACTGCTGTTTACATAAACGTGTCCTTATATTATATAATGCATGTATATCCAGATCAAATATATTATGGGCTTGACAGTAAGGTTGGCCTAATAGCGATTCAGGCCAGTATATATTACATATATTGTACAATAACATGCGACTAGTTTGACAGAATTGTTTATTAATCTTTAACAAACATTCAAGCTGCACATTTTTGCTTTGAAAAGCTCCTAAACAATGGCATTGCTTACTTCTACTGTAGGCATGTTACTGTATAAAATAACATTTTAATAACATATAAAAATATATGCATCAACATTATTTTCTGTGCTACATGGTAACAAAACAGTCATAATTGTAACAGTAAATAACTGTAAAACAAAACAAAAAACATGTTAATTGGTTAAAGGTTTGCTTACTATATACAGAATAAGTTTTTGGAAGTGAAAAAGAATGCAATCTTATAATTTACAGTGAAAAACAAAAATTGGCATTCCCTGAACTCCATGTGTGACACTTCACATTTGATTGTTTTGTTTTATTTTTCTTGTGTCAGTTTGTTACATCTTATGTTGTTAAATGTTTATGTGTTACCATGATGGTGAGTTTTTACACAGTATTTAAGTCAAAAGCTATACTTGTGATGAACTTTGATTCACAATGTAGCTTTCTCTTTACCACCTATGTTTTTATGGGGGTTTTCAGTATATTATAAAAGTATAAAACAAATTTTTACTACTTTTTATATTAACATTAATCAAATATCTGTATTTAAACTCTAAATTTAAAGGAATAGTTCACCCAAAAATGAAAATTATCCCATAATTTACCCATCTATCCATCATAAAAGTAATCCATATGACTCCAGGGGCTTAATAAAGGCCTTTCTGAAGCATAGCGATGCGTTTTTGTAAGAAAAATATTTATATTTATAACTAACTATTATTAAATAAAATTAATTATTATTCAAATAAATATCTTTTTTTTTTTTTTTTTTTTTATCTAAATAGAAAAACGTAGAAAATACCGGGATATATACCGCGTATCGCCATTCAACCAAAAAATACCAAGATATGATTTTTTGGCCATATCGCCGAGCCCTAATAAGCACTCTAACCGATTCCGTTTGTATCACTCCGCTTGCAACATTTCTCACAGAAAGTGTCATGGCGGACGAGCAAACCTCCATAATTTTACAAATACTGATGTTATTGTGTCACGGAATGTAGTTTTAAGAGTTTTTTAGGCAATAATGTAGTTATTTAGACCTCAAATATGTGACTCAAATATAAACACAGTGCCTGTTTTACAGTTTGTTTAAAAGCTTTCGCATATGCCAGCTCCAGGCCGTCAGCAGCCGTTCTGTGCTCATGTACCCACTGAGAACAGCTTGATCTTGGCCAGTCCTTCGGGAATTTGCCACTGGCTCTTACTGTATGTAGATAGTGGTTAAACATGATATAATTCATTTGGGGTATATCATAACCAATTTGGGATAAGGGGAAAATTAAGTTTCATAACTTTACATTTAGGCTATATTTATCTTAAATCCTGTAGGGCCTACTAGAGCGCTGCTTTTTTTTTTTTGCCGTTTGACAATTGTTTGCTTGTGTTTATTTCCTATTGTCTTTTATAATGGCTATTGTTGTACATTTAAATATAATATATTATTTTATATAAATAATATGCCATATTTGGTATTGAGAAAGGGTCCGTTAGTGATTGTAATTTTGAAATTCAGTGACATGTACATTATTAAACCATTAGATGGTGGCAAAGACTGTCTTTAGGAGTGACTGGTTGTAAACAAGGAAATTGTTTTAGCGCGGTCTTGGGAAAGCTTTAAAAAAAGGACAAAGACAAAAATCACTTTCCTCAGCGGACCGGACATTCAAACAGATTTTTTATAATGGATATAATATTATGGACATCGACCTAAAGAATGAATATTATATCAGATGCAGGTAATACAATCATTTAGTCGATCTCTCTCTCTCTCTCTCTCTCTCTCTCTCTCTCTCTCTCTCTCTCTCTCTCATAATACTATAATACTCTACATAATACAATAAGCTTCAATGAAGCGACTTAACATTTCTTCGTTACTACGGAGATTTGTCACTCACGCCACGTCACATCCAGTGTAGACAACATCACGGATTATAATAGGTTCTATTGTCTTTTGTCACGCCACACACGTCCGGTGTAGACACGGTGTGAGAATTCGTAACGGAGGCTTGGGCTCAACTGTTAAACTGTCAACTTGAGATTTGAATCCGTGGCGGAAGTAAGTAGTTCTGCACAAAAGAGTTTTTAAAGACACTCAGTTTTTTCGAATTTTATTTACTCACTTGTGCTGTCGAACTGTTGTATAAACGCTCTGTTGTATATCACACTCATAGCCATGCGATATGGCTCTATAGCAGCACGCTGTGATTACATACAGCACTCGGCCTGCTGCCTCATACCTACGGCCAAATCACAGCCATACTCGTGTGATATTGCTCATATATATGCTTACTGACCACAATTAACCCAAAACAAATGGAGAACACCTTTGTTGACACCGTTGTTGGCTGCAGGCTGTTACAGTTATGTTAAGATTTGTTAAAACTGCTTCATATTAACTGCTTCAACTGGGATTTGGTTTGATGAAGTGTGCATTCTGCAGGTAAACAGGAGAAGATGGAAAATAATAAAGGAGAGTGAGACCTGGTTTGGCAACTGCACAAGGTTCATTGCATATTTTCTGAAACTTTTGGACTTTCTGAAATATTGAGAGGAATGACATTTAAAACAGTCTTGTTCTGGAGAGTTAGCATTGGCGTAGCTTATACAAGTGAGGAGCAGAATGCTTTTCACAGCAAATGTAACTCAATTCACTGCAATGCAGCACCGATACAAACAGACTCTAAGGTTACCAGTACAACCATTAAGGAAACCTAAAGTTAGCCATCTAAAGTAGACAAAGGCATACGAGCAAAGAAAGAGAAATGTTTAAAGTTCACCAAAAAAATTAAACTTCTGTACATTTACTCACTCTTATGTCACTCCAAACCATGAAACACAAAAGGAGAACATTTAAAAAATCTTTATGCACAATGGAAGGTGAGTTTTAAACTTAAAAATACACAATTTGATTGGAGCTAGGGATGTGCCGATCCGATACTCGGTATCGGTATCGGCTCCGATCCGCCGTTATTTGCCGGATCGGTTATCGGTCAGACAGGACCGATCCAAATCCGATACTGTGTGTATAATATTCCTTGTTATTGTTAAGCCCCAGTGCCCCACAAAAACATAAAGCATAATCAACGCTCCGTGCACTATATTATAAGTGTTCTGAAGCCATTCCATAGTTTAATGTGAGGTACAGATGAACATTTAAATCATTAAATTCAAGTTCACATCATTGCTTTCCTCCGCTGCGGCTGTCAGTCATTCTCCATTCAGCTTTCAAACTGCGTGTGCTCGGTTACGACAGTCAACACGATGAAACTCTCTTCAAGATGATTAAATGTTCCTGTTATTATGCTTGATCTGTAGATAACGGTCTATGGTTTCTCATAAAATGACTATCTTGCTGGAGTTTATTGCTGTAAATCGTGTTACTTTCTACCGGGTGTCTGTTAGATCACAACACTGGACTAAAGATTGTATTGTTCTTCACATGCACGGTAAGTGAAATGTTAAACTGTTAAAAGAAACGGCTCAATAAAATATTGCATAGATAGATACACTACGCGTCGATATCTCTTCCCTTTGTGTTTTTAACTTTTCAATGCGGACGGAGCGCTGCTGCACGCTGTGACTCTGTGTTGCTTCAAGCGCATCATCCTGCGCACGGGATGCACATACGCGCTTTGTGCCGCTCTGTGTTGGAGCCGTTCGTATTATAATACTTTTGCGCTATGAAAGATTATTAATAGCCATTTTTGTTCTGTCCTATCTATGATATGTTGCTGCCTCATTCAAAAGCTGCACTATACATTTAAAATAAATGTAATTTCTTAGTATATAGGCCCTATTTCTATAAATATATTTACTTGTTTTTCATGAATGTATTTTACAACAATGTGTAACATCAGATTTAGAGCTACACTTATTCACTTTTGTTTTCTTTATTTTTTTCCCACTAATTGTTTAGATTTTATACAATTATTGTGCACTCATGATTTTTCTTTTGCTCGTGAAGTAACTTTTGCTGCTGAATTATCCACTAATTTAGTTTATCCACCATCTACTTCATAGTAGTATTTTTGTCATAGATTGTGATTAATTTTTTTAATTTGTTGTTTTTCTTTAGAATGAAGTTGTCTGTATTTAGAAGATTGTGTTTAACTCACAAAAGAGTGATTATCAGTTCAACACACTGAGGTATAGAAATTATACATACAATTTTTAAACACAACTGCATTGGTATCGGCCGATACTCAGAATTTTTAATATCGGATTGGATCGGTTCTGAAAAAATGGTATCGGTGCATCCCTAATTGGAGCGAACCATTCATTTAATCATTTCACAAGAACAAAGGGCACACTGCCAGAAGATCATGACAGTTTGTCCTCAATGGGGCAAAACCACATTCAGCATACTTTTCTTCATTATATCCTTGTTTGCAGGTTCACCACAATGTTGCCTAGAGGTATTATTGACTATAAATGACACTGATTCTGGTCAGACCTGAAATAGCATTTCATTGCATTTATCTCTCTCCTAAGAATGTAGGACGGGCTCTCACAGGGCGGGTCCTTTAAAACAAGTAAGTGCAGAGAGAACGTGTCACATGATCCGGACATACAAGCCAACACACTCTCCCTCCCAACATGCTTGAACACGCACAGAAACAATAATGTGCTTCTCTGTTCACATCCTATTTAAAGGTGTGGTGTGTCTTTGTAGTTAAAGATCTGGACTAGGAACCCAAAAGTTGTAGAAGTGTTGATTAATGACCATCACTGAGCTCTTGAGCAGGACACTTAACCTCAGGTTATTTCAGGGCGGATTGAATCTGTAGTAAGCAAACCAAGCTGGTTTAAAAAAAATAAATAAAAAAATCTAATGCCTGCTAAATCAAAAACAAGAAGAAATGTACATGAATGGACACTGTTTATACTTACGTATTCTTTGACATTTTTGGTCTTCACTGCTTTGTAGGAATAGTACGCTGGGTACAGGTTTCCAAAAATCAGCCTGTGTAAAGAAACAGAGTGTAAAATAAATAAAGGAAAACTGTAACTCCAGATATTCTTCAATAGCAGGACTATTAATGGATTCGGATAACCCTGTCTGTATGTCTAGCTCTATTAAAGCCACTCACTTCCTCAGTCTGATTGTTTACAAGGTAAACAACGATTTCCTTTTCTTTCATTTCCAAAAGAAATTATAAGGGAAACAGAGGGGACAAAAATGCAGGAGACACCTAATTTAAAACACGTTCTAAAAGAGATTAAATCCATGTGAACTGCAGTCCATAGAGAGCAAAACTATGTGTGCTTTTGAAGGACAGAAAACTAGTACTAGCTCTTTTTGGTTGAAAATGGCAACAATTACCACACAATAATGAAATTAATCTAAATGTCATTTTGCAAAACAAATTCATTCGGCACCATTTTTCTACTAGAAGTCATCCTTCTACTAAAGGCTGGAATACATTACATGACTTTTGTACAGATTTTTGCTCTGAATTACAGTCTGGACGAGCTGACAGATTTCACAGAAAATCGTGTAGTGTATGATGGGCACATTCTTTGATTCCATCCAGTTGGAGGATATCAAACGAGTCTCTTTTTTCCAATTTCAACCACTTCTGTCCTGTTTCTTCAAGGGAAGGTCCATGGGCAGATAAATGTATGGGCTTTTTCAGATCTTTCAATCTAATGGATGAAATAAGCTTGTGCAATTTACATATGAACTAGGCTTGCTGTGATGGTGTCTTTGTTACCGGTGTTGCCTCCACCACCATCGTTTAGATTTTTTATAGTACTAAAAATCATTTACTTCAGTTAGACAACAGACACTACAATTAAAAACTGAACGTGTCTGCCCAATACAGCGTGAGCCGAATGAGAGTCGCAGCACAGATCTGCAGCAGGAGTCAGATTTCATTTATGTTGTTGTGTTTTTCATGAAGAATAATAATAATGAACCCACCATTCAAGCAATTGCAATTGGTAAAATGCGCACGGCCATTCATAATGGTGCGTGTCCATTGGCACAGAACAGAGCGAGCTCAACTGGAAAACACTTGCTCTGCTCCGGACCGTTATGAATGCACATGAGGCCGTTCGCTCTTTCAAATTACTGATTTAAAAAGCGAGGTGCAAAAGATGGGAAAACTCCAACGTCCCCCTCCTGGTGATACCGGAATTACCGGTGTTGTCACATGTCGATTAACCGGTGGGGAAATTTCCTCACAGTCACATCCCTAATATGAATGTGATCGGGGACAACGGTATGATATAGCCGCAACCACAGCAAACGCGGTGAGTGTGTGTTAGAAATCAGAAATGGTGAGAGAACATTGTGCTTGATACGTCTTTCATCTTCAAACCAAAGTTTCTTCAGCTGACAAAGTTTAAATCCTGTCTGGCTAGCGCACTTCCCTATATTATGCCCAGTTTTTCTCTGTAACCACTATAATAATCGTCAAGTGTATGATACCTACTGCTATAAAATCTGTTCAGATTTTAAAAGTCACGTAGGCCTAGTATCAGAGACGGGGCTTAGATTAAGCCAGGGGTAGGCTTTAGTTAAATTAGGACATTTAAGTAGCTTTTATAAACGTGCCTTATAAAAAAAAAAACATTACTCAAAGACCCGCCCCCTTTAGTTACTGTTGCTAGTAGGGCTGAACGATTTTGGAAATTAATATAATTTTTTTTAACCAATATTGCGATTGCAATTTAATATGCAATTATTTTTTAAGCTCTTTATCTTCTGTATTATTCAACAACGACGAGCAATAAATTGTATAGTAATGGTGAGAATCTTTAGGTACCTTACGATCCAATTCCGATTCCAAAACAATTCTTGAACTTTTTTCTTATTAATTAATCTTATTAATAAAACTTAAAATATTTTTATTTTATTTTATATGTAATAATAAGTAATTTTTAAAATAATTACACATTAAAAAAATTATTTTAAAAATAGCTTGTTAAGAATTTTAAATATATAAACTAATATTGCTTCAAAACATGAAAGCTAGTAAATAATAAAGAGGAACAAAAACATATTACAAGCAATGAACAAAGAGTGCTTTCAGTATTTAAGAGTATCTGAACTGTGAGTGTTTTTCTCTTTCTCAGCTTTACTGTTGCTTGATTATTAATGATGACATCATAGACAAGGGGAGATCTGCATTCACACTAATGCACTGATCTCTTTTGAATTATAAGATGTGGTTTCTCCTGTCTGTTCAATTCCTCAAGACATTACTAACTGTGTTTACATAAATTTTGCATCAATAAAGCATTTTGAGACACGAACAGCCACATGCGTGAGCACTCTTCACAAAACGTCGCGCAAGCATTTGAAACGGAAAGCCTTCTGTCAGTGAGTTTCCTAGTTTTAATATACAAGCACACTGCATTCCAAATGACATAAATTAAGCCTTCGTGGAGCATTTGTAAGGAAAATACCGGCAGGCGAGAACACACACTGTAAACGTAACATCAAGCTATGTGCACATTTCTCACAGCGCATATATACTGTGCAATGAAGCCCGCGAATGTCATTGTAATTTGCTTCAACCTTTCCGAACGTTATGAAATATTATTTTATGGTTCAAGTGGTGTGTGTGTGTGTGTGTGTGTGTGTGAGAGAGGAAATGGAAGCAATCAGAATATGGGTGTTTACACACGCAGCGCCATTGCGCACCTGCTGTTAAAATCTAAGCTCAGAATTGGTCCAGAATCTTTTCTCCCACCTCTATTGTACAGTATGACCAACACAATATTAGATCGATTAAACACAAAATGTTCTTTCCTTTAGGCCAGGCCTGTAGGCGTAACATGCCAAGATGCTTCTTCTGCAGACTGCTTTACTCTTGCGTGTCACGTGACCAGAGTGTAATCGCAGCCTTTGCGGTTAGAAAATCGTGTTTTATGATATCGCAAATGCAATTAATAGTTCAGCCCTAGTTGCTAGGGCTGGGCGATATGGCCAAAAAATCATATCTCGGTATTTTTGGTTGAATGGAGATACGCGGTATATATCCTGGTATTTTCTACGTTTTTCTATTTGGATAAAAAAAAAAAAAATTATGCATTTATTTTAATAATAATTTTATTTCACATCCTGCCCAATGATGTCCTAAAAACAATGTTGATATTGAAGGCTATAAACAAATACAGTGAATGTAATGTAGGATATGCAATATATTATGTGCAAAAAGGGGGGGTTACAATCTAAAAACAAAATTAATAATTTTGTTTTTAAATTCACTAAACAAAAATGAAAATATAAAAACAACAGCATATTAGCCTAAATTTGATTACCCCATTATAATGGTCACTTTCATAAAAATATACTTGTAGGTTTAAAATTCCACATATGGCACATTTATTGTCCAACAACAAATATTTTAGAAATATGTATACTTTAGTCAGAATTATTGCGTTCCTATGCCATTGCGCTCCGTCTGTTTGCCGCGCTCATTCACGGAAGCCTGAATTTTAGCGGAGATTCACATGCTGAAGGCTCGTCCTCTCCGGACAGCAAAATGGACATATTTGCATGACTTCCTAACATTTACAGATGGAGAATAGCACCGCATTTCAAATGCATTAAACACCGCAAGTATTTACCTGTCTGTCAGCACAAGCAGCCTATCTCTCAGAGCATCTGACAGGGCAAGCTGCTTTAAACTATACATGTTAACTATATCTTTCCAGTTATTTTGAAGCCCTTAATATAAAGCATGTGTCACGTTTAGGACAAATTGTATCATGCACTTTCCCTGCATCAGCTCACTCTGCGTCCTTCGCTATTTTTCAGATGCGCTCGTATCAATCTACTGTATATCGATATAAACGGTATTGCCGCATTCCATATAATTTCTAAAAAATATATCGATATATTGTACAAACTCGATATACTGCCCAGTCCTAACTGTTGCTATGTCCGACAAGCCGTGCTCTCACACCACACATCATGTTCTCACGCAGTGAAAAACACAATCGCAGAGCAAAGAGGATACTGACAACACACTGACAGACAGGACAGAGCTGGTTACTTTTAATATGAAACAAAAAAAAAAACTCTAAAATTGTCATTTTTTTTAAAGATATGTAAACAATAAATACCATTTTTTGTGGCTCTTTAATGTGTGGTGACAGGTCGCTGTAGCGCCTCAGTTAAAGTTGCTCGTGAACCGATCATCTCTTCCTTCTAGTTAATTCATAGTATCAAATAAACATGAATGAACTTCAGAAGGAATGTTGTTTCAACCGCGGAAAGACGTCAGTACACACTGTTTTTCAAGTTCAAGACCACCTACGTTAATCTACGAAATCTCTTGACTGCTTTGCCGGACAAAAATGGCAAATTCGTCAGGTGGCGGATTATGATTGGTCAGATCGCCTGTCAATCAAACTCCCGGCGAAGGGTGAATTGCACTGACATATTTCAAGATATGTCAGTGCAAGTTGTTTTCAGTTAAAACAGCTCAAACATACATTTCAGTCTGGGATTAGCTTAAGCCTTGTCTGTGAAAGCGGGCAGTGTAATGTATTGTAGCGAGTAGTGTATTCCAGCCTTAAGCTTAATAGTTAAACAGATCTATATACAGAAACTTAGACCAATGATTAAATTGAGAAAGTATCCAGCATTGGATTTAATGTAAACTTGGGTTGGAGATGGAAAAGACGTCACACTGATGTTCATTTCAGTAAATCACTAAGATATTCCATTTCACCCTATGAGCGACTGACCTGAGACAAGCCAATAAACCGGCAGATGGGCCCAGTGCCAGCCCTTCATCTGCGGCCTGTCGCTCTCACACGAGTCCCATTTATTATGTTCTGCTCTGCTAAATTTGTTGGGGATCTTGTGGAAGAATACATACTAACCTCCTCATTGTGCAAGTCTCCCATTGTCACAGAGCAATGATTGCACGCTCAGAGGTGCCAAACACAAAACAAATCCCTTTCTCATCTGAACCCCCACAAATAAGTTCAGGGGGATAAACAAAGTAAAAACAGGGAGACATGGATGTGGAGCTGATTTTTGGCCCCAAAGTGCCTGTGGTCCAAATTCCATGTGCTAAAGCTGCTACTAGCATTCATTTTGACATGCCACGCAGACTTTTCCGAGGTTTCACAAGCAGGAACCAGCCTTGATGTTTCCCAGATGATAATGCTGCTCTCTGAAACCAGTGTTTCACTTTCATGCCAAAGCTGTGCCTTGAAAAATGGCATTTCCCCAAGGGCTAAAAGAGTCCTTCGAAGTAGCTTTTCAGTGAACTCGGGTTGAAGCATTCCCACTGATTTAGAAATACTGTGTCTTTGCAGACAGTAAGGGTGTGAACCTACACTGGTCTCACGCTTTGGTTCGATTACGATTATCATGTCATTGATTCAGTTCAATTCGATATCACGATGCATCACAACACGCTTCTTGAATGTATCAAACATCAAACAAAACTAAAGACAACAGGAGCATTTAGAACAAATACACAAGTAAATACTAAAATCCACTTAGGAGGTGGTCTGGACCACATTCCAGATGAAACTGAACAAGTCTAAATGCATCTGGTTGATGAAACCACATATGCAAATTTTACTCCTCCCAACAATGCTAAAAAATAAACGTGTGAGAGCGTGTTATGGGCTATATGACGTTATATTCAGATATGATGGCGCTACTGCAGTACGCGTCGCCACAGATGAGCAGCTAAATATCTCTTCATCAAGCCAACGCACAAACTACCGCAAATAAAACCGAAAGCAAGTCGCAGATGCTCAACACATAATCATCTTCATTAAAAGTAAAGAAACTGAATTATTTTACCAGTGCTGTTGCCGCGCTCTCTCCTATTGCGGTCTTTGATCTTGAAATTAGCTGATGATTAATAAAATGCAGCTCATATCTGTTGTTTTCGGTGACATGAACTCCATTAAATCTGCATATAGTGCGGGAATTAGAGATCGGATTTATATCCGTTAAGCGGAGATACATTTATGTGACCAGGTGTAAATGAAATCGTTTTGATATATCAGATAGCTATCTGATCTGTAAAAATGCATGAAGTGACCAGGTGTAAACAGGCCCTTTAAAAACACTAACGTTGATATCATTTGATCTATTTTGGCTGAGCTGGGTCCAACTTGGCACTGACAGGCATTAACAGCTCAGGGTGAAAACGGCTGACGTGGTTTCTCAAGTTAGTGGCATTACCACATGCACATTTTATTTGTGCGTGACATGATTTAGGCTACACACAGCGCGTCTTCTCCAGGTCGTGCTTACCAGGTAGTTCATAAAAGCCGAAATGTGCCCAGATGTCGACTGTTAAAGTAGTTGGAGCATTTTTAATATTACTCACACTCGCGTCTGGTCTCCCTCTGCCATTGTATGCTACCGCGACAAAGAACGTACGTGACAAATGACGGCAGAAAAGCGTCAGTACATTATAATCGGTTATGGTCTATTACTGAACCGATACAAAATCGTCCTCATCTGCAACGCGATGCATCGTAGAAATGATTAATTTCGACACCCCTAGCAGACAGACAGGCTTCTTGACTCAGCAGTGCAGCAAAATTTGTGGACAGCTTGGGCTGTTTTCACTGCCAATTATAGACAATGTTTGACCCAGAAATTCAGGCCACTCCAATATCAGCCCGAAAAAAGCAACATATCTGTCATTTATTTCTATAGTGAACATTCAATCCCACCCTCCCTGTAAATCGCTGTTTAAAGCCACGCCTCCTCCAAAACATATGACCACGCACAGACCAGAAGCAAGACAACCAGAGACAACGACAATACTACAGACAGTACTACAATAACACATAACAATCACTGGTCACAATAACAAACATAAACTACGGTTTGCCTGCCATTCTCGCTCTGTCTGCACAGCGTACGTGAATGGGCTGATAAGCCGACCAACTCTCAAAAAAGGCCCAACATTGCCCGATGGCTGACCGTCGGCTTGGTGTGTCCCGGTCTTTAGAAGTTGAGAGCAATGCCATATACAATGGTGAAAGCTAGGCGGAAATTTCTATTTAAACCCTTTAACCCATTTTCGCTTCTCTGTTTGCGATCATATCATTTTAAGCCAATAAACAACAAACCGCACTAATGTAAAGAAAACCAGGCTGTAGAGACTCAACGTTGCTCAATTATTCATTCAAGTTTGTTTTTCGCTTTAAAGCATGAGCTCTGTCATATTCTGTGATTGTTTCTGAAGAGCGCGAGCCCTCACGCATCACGCTGTGTGAAATACAGACTGAACAGAACGTCAAAACATCCCACCACTGTATGGCCAGATGATATGCAAACAAAATTTTTTGGCTGGATAAAGCAAACCAGCGGCACAATAAGGACGTTTTGATGGATGAGGATTGCAATCAAGGTAAAGATGATTGCGGTGACATACAGGAGTCGTATAGTAAGCACACGGGTCTGTTATATTGATGTGCAAACATGAGGTCATGTTCGGTAACTTGACTTGTCTAATATGTAAACAAGCTCTGCTTTTGTACACATACCATACACTGTGAATTCTGAAAGGTTTTTTACTGTAATGTTTTTTTTTCCATGGGTGCTTTAGTGTGCATACATTTATGAATTATATGGACTCGTATTATATGAGGGTTTTTCCCACTTTTCACAAATAGTTAACCCCGAGTCATTCTAAACCCTGGGTAAACTGAATCCTGGGTTATCTTGCTTCACATTTCACACTGCTCATAATTTACCCGGGGTTAACAATTAATCCTGGGTATTCATAAACTGACGTTTCACATTGTACATACCTAAACCCTGGGTTAACATTCTTATTTGCGGGGTCAGTGTCATTGATTGGATGAACGCAGCACATGACCTGTTTACATAAAAGCTCCAGCATTGCATCCTCGTATTGCCGATTGTACGATCAAGTTTATACTGAATGGATAGTTCGGACTATAAAAGGTAAGAATGAAATGGTCTTTTCTTCACTAAAATGTTTGCGTTTTCTGTCAGCATTTTTTCCTCTCAAATGCTGAATTTACTGTTTATATACAGTGTGCAGTGTTTCCGTGACCGTCCAAAGCATGCAAATATGAGCACGCGATTGGTTGTATTTAACATCGCATCGGTTCACACTGTACAAGTTTGGCACCGCAATGTGGGGTTAACACAGCAAAAGCTTTGCTAACCCTGCTCCAGAGCAGGGTTTCATAACCCTGAGTAAAAAGCGGTGCTAACCCCGCATCTAAATTACGAAATGTAGAAGTGTGAAACATTAATTTACCCAGGGTTAAATGCGGTGTTTAGAACAGCGATAACCCGGGGTTCAGTGCAGTGTGAAAAGCCCTTTGGTTATTTGGTGTCCTTTTGGGGTCTCCAAGTGTCCTTTTTTGGACACCTAAATTTACTTTGAAAAAAGCTAGCAGAAAATCCAGTTTTGTGAGAATTACCCTTCAATCTGATGGTTTACTTTGCTGGATATAGCAAATGATGACAAAATGAACATGTTAATATGCTTCATTTCACAATAAGTGTGCGATTAATTGCACAAAAGGGTGCGATTAATCTCGATAAAACATTGAATCTGTTGACAGCCCTAGAAAACACATAACACAATGAAAATAATTGTACATTTTCTGTAGTGGTTCTTGTACATGCAGAACTCAGCATCACAATGCTAGGGTGTTCTGGGTGGTCACATCAAGCGGCTCAAATCTTTAGACAATGCTCAGATGTCTCTTTCACTTGAAGTCTATGGGTTTAATATTGGGCTGCAACAACTAAACGACAACAAATCAGATTATCAATTAATCATGTCTACGCACTACGCACGGAAAACATCTGCCAGTTGTGTCACTTCATAGGAGTGAAAAACACATTTCTATGTACAAAACACATCTGGAAAAGAGGACGCAGAGTGAGCTGCTTCTGAACCCATGTTTGTGAAACATGAGAATGTGTCATTTTAAGAGCTTCAAACAAAAGCATATAGTTTAATGCAGCTTGCCCTGTCATAATTACTTATTTTGGATTTTTTTTTTTTATCCAAATCAAAGAATTAATCTACAGCTTATCAAAAATAATCTTTAGCTGTAGCCCTAGTTTAATATTTAACGTTAGGAGTTTGTTCAGATCACTAATCCCAAATGTGACGAATAATAGTGTTGCTTGTCTTAGCAAATTCCCAAGGGGACATAGGGGCTTGTAAGCATTTTAATAGACAAGAATTATAACATTGTGCAGTGGATGTGCACAGCACACAGGTTCACAAAGTTCTCCCTGTTGCATGGTCCTCATCCAAGGATCCACCTTGGCAGCAGTTTATTTTCCTGTTGCCATAGAAACAGCAGAGGCACCAGGCTGTAACAATGGTGTTCGCTCCACACATCTCTCAACCCTTCCCCCCTCCACTCTCCCTGGAGCACTGTAATTTACAGATCTGTTACTCGCATTCATGTGGCTCTGTGCGCCTAATAACTAGTATTTTTCTTTCATTGGACGATTGTTTTAATCAGCGCCAAATGAGGAAATTCACCTACAGCGTTGCTCAGCAATTTACGGGGAGCTGCAGTAGGCTAGACTGACTGCAGACATTGGACAAAAGAGTTTTCCCACAATTCAATTCTAGTCTGTGGACCATGAACTAAACTCAAATAAACAGACAGCGGTTCTGTGTCCTAACAAGCGGAACGTTTCCAGCGGCAAGTC
This sequence comes from Rhinogobio ventralis, assembly GCA_039654625.1. Lineage (NCBI taxonomy): Eukaryota > Metazoa > Chordata > Actinopteri > Cypriniformes > Gobionidae > Rhinogobio > Rhinogobio ventralis. The sequence continues at coordinate 8,283,406 of CM077212.1, read as the reverse complement.
ATTCATCTTTCTACAATGAAAGAGAAAAGGCCGTATGACATCACACAATCAAAGCCAATCAGAACTATGAGAAGTGGGATTTAACCTATGAGATGCCACTGTGATGCAAAACATTAACCGCTTTTCCACCGTCGGGCCGAACGGTTCTCATTATGTACACGTTTCGTGCCGATCCAGGCCAGCCGGTACGGTTCTGGTTTCATTTTCTACTGTGGGGCTGATAACGGCCGCTCTTTGGAATGTAATACAAAAGCGCCAGTTGTTGCCTTGGTAACACAACGATTTACTGATGATATGAGATGTAAATAACGACCACATTATGGAGGATGATCAGATATTTCTTTTAAATGTATTATTAATTTGTGTTTACATCGCTCAAATAGAGCACTTAGCCAGCTACAGAGAAACTGTTAGCCAGGCAACAGACAAGTGACAACATCACTTCACGGATTCTACCAGCAGTTTGTAACCATGCCGTGCCATAATAGGCTCAAGTTGAAGCACAACTGGAACCGTCCCTTACCATTCTAAGAACCGTTCGGCTATTGTGACATCAAAAAATTCAAGTGACCAAAAAATGAGGGCAAAAACAGGTTATGTTAAAGCCTTTACAAAGACAAAATACTGTAAATATTCTAGTTAAATACTGGTAAATGTAAAGCAAATATGAGTTAATGAAATATGTTTTTTACATGTTTTGTACATTTTTATTTAAATTTGTAAAACATAGAATGTCGCTACAAGGTTGTAACTAGCAAAATTTTAGTAGTCAGTCAGTAGTACAATTTTGCGAGCATCAGTACCAATTTCAGTACCACAGCAAAAACTGTGGAATTAAGTACTTAAAAAAAAGGTTGTGCTGTTGTGTCTTATGCATTGGATATCACTGTCAATCATGGCAGTTTCCGATTTAAGCACGCATTTAAATATGGTTGTCAATCCAGAAAATTTTGCAGTGTAATTAGCAGCATGAAAAACTAAACTTGTCTTCAAATTGTGAATGGATAATAAACAAAGCCATAGAAAAGCCCTCAGTGAGGCTATCGATCTATAAAGTGCACTCTTGCAGAAACTCCCATTATAATAAAAAAGCTGTCTTAATTGTACAATAAATCTCTTATTTACATTGTGTTTACAATTTGTTGGGGATTGGCAAGCTTGCGGCTTGTGTTGAACAAAACAAAACCTTGTGCGTTTTCAGCAGTGGATTCTGACTACCTGACTAGCACCTCTGATAGGCCACTGCGTTCATACACTCAACAGATATGATTGTGATTGGCTACAATGTTCAACGCTTGTAAAAAACATTCTGTAAACAGAAACATTTGACACTTAGAGAGCGCTCAAACAAACACGAACGAGAGCATTTGAAAGCATCGTCTATCAGCAGGTACCGAAAATACCAGTACCACAGAAATGCTGGTACCTTCAACTTTTTTTTTTAGTACTGAGTGGTACTGGTAGTCAACCCTTGGCAACCCTAGTTGTTACCGTATTTTTACTGTAAACTTCTGGCAACCACAGCTGCCTTATATTACTGTTAATTTCACAGATTGTTTTACGGTTTACTGTCTCCTTGTAGCATTTGTTGATGAGATGTTTGTGTCATCACAGGGAGATGGAACAACTTGCAGTGCAAGTTATGAGGGATGAAACCAATAATGAAAATAATACCAAAATAAAATAAAAAAAAGTAGTAATTTCTTAAAGAATCAAATAAATAATACAATTATAAATAATTTACTATTACACTAAAACCAGACAAAAACTTCTGAGGTGTTATTATATACACATTACATTTATAGTTTAATAAATTAATTAACTGTCCTTTAACTGAATAAAATAGCCTACGATTACCATTAGTCTCAACAAAGCAAAACATGTAGTTTGGTGTATCACCAAAAAGCCAACGGCTAATTTTTTTTTGATATGAGTCATGTAAGTTACTGCTGCCTCATTTGTCATTCAATTGACATGAAAACCCAAATATACATATTTTTAGAAAAGACTATGGCACTATGAATAATTAAATATGCAGGAAGGAACATATAAAAAGCTATCCTCTCTTTACCAGTATGGAAAATGCTGATCAGTGTGTTTTGTCAGACTTATTTCATGTATAATATTAATAATGCACAATTTTGCACAATTGAATACTTAAATTCTTTATAAAGGTCACTCATTTATTTATTTTCAACATTTATTTGGAAACAGGTTGCAAGCCAAATGACAAGACTAATAACAAATGAATGTGTTTCACATTACGTAACATTTGAGCTAAAAATAAAAGACTGATATACTCACACCTGCCACTGCATATAAAGTTAATTAATTACTCATGCACTAAGCTGCTGCTTGGCAACAATAAACTAAACTCTGCTTTGTGTTGTGCCTAACAAACACCCCTTAATAACAGGTTCTACCCCTTCTTTACTCGTTTGGGACACATCCTGCTCTACCGGTTAAGAAGTTTCTATCGTTGCAGAGTATATACTGTCAGACCGCACAGCCCTAACAGTGTGCAATAAAGCCATAAAGTCTGCTCAACTTGTAGGTTTAGCAATCACTTCGTTGAAAGGCTTTGATTCTCCTCACTGTCTGCCTGCGGCCTCTCCTCCCACAAAAGAGCTTGCACGGCCCCTATGAAACAAATAAATGTGCTGCACGTCAGTCTTTCATTGTTTTTACAACAAGGAGTTGGTTTTCCTCCAGTGGGCCCCTGGAGGAAACGGGACCTGCACTGAGTGGTCTTGAAAGTATTTTTGTGTAGCAGGGTATCGTTCTCAGGGTGTGCAGCTGAAAAAATAAAATCTTCAGAAGGGCCTTGACACTTTAGGTCAACTTTGAGTTTCCTGCTAAGAAACGGCAAGGCAATGCTTACTCTGATGATGCTGTAGATTTGACTTACTTTGAGCCAGATGCTGAGAGTCCTCTAAAGCACATATGGTTCAACTCTTGGGACTAAATTTATTTTGCCTAAACTAACAAGGTGCATAGCCATTAGGCCTTTGAACTGTTTAATATTCCATTGAATTAAAAACAATGCAAGATTGTATTGTTTTACAATGGAATAAAACTGGACAAGAGACATTTCAAGAGGGCTGATATTTCACAACTTATTCTGTTTTGGTTTAATTTGTAACCATTTTCAATGGCAGCGCAAAAAAAAAAACTATAGTTTATAGTACAGTTGTATAAAAGAAACAGGACATTCACAATTGTAAATCTTAATTGCATATAATTCTTCTTGTAAAGTCAGATTTGTTTAGCAGAAAAAGAGCGTAGTCAAGAGAAATATAGTTTATATTATAAGGATACCCGAATGACCGGGTGCCAATCGTCATCAGCCGATAATCATTTTATATAGTTTGATAAGTGGTCTCTATAAAAGCCAATCAAAAGAGCCGATCAGATGACACAAATCTCGTGAGATAATGTTTCTATACACAGCTAAAATTGCTTCACTACATTCACCGGGCTCATCTGGCAGTTCTACCAAAAAGACATGATAATAAAAAGTTATTAAAACTGCATTAAGCCTCGAAAGAAATAGTCCACTGTTTCTTCAAGCGGCATTCTGTGTGCATGCTCTGAGACGGAGTTAAACACAGAAAAGAAAAATGAACATGAAAATGAACTTTGAGATTCGAGCTTAAACCTAAATGGTTAAATGCATAAAGAAATATGTCAAAATGCCCGATTTGGTGCGTATTCGTGTAAACGCAGTCGGTTGTCTTAAGTGAACATAAACAGTCAGGAAATAAAACGCATGTGTAAAAGTATATTGGATCCATGTATTCGGTCTTAAAGTGACAGCAGCTTAATATGCCTGCTGCCTTCAGTGCCCTTAATGTTTATCAAACGTCAAAAGAAACAGAAAAAAAATTACTTACTGCTCTTTAGTAGATATAGTTGGATGAATCTATATTTTATTTATACAGTGAAAACTATGCAGTGTTGTTCTACATTTGATTAGCCTACTTTCTGTTAATAAACAATTTTTATTACACAAGAAAGCAATATTTGTTAAGCTTTAAACGGTTCCTAATCACCTCTTAAGAGAGAGAATAGAATATGTTGCACATGCTGCTGGCTAATAAATAAAGAATTGTCAATTCATGATATTTTCTATCTTTTCATTTTAATACTTATCATACATTGTTGTTAAGAATAGCTAAATAACCCCCGTGGATCAATTTGAAGCCTTCCATTTATCATGTTGTATTTATTTCGGTGATCGATATCAGACGATACTGCTTTCAGTGATCGGCCCTAGTGCTGGGAGGTATGACCAAAAATGTATATCACGGTATTTTTCTAAATTATACTGGTTTTGCGGTATATGACGGTATTTTTTTTCCCCTATGCATGACAGGGTGCAAATAGGGCATTATTTGAGGGGACAGCCAACTGTAGTGGTGTCCGAAATCATAGTGGACGTTATTAAGTGCACTCATTCAATCCCATATTGCACCGCAATAACGAGTGTGCAGCCTATGTACACAGAACGGCTGCCCGAATTCCCTCACTCATTTTCATTCACTCCTTCAAGTGAACTGTATTAGTGGACTAACGTAGGGAATAGTGAATGAGGGTTTTGGGGGCGATTTCGTATTCAGCCATAGGCTGTAATGCGATCTCAGCTGTGCCCTCACTACAGTGCAACAGTGAAAAGGGACCCCTCTCAAACAGTGTCGCGCTGCGCCATGTTCCGATTGTTATTTAAGCGACATATACCGGTATTGCGTTATAATCAAAATTCATATCATAACAAAAATAAACTACGGTATTCGGTATGAACCGGTATACCGCCCAGCACTAATCGGCCCCAAAAATCCTGATTAGCATTTTCATTCAGTCCGTCTGCTGTTTTCGTTTTGTGCAGTTGTTTTATGTAGCATAATTTCACAAAATTTAGTCAGACCATTCTGTTTTTGCTTTAAATCTTGAAATTATACAATCTAAATCAAATAAAAAAACAACTGTCTGTACATGCTACGTGTAGTATCATGATTAAAATGCTGTGGTTGTCTCTAATTTCAATGGCTACAGATATTTTTTTTTAAAGGCCAGTTTGCCTGTTATAGAGCAAATAAACAAATACATTTGTCTAAAGAAAAAAAAGAATAGGCCAAGAATCAGCCAGTATAAATATGGCAATCAGAATCGGCCATGAAAAATCATGATTGATGCATCCCTAAAAATCACTCGTAATAAAAAAAATGAAGTAGAAGCTAAAAGACAGTCACAGCAACTAAATTTAGGAATCAGACAAATGGCTCTAAAAAGATGATGCATAAACACCAGTGATCCTGAGCAAAGAAAATGAGGACAAACCTGTTCTCAGAAGCCAGCTTAAAGGGATTGTTCACCCAAAAATGTAAATTCTGTTCATTTACTCACCCTTAAGTTCCAAACTTGTATGAATTTCTTTGTTCTGCTGAAGACAAAAGAAGATATTTTAAAGAACATGGGGAACTAAACAGTTTATGGACCCAACTGACTTCCATTGTAGGGGAGAAAATACTATGTAAGTCAATGGGTTCCATCAACTGTTTGGATTCTGACATTCTTCGAAATATCTTCTTTTATGTTCAGCAGAACAAAGAAATTCACAGGTTTGGAACAACTTGAGGGTGAGTAAATGATTTTTGGGTGAACTATTCCTTTAACTAACATGAGGTTAACAGACATTTCTACATTTTCTCCTCAACATTAGCATTTACCTGCTAATATCATACTGCTTACTGCATTTTAAAGACCAGTGAGCATTTTGGGTGTTTATTCTATACATACACAGTTAGTG